>CAXHUL010000574.1:58768-225064 GCA_964019695.1 Loripinus fragilis
TTATTTCTTACTTAACAGCAAAACATACTTTGTGAGTGCTTTTTTCTGAACACCCATAACATATTTTGAACACCAATAGCATATTTTCTTAATCAAAACGATATGGCGGTAAAATTTCAGAAAATTGCAAATCTTGAACTTTAGAAGTTCAAAATTTAAAACTTCTGGTATGCCTACAAAATATTAGCAATTATAAATTTTAATGCTTAATTGTCTTTAGAATATCTGAACAGGCCAGAGAAGCTAATATAATCTGCTTCATTCAATATTTTTACGCTGTCTGTCTTTGGAAAATCAGCCTCATTTTCCAGAAGTCATGAATAATCCAGAAAACTTTCACCCATGCAGTAATATGGTACCATTTTCTTCGACCATCACTGTTTTGCAAATGTTATCTCTGCTAGCACAATTGAACGAACAGGTTTAGATAAACAACAATTTTCAGCGTTAAATTGTAATTATTTTCTTTTTTTTTTATCCATGAATATTAGCATATGTTTTGGGTTTTCAAAAGAACCGTCTCATTGAGACGGTTCTTTTGAGTACCCACAACATATGTTTTGGTTGAGAAATCAGAAAATTGTTTTTTTGTTACGCACTGTTAACTAAAGGCCTGTGAAATGGCATTAACAAATTTTGTGGTCAGTGAAATCACATGAAAACCTCTGTATGTAACATTGCTCCTAGATACTGTATGTTTTGCAAACAAGTCGGAGAATCACAATTTAAAATGGGGAAAATCCAGGAAACCACCTACAATAAGTGTAAGACGGGGGACAAAAATTCCACTAGTAATTACAAGTGAAATCTAGAAAGGACGAGTAATTATTCCCAAAGCACTCGTCCTGTACAGGACGAGTGCTTTGGGAAGAATTACTTGGGGAAGTCATATTACTATCTAATGTTCTTCATTGCATACGATTTAACGGACAAGTGTGTGTGTTTGAAGGACGAGTGAAAATTGTAAGTCACTCGTCCTGCAGGACAAGTGCAATATTAAAATATTTTGTCACCTGTAAGACTTCCTTTGATATTTCCTTCAATTCTGGTCGGATTTGCATGGGGTTTGAAGCAGATAACATAGAAAAAGTACGAAAATATGCTCATCTCATATGATTTTCTGGCAAAAATCTGATTAAAACTTATTGAAGAGCAACCAATTATTTTACCATTTGCACGTCAAATAACTTTCAAATCAGAAAATTTTCAGAAAATCTAATGAGATTAGCATGTTTTTGTACCTTTTTTAAGTTATCTGCTCCAAATCGCATTCAAATCTGACCATTATTAATGGAATATCACGGAAGGTTATACCCTAAACGTAGGGGAGTTCTTGTAATTTCCCATTTTAATCGTGTGAATCTCCGCTGTGGCAAATGTCATCTCTGTTGGCCAGCACTATTGAACATGAAATGTCATAAACAAACTATGTGGTTGATGAAATCACTTGAAGACTACTGTATGTAACATGGCTCCTAAACACTGTACTATATTACTGGCCATCAACACATCCACATGTTCCTCTAAATGTCGCTTAGGGTCCTGAAATAGCAGAAAGTACAGTACAGTGCAGTCCATTTAAGTACAGTGAAAACTCTTTATAGTGACATTCTTTATAACAACAAAATTCTTTACATCAATTGTATTTGCCCAAATGTACCAGTTTAGCTTAAATTTGAATTCGTTACAACGGAAATTTAGTTAAATGTCAAAATGTTTGGGGACAAACAGTGTTGTTGTAAAGAGGGTTGACTGTAATAAAATCAATTTTTGGAATGTTCTTGGAATAATTAATACTTCGGGTCTCTTGCACTTACTTTGCAAGAGACCTGAAGTATTCATGATTCCATAAACAGACCAAAAATTTAATTTCTAACTTATATTTACATGTTATTATAAATATCTAATATATAAAAATTATTTATAATTTAGGGCACAAATTGTTTTTGTAATTAAGTAATCATATTAATGGTTTGTTGGAGTGTAAAACAGAAAAGCTGAACAGCCAGTGGGAACACGGACAGCCAATGGAGCATACAAGAGGCTTGTTTGCATGTGCAACTCAGGTGTGGCTCGCTGTCAATCACAACACCAGTGTCACTTTTGGCGAATGAATTTGATGTTCGAAGCCTATTGCACGAGCATGTGAGCTTGGCAACTGTCAATCACATTTAGGTCTTTCATGAGGCTATGAACGGTTGCAAAATTTTAAAAGATTCATTTAAGTTTTGCTTTGAAAATGTAAATATAACGCTTTAGCAATGGACTGTGTTATAAGCGAACCAGCTTATAAAAGGACAATTTTACAAAGGAATTATAGGAAAATGATGGTCATTTTCATATAACTCCTTTGTAAAATTCCATGGAAATAAATTGAGAGCCACAAAATCTGAGTTATAACAGAACTTGTACATTGAAATTGATAGGTAAAGTATACAACGGCATAAAATGTACAGATTCGCAACTATCAATACCCTGATTTCAGGCCACTCAATTTTACAAATGATGACCGGTTAAACCCTCTTATATAATTTTTTCTTTGCTTGTTTTGATTCTTTATGTCCCAGTCAACAACTTTACAGCTATGCCGGGACGGGTCTTCCTGGGTTGAACCAGTGCTAAGCAGAGAATAAAGTGTCTTGCTCAAGGACACAATGCAGTGTCTCCGGTGAGGCTCGAACCTGCAACCCCTCGTTCTTGAGTCAAGCATTCTACCACTGAGTCACAGCCCTCCTACTCATATATGATTGACTTCATGCAACAATAGTGACCAAACATTAGTGTTGTTCGATTATGGGATTTTCATAATCGATCATCGAAAATAATCGGTCAGGTCATTTTGATCAATCCTCGATTATAATCGAAATTCGGAAGCTGTTAGTGCTTTGCAAGATTTTGTGATTGATACCATGGATATAACATAGAGCAACTTGTAAAATCAAATTTTATTTTTAACACATAATTTGAGACTTGGAATCTCAAAATAAACACCAAATAAAGCTTTAAAATATATTAGAAAGTTGTGAATATTTCACAACAAACAAGACAACTGAGAACATAGTTGACTAGATAATACTATTTGAGTCGCGCAAAGAATCTTTTCAGTTTGCATTTGTGCCCAGTCACCCTGGATATCTGTATGTTAATTCTAATAAGAGTTTGGTGTGCCCTCCTTGGAAAGCTCTAAGGATTCAAAACTGCTTAATGTGGTCTACAAAGGCTGGTAAGATTAGGCAGATCTGGAAGGAGCACCACCAATTAAATGCTTGAATAATTCCTAACCAAACACTTGCACAAATTTGTACACTTAAGCATTCCCCTATACATGATGCACATGCTTGAAAAGTCAACACACTGAAAAAAAAAATTGGGCAGGGGTTCCCCCATACATAATGATTTTTCTTTCACCCCCAGCCCTTTTCCCAGCCAACATAAAGTGTGTGTGGGGGGGGGGGGAGACAGAAGTGGGTGGGGTACTTGCACTACTTTGAACTACTGAAACTTGCACCAAAGTACAACTCCAGGTCTGATAGACAAGATAGTAAAGATAGATAGTCAAAATAAAAGCGTATCTCTTAATGTTCCCATCTCCTGAATTCAGTCCCATCAAGGATTCTCTATTTAGGTATAGAAAGACCCTGGTCCCATTTTTAAACAAGACCAAACTCTGCTCTGGACCTGCGTCGCGGGTGCATATCGGTGTGTGAACAGTCGATATGCAAAGTTCAAATATACAGGAATGAAATCAGATTACAACAAAATACACAATGTAATCTAAAGTAGGTGACTTAACAATTTCTAAGTTAAACACTCAAAAATATATTATCAAATGTGCATAAATATAGGGTGTACATGTTCAATCATAATACAAAGTTTGAATATAAAGGAATGAAAACTGCTTGAGTTACAGATTACACAAACAAGACACCCACTAAGCATTTCCGATGGAAAAAAATGTCTTAGTTCAACAGCCCTAAAAATAAGAAAATATTTATTAAATGAGCACAAAATGGAAGGTGCACATCTTCAATGTGTGAACAATCATTATGCAAAGTTTGAATATAAAGTAATGAATACTGTTGGAGTTACAGATTACACAAACTAGGCACCTCCTAAGCATTACGGATGGAAAAAATGTCTAAGTTCAACACCCATCAAAAAGTGAAAAAAAATATGAAACATGCACAAAATAGGAGGTGCACATCTTCAATGTGTGAACAATCATTATGCAAAGTTTGAATATAAAGGATTGAATACTGTTGGAGTTTCAGATTACACAAACTAGGCACCCCCTTAGCATTTCTGATGGAAAAAATGTCTAAGTTCAACACCCGTCAAAAAAGTGAAAAAAATTATGAAACGTACACAAAATAGGAGGTGCACATCTTCAATGTGTGAACAATCATTATGTAAAGTATGAATATAAAGGAATGGATACTGTTGGAGTTACAGATTACACAAACTACGCACCCCCTAAGCATTTTGGATGAAAAAATTGTCTAAGTCCAACACCCCTCAAAAATGAAAAAAAAATTATGAAACGTGCACAAAATAGGAGGTGCACATCTTCAATATGTGTACAATCATTAGGCAAAGTTTGAATCAAAAAGAATGAAAACTTTTGGAGTTACAGATTACACAAACTTGGTACCCCTAAAGTGTTGCGGACGGACGGACGGACAGACGGACGGACGGACGGACAGACAGACGGACGGACGGACGGACGGACGGACGGACGGACGGAGTGGACCCACTACTAGACCTGCTTTCGCTAAAGCGACGCAGGTAAAAACACAGATGTTCCAAATTCAGCTAGTTATGTTATATCAGGTGTTTGATATTTATATTTTATGCATCTGGAGAATAAGTTTAAATGTTGCAACTTCAGTGGCAAACTATGGCTGAAGTGCCAGTCGTTAGCATGGGCCCAGATAATGTGACTGTACATGTAAAATAAATTGGTAATTAACTAATTGTTTGTGTTATTTCATTATGTTAGGCCTAAAAAGAGTAATGTTTCCGTCTCTAGGAACGACCGTTAAAACTGGTAAATTAAGTGACAACCCTTAATTTTTCCTCACCAAAAACGGGGAAAAATCGGCCGAAATACGTTCCTCGCATTAAATTAACTGTCCCGCAAAATGCGTTTGTTACAGAAATTTGTCCAATACTCAGATGCGGATATACTCGGTAATTTCCCTTGTAACAAAACAACAACAATGGCGGTGCACTCGAGGACTTCTTTATTGAAAAATGCCGTCTATTTAGCTGAAGAAAACAGCTTCTTGTTCTATATTTTAGCGGGAAATAACTCGTTTTCGGTTCAAAACGGTATTGATAAACGGAAACGCCTGGACATTGTAGCGACAATCGATTTATGAAACACATAATCGATAGTCGCCGACCCAGACCACTGCCGACCAACTTTCGATTCTACTCGATCAGCGTTACAACACTACCAAACATGATTTTCAATACATCAACATTCTCCAGTTCCCCTTGGCAGAGGTTAAACCTCAGACTTCTTCCTCGGTTTTTAACATCTCCCTTGGGCCTGGCGAATGTTAATGCAATACTTTTAACCTTCATTAAGCTACCATTTGTTATTAAGATGTTTGATTTGTCTATTTTAAAGTGGCCGTTTTAACTGGTCTTACTGTGGCCTACCTGTTTTCCAACATTTTTAATGGCTAGCTGTTCAGGGGTCATGGTCTCTTCTTCTTCTAAAGCCTGTAAAAAGATGAACAGAGGTACATGACACTTAATCCTTTGTATACTTAGGGGATAACTGTATTCAAAGTTTTCATTTGGGGAGGTATATCGTCGGACATACGGTCGGAAATTTAGTTTTACGGTGACGAGTAAGCGGAGCCGTAAAACGTGATTTCCCACCGTATATCCGACGATATACCTCCCCAAACGAAAATTTTGAATATGGTTATCCCCATTCTAATGCACTATTAACATTTTTCCTTGAAAAGGACAGCGAAAATGTATTTTGATGCACCTATACGACCAGAGGCTGCCAGCTGCATAAAACCGATTGCCAGCTGCATATATTCACTTGTCACCCAATGAAAAGCCATGTAACGTAATGACGTCGGGTTTGCGACAGTATATCACAGGTTATACTTTCGCAAATTAAAAAAATTATAACATTATCCAATCAGACGTCGTGTTGCATTTGTAAGTGCATTAGAATAATGGATTCTTCCTTCTGGTTTGATACAATAAACCTGGGATAGTCTATTGTACATATCTAGGGATGTCAGGTTATAATTTTAAAAAAATATTGTATTTTTTTTTGCTTTACTAAACAGTGTAGACCCTGATGAAATGCCGCATTGTGCGGCATTTCATCTGGATCTCCACTGTTTGTAAAGATACCCGTTTAGGGGGTTCCCATATGTAAAGGGTTAACCCATTTCATTCTGGATTCCTGCAAAGCGGTACCTTGGACAACAGTGAAGACCCAGATGAAATTCTGCATAATGCAATATTTTGTCTGGGTCTGCACTGTTTGCAAAGTTTGTTTGTGTTAATGCTTTACATCCTAGTTAACAATTTTTCAGTCATGCCGGGATGATTTCCTGGGTTACAAGGTCACAATGCAGTGCATCCGGTGAGTCTTCAACCAGCAACCCTTCGATCTAACACTCTACCAGAGTTTGCAAAGATAAAAACAAGAGCCCTGGGTCGCTCACCTGAGAATGACTGTTTATAAGGTACGGGGAAAGCCCACCACCCAGCTATGATGATTGATCAGCACTTTCAATGAGACTTTACCAGGGGTGAGAACAGCTTTCAACAAAATCCACTGAACATCTCAAATATTGTTGCAGTGAATGCCGATTTTAAAGAAATTACATTAGAGGCAAAATCAAGAAAAACACTGAAATCAGCGGATCTGCTGAAGATTCTCACCACTGCTTTACATTTGTTGATTTGATGCTTTAAGTCCCAGTCAACATTTTTCAGTCATGCCAGGACGGGTCTTCCTGGGTTGAAGCAGTACTAAGGGGAGGATAAAGTCTCTTGCTGAAGGACACAGTAGTACCTCTGATGAGTCTCAAACCCACAGCCCCTGAATTTCGAGTCAAGCACTCTACTACTGAGCCAAGTGCTGCGCTTCTCAAAAGATTTTATATGTGCTTTGTGGTCACCTGCTGGGAAAGGGCTGACCTCTTGGCTCTCGTTTGTGCCGTCTACTGTGGTTTGTCACTTTCCCATTGGTATCCTGGGTCAGGTGTGGTACTTGATTGTATCGATTCCTGATCTTTGCACCCTTACTTACTTTACATGAAACTGTATAAGTAAAGTTGAGGATAAAAAAAGATGTAGAACCTAAACTGAAATGATCATAATATTACAAGAGTCAATTAAATCTGATCAATGGCTAATGGGATACAGATCCTTGGCAGCCATGCTTTTCAACAGATCTATAGAATATATGAACAATCTCAGTTGAGGGACACCCAAGGACCATTTGTGCAAAATTATCTTTAAATTGGCTCAATAGTTTTTGTCAAGAAGATTTTTTTTAAAGTTTTCCCTACATTTACATCTATAGGAAAAACTGGCCCAACCCCCTGGCGGCCATGTTTTTCAATGGACCAATATGATTTAAACAATCTTTGCAGGGAATCACCCTTGGACAATTTGTGTCAAATTATTTTCAAATTGGCCCAATAGTTTTCATACATATACATAGGAAAAACTTGGCCCACCCCCTGGTGGCCACGCTTATCTAGGATCAATATAATTTGAATAATCTTGCATTGGTAGAGGATCACCCAAGGACTGCATGTGTTAAATTATTTTCAAATTGGCCCAGTAGTTTTTGACAAGAAGGTTTTTTCCTTTTCATTGCCATGGCAACAGACTTCTAAATGGAATCCATATTTTTGAACAATTATGAAAGGGGACCATCCAAGGATCATTCCTGTAAAGTTTGGTGAAATTAAACCTAGTAGTTTAGAAGGAGATGTTTAAGTAAAGTGTTGACAGACACCGAACGAACAATGGATGAACGACGGACATCCTATGATCACAAAAGCTCACCTTGAGCTAAAAATTTGGGAGCCACAGCATGACCGGGTTATATCCAAATCTGTATTATGACAAAGTATAACAAGGTGTGTTATAAATGGGCAGCACTTTATTATATACCTATACATTAGGGGTGACTATTGCGGCCAAATCTGACTATTGCTATAGTATTGACATTGCAGGAAGTACCATTGCGATATTATTACTATTGTAGACTACCATTGCAATACTATTGTGATACTATTGTCTGAAAAATTTATGCTTGTTTGAAGGAGAAAATTAAGAAAACGGCAGGACTTTTCTGCATGTACGGGTACCAATTTTCTTATGGAAACAACAGAAAAATTTCAGAATATTGTCAAAGTCCACTTATCTTGGTTAAATACATTGGATGCAACAACATATTCATCCTATTGTCATTTAACTTCTTTTTTGTGCTTAACCAAGCAATTTTAAAGTGAAAATCTCTATTTCTAAAAACCATTGAAACTATTGCGATAGTTAAGAGACTATTGCCGATACTATTGGCATTGCCACTTTCCTATCGATGCAGTAACATTGCCTAGGTTACTATTGCGATATATCGATAGTCTGATGTATTGTTACATCCCTACTATACATGATACATCTTTTGAACTGTCTTTTTTCTGGCCATCTGATTCAGATGGCCAGGAAAAAGACAGTTCAAAAGATGTATAATGTTATATGTATAGGATTCTGATACAGAAAGCCGGATCAACAATTGAGATTTTCTGATTCCATATCACTGTCCTTTAAAACGAGGCTAACGTCGGTTACCTGTTTTTGCGTCAATGTTACGTAAAGTAAATTTTAAGCCTGGAACCAGCGATTGAAAACATGATGATGTGAAATCATGAAACGTAACGTAATGGCAAATGTTCCCGCAATTTTTCTGGATTAAAGACCAAAACAATTTATAAAATCAGAATAATGTTGGAAAAAGGCATATAATAAACATATTATTATAATAGTAACTTGATCTGGCGTACAGTATCACGTCTCGTGGATTAGCCCATATCTTCAGATCACCCTCGACGTTACACGCCAGATCAAGTTACTATTATATTAATGAGTATATTTCAGTTTTAATGAAACTGCATGTACTGATGCCTTTTAATTGTTCAAACCTTAGGATAATTCTTTGCTAATTCTAACATCTCTTTGACTATATCTTCATTTGTTGTACAATGTTTGTTTATGTAAAGAGGCAAACAGTGTGGACCCAGAACAGATTGCCACAATGTTTGTCAAGAAACTTCTGAAACATTTCAGCAGATAACAAAACAGAGTAGATTTGCTGTGATTGGAGCTTTAAGGGTTAATTAATTATTCATACAGGACTTTAGGCCTAAATGAAATATATGTGTGGTTCCTGTTGCATACCAACAAAATTTAGGGTAGGTAGGTAGGGAAATTATTAAATTTTGTTATAACATTTAATAAAGAAAATAGTGACAAAATCTGAAAAAGTGCCCATTTTAGGTATTTTTTCTCCAAAGACCATTTTAATGTTTAGGGTAGGGTTAAAAACAATAGGGTAGGTAGGCAACAGGAACCACACATATATTTCATTTAAGCCTTAGTTTAATAAGAGAGCCTAACAGAAAAAATAATTTTCTTATTTCTCATCCAAAACACATGTTGTGGGTGCTCAAAAGAACCGTCTCAATGAGACGGTTCTTTTGAGAACCCAACACATTTGCTAACTATTATAGGTAAGAAAATATTTACAATTTTACGCTGAAATTTTTTGTAACCTAAACCCATGTTAATACCTTATGATAATTCTTTGCTAAATCTAACATCTCTTTGACTGTATCTTCATTTGTTGTACAATGTTTGTTGTAGTCTTCTAGGGTTAGTCCGTCCACCCAACTCTTCTTGTGGAGATTCAATAACATCTTTTGTTCTAACTCGTTTTTTCTGTAGTTGATAGCTATAGAGTAATAGTGTCTATTGAGACCATGGATCAATGCCTAAAAGAAAATCAGGATAATTCAGGACATTAGTTAAGAGTGGGATTCCGGAGAAAAACAGAATAAACAACCAACAACGGACTGGATTATCAGAATGTGTTTAATCATGGATTAATAAGTTAAGAGTGTGTAACGAAAAAATAATTTTCTTATTTCTCAATCAAAACATATGTTGTGGGCAGTCAAAAGAACCGTCTCAATGAGACGGTTCTTTTGACCACCCAAAACTTATGTTAAAACTGATGGTTAAGAAAATATTTACATTTTTATGCTCAAAATTTTGTTTATCTAAAGCTATGGAAAATTCATCTTTTGTTCTAACTCATTCTTTCTGTAGTTGATAGCTATAGAGTAATAGTGTCTATTCAGACCATGGATCAATGCCTGAAAGAAAATCAGGATAATTCAGGTCTTTAGTTAAGAGTGGGATTCAGGAGAAAAACAAAATAAACCAACAATGGACTGGATTATCAGAATGTGTTTAATTGTCAATTAATTATTTAAGAGTGTGTAACGAAAAAAGATTTTTCTTATTCCTCAACCAAAACATATGTTGTGGGTACTCAAAAGAACCGTCTCAATGAGACGGTTCTTTTGAGGACCCAAAACCTATGTTTAAACTGATGGTTTAGAAAATATGTAAAATTTTATGCTCAAAAATTTTGTTTATCTAAAACTATGGAAAATACATCTTTTGTTCTAATTCATTCTTTCTGTAGTTGATAGCCTCTGTTCAGACCATGGATCAATGCCTTAAAGAAAATCAGGATAATTCAGGACTTTAGTAAGTTTATATATGAGTGTGTATCGAAAAAATGATTTTCTTATTTCTCAATCAAAACATATGTTGTGGGTAGTTGAGACGGTTCTTTTGAGCACCCAAAACTTATGTTAAAACTGATGGTTAAGAAAATATTTACATTTTTATGCTCAAAAAATTGATATCTAAAGTTATGGAAAATACATTGTTTGTTCTAACTCGTTCTTTCTGTAGTTGATAGCTATAGAGTAATAGTGTCTGTTCAGACCATGGATCAATGCCTGAAAGAAAATCACATCATTTTGTTATGGTTTTAAGGTCAAGTCAACATTGTTCAGATCATGCTCATTTCGGATCCAGATCAGCTGGCTTTCTGTAGAGTAATAGTGTCAGAGACCCTGGATCAATGCCTGAAGGCAATCACGTCTTTCTGAACATTGTGTTTTACAGCTTATTCTTGCATAGATATCTATTCGTATAGCTGTTTACAACCATTGTCAAATGAACGAAAATCCATGTTCAAATCAGGAGGTTCACGTGCTGTTTGAACATGGGTCTAAACTTGAAAATACTTAAAATGAGCCCTGCATTATCTGCATGACGTTGTATACGAATAGCGTTGCGGACCAGACTGATAATTTTCGCCGATGTTTTTGTTCGCGATGACGTTGCGTACGGTTATGACGTTGTAACGATGTTATGCCGTTCGAAGCTACACAGCCGACGCCATTTTGTTTAGAGAAATCCAGTATAAGAAAATGGACAATCTAATGTTTTAGCAGCGTTTTTGGTGCGAATTGGGTTGGAATAAGGTAAGATATGCAAGAATAACGATCACACATGTTTGTTTCATTGCATTAACACTTGCCGGGTCCCTCGGAAGATGTTTGAACACTCGGCCTATCAGCCTCGTGTTCAAACAGCTTCCTCGGGAACAGGCAAATGTTAATGCATGAAAAAACATGTGTGATCCCTATATTCAACACTACTCTAGTCTTGTCAGGTCAAAGGTGTGCAGGATATTTAGCTATCATGAAGCAACAACAGGACATCAAAAGGGGACACTCAGATATTTTTCAGTTTAAACAGGCGAACTTACACAAGTGCACATGTATTGTAGAAATTATACTAGAGGACCTGAAGGTCCTGTGGCGCTCACGTGATCTCCTTAATAATGTTAAAATAGATCAAGGTCACTACAGCTTATAATGAAACATATTTTGTTTTACCATATATGAGTGTTGCAGACATTTTGGTCATGTGACCTACACAATCTTATGAATACTCCATCAAACAGCCCAGCGATTTCTGAGAGAAAGATGTTTAGATAGATATATGGCAGTCCAAATGAGTGGCTTTGGATAAAAGTTCACATGTCAGCTTGACATTTGTTACTTATATAAAACCATTGTCTCATTAGGTTAAACATTTCTGGCAAGCATTATGATTTCGGCTTAAACAGTTACATGTATAAAATATAAAACGCATTAGGAATCAAATTTGTTCTTGCCATAAAGTAGGTCAAGGTCAACCTAGATTCATCATTTGTGCAAATCTGGTAGGGCCCACATCCCCAATGCTACATACTTAAGTACCAAGGCCATTGGCCTTTTGGTTCCAGAGAAGAAGATATTTAAAGGGTTTTACCATATATGGGCGTGGTGGCCATCTTGGTCATGTGACCAGTACAACTGGTATAATTTTGGCTAACCTATCAAGGAGTCTTCATATGAAATTTTAGTTCAATTGGCCTAGTGGTTTCTGAGGAAACTATGTTTTAATGTGTTGATAGGACTCCAATATGAGCAGTGATTTTATTTGGCCATTTTTACAGCCTTATATGGGAGTCATTCCCAATCCAAAATTGGCCTTTATTTTCCTAATTTCATGTATTTTAGCACTTATTTTCCCAATTTTAATAAAATGTCTTCCCAAATGTGAAGGAAAAGGTAGCTTCCTTAAATCCAAATAAAATCACTGATGAGTGACCTTGGCTGAAAAGTTAAAGGTCAACCTTGACTTTTGAAACTTATTTTTAGCCATTGTCTCATTAGGTTTAACATATCAAGTGAGAATAATGAATTTGGCTTCAATAGCATTCAAAAATCAACTTTTCACAAAAATTCCCATTCAAATGCATTAGGAAGCAAATTTGACCTTGATGTAAGAAGGTCAAGGTCAACCTAGGATCATCATTTGAACAAACTTGGAAGGCCCAATATCCCCAATGCTACATACCAACTCCCAAGGTCACCAGCCTTCTGGTTCTGGAGAAGAAGATTTTTAAAGGGTTTTTACCATATATGGGTGTGGCGGCCATCTTGGTCATGTGACCAAAAATATTTTGTACAAATTTTGGCTAACTTATCATAAGAAGTCTTCACATGAAATTTGAGTTCAATTGGGCCAATGGTTTGTGAGAAAACTATGTTTTAATATATTGATGGGACTCCAATATGAGTGACTTAGCTGAAAGGTCAAAAGTCAACCATGACCTTTGAAACTTATTTATAGCCATTGTCTCATTAGGTTAAACATATCAAGTGAGAATAATGACTAAGGCTTCTACAGTTTTCAAAAAAATCAAATTTTCAAAAAATTTCCCATTTAAATGCATATGAAGCAAATTTGACCTTGACGTTAAGTAGGTCAAGGTCAACCTAGGATCATCATTTGAACAAACTTGGTAGGCCCCACATCCCCAATGCTACATACCAAGTCCTGAGGTCATCGGCCTTCTGGTTCTGGAGAAGAAGATTTTTAAAGGGTTTTCCCCGTATATGGGCATGGCGGCCATCTTGGTCATGTGACCAGGACCATTTGAACAAACTTTCGTTCCCCCATCCTAAGGAGTCTCCATATGAAATTTGAGTTCAATTCGACCAGAGGTTTCAGAGGAGAAGATGTTTGAAATTGTGGACGGACGGACGACGGACGGACGCCAGAGTGACTGGTATACTATTAGTAGGTGAGCTAAAAATGTTAGGCTTGTGTGAGAATTTATAGCCATTTTGCAACAAGCTGATTGAAATCAATTATACATGAGCATAAAATATTAGATTCTCTTTATCATATCATGATATTAAAATTACTGTCAAATCACATTTTTAAGTGAAAATATAGCAAGAAGTGAGCGAAGCTCACATACCCCCAGCGGTAGCCATCACAGGTTGTAACACTTTCAGAGAAACGACAAAATTGTCAAAGAATACACTTCTCCTACCTGAAAGTACACAAATAATTCTATAATCCTAAATCAAGTAGTTGCTGAGAAAACTCTGACAAAAACGTCCATATGTGTTATATAGGAGTGACAGAAGGAAAAATTGAAAAAGAAGCCAAAATGAGCTTTAGCATCTTTATTTTCATTTACACAATACACTTAGCCTACCTGAAGGTGTACACTAAATTTGAAAACACTGGCTCCAATAGGAGCCGAGAGATCTGCGACAGAAATTTTCATTGGAGAGAAAGAAAAATGAATAAACAAAGGGACTGATAAGCAATATGTGGCTGTTCTTTTGTTACACAATACAACTAATCACTATCAAGCTTTGTACCAAATTTCAGAATCCTAACTTAAGTAGTTGCTGAGAAATCTTTGACAGAAAAAATGTCTATATGTATTATATAAGAGAGAAAGAAGGAAAAAATGAAAATCTGAAAAAAGAAGGCAAAATGAGGATTAGCATCTTAATTTCCATTTACACAGTACACTTTGCCTTCCTGAAGGTGTACACAAAATTTGAAAACAATGGCTCCAATAGGAGCTGAGAAATCTGTGACAGAAATTTCCATTGGAGAGAAAGAAAAATAAATAAATAAAGGGACTGATAAGCAATATGACATATTCCATTTAAGAGAGACAAATGTCCGTCAAAAAATTGCACAGCTTATATTTTTTTTGCATAAGGATATTGTGTTTTGCCAAGTTGTTATTCCTTATAAGGGCCAATTTAAGAACCTAGAATACACAATAAAATGTGCGATTTTGCATTTGGAGAAGAAAAAAACAAACAGACAAAGTCAATTTGTTGCAATTGTTTGACGGACACAACTCCCGCCAATTCAGTGCTTGCATTTAGATCAATAAATTGAGCTGACTTTTTGTTGTAAATGCTATCATACTTAATGGTTAAAAAGAGTTAACACCGCTGTATGAGAATTTTAGGGCTATTTCGTCTAATGCATGGTAACTTTTATGAAAAACATATGCTTTTGTGACGTCTCTTCACTTTCCCATGTCTGTCAAGAAATGTGACGATCGCACAAGTTGCAATAGTTTGTCAATATAATTATATATTCTATCTGTGAGGCACTATTTATTTAGCACTGATCGGTTTATTGGTATTCATTACTAAAAATAAAACAAAAGAAGGAAAAAACAGCGTTAATTTTGCGACTTGGATGTTGCGATCGTCACTTCCGTCAAACTACCCTGGTTATGATCGCAACATTAACAATACTTGTCTTGGAGAAAGTACCCATTTTAAACAACTTTGGTTTTCTTTGTCAGATAGATGCTTGTATAAGAGGTAAACTGTAATGGCAGGGAGTTAACAAGGCTGGCCACGGGATGAGTAAATGGTCATTAAAGTTTGTCTGTCAATATTTTGTTATGATCGCAACATTAGATGGGACGATCGCAACATATACGGATCACATCAAAATAATGAGTTATGGCGGTTTGAAGAGCATGTATCATGCTGGAAATTTCAAAACATTGTTTTTTTATGTTGCATAAAGGTGCTTATAAAGTTAATTTGATATCTGGGTCGTTAATTTTGAAAATTACCGTTGCGATCATACTTGTTTGACAGACATATGTAGCGATCTTTCATCCTGTCTTTCATTTTTCTGTCAAAAATAACAATCACAACAAAAACAAAATGATATTATTCAAAAATGGAAACGTTTATCAAAGAGATTTTGTTTTAATATTGAAGCTTGCTGGATGCTGCATTTAACACCACAATTTCTCTGTCTGTTTTTACAATAATTTGACCTTCAGCATGGTTTTTGATGTTGTGATCGTCACAAAAGTCTGTCAAATTGTCCGTCAAATCTTAAAAAAGACAATCGCAACATTTAAAACGGCTGTTATTGTATAAAAAAAAATATGTCAAAGTGATCCTATTGCATAATGCAAGCTTGATCTATGTTCTTTTTCAACCATCATGGGTTTGTCTGTTTAAGCCTTAGTTTGATTTTTAGTAGAGTTTTTCCTTGTTGCAATCGTCTGAAAAGTCCGTCAAAATGTCCGTCAAATATGATGAACGATCACAACCACTTTTTAAAATATGCTGTATTTTTTCAGATTTAGCTGTTCTAGCCCCCATTTTGTACCGTTTTGCTCGTTTTTGCATACTCTTTAATACAACACCAAACAAAAAGAGGAATGCTAAATTCAAAAAATCCTCTCTGACGGGAGTTGTCAGCACTCTCTTATATGGAACATGTCATATGTGGCTGTTCTTTTGTTACACAATACAACTCATCACTATCAAGCTTTGTACCAAATTTCAGAATCCTAACCCAAGTAGTTGCTGAGAAATCTTTGACGAAAATTTTTTCCATTGGAGAGAAAGAAAAATGAACAAATAAAGGGACTGATAAGCAATATGTGGCTGTTCTTTTGTTACACAATACAACTCATCACTATCAAGCCTTGTACCAAATTTCAGAATCCTAACCCAAGTAGTTGCTGAGAAATCTTTGACGAAAAAAAAAGTTTACAGACAAACAAACAAACAGACAAACAAACAAACAAACATAATTACAGAAAAGGCAAAAACTATATACCCCCTATATACTTCGTACCGGGGGTATAAACAATAAGATTTTGTCATTATGTAGGCAACTTTGTTATGGGTATCAATATATAATCTAAATAAGACATGTAAACCACTAAGGGTTTATCTATTTTGATACAAAGTGTTATCACTCCCGAACACTACATCATATGAGGTCGCAAGTTCGATCCGGGCCCGGTCCCATACTTTCGTGGAGATTGATCATGAAATAATTTCTACGGTCATTTTCTTCCCTTCCGCTGATTCATTCAAGAAGGGTTGCCAGTTACAAGTGAAAGTATGTGCATGAAAAACTGGTTAACTGCTTGTTCAAGCTTCCCCAGGAAAAAATGTGGTTAGGTGAACTGACTGTTCCAACATGACCGTAGCTGTTGAATGGGACATCATATGATATTAGAAAAACTTGAATAATAATATAGCAAGAAGTGAGCGAAGCTCACATACCCCCGGCGGTAGCCATCAGAGGTTGTAACACTTTCAGAGAAACGACAAAATTGTCAAAGAATACACTTCTCCTACCTGAAAGTACACAAATAATTTCATAATCCTAAATCAAGTAGTTGCTGAGAAAACTCTGACAAAAACGTCCATATGTGTTATATAGGAGTGACAGAAGGAAAAATTGAAAAAGAAGCCAAAATGAGCTTTAGCATCTTTATTTTCATTTACACAATACACTTAGCCTACCTGAAGGTGTACACTAAATTTGAAAACACTGGCTCCAATAGGAGCCGAGAGATCTGCGACAGAAATTTTCATTGGAGAGAAAGAAAAATGAATAAACAAAGGGACTGATAAGCAATATGTGGCTGTTCTTTTGTTACACAATACAACTAATCACTATCAAGCTTTGTACCAAATTTCAGAATCCTAACTTAAGTAGTTGCTGAGAAATCTTTGACAGAAAAAATGTCTATATGTATTATATAAGAGAGAAAGAAGGAAAAAATGAAAATTTGAAAAAAAGAAGGCAAAATGAGGATTAGCATCTTAATTTCCATTTACACAGTACACTTTGCCTTCCTGAAGGTGTACACAAAATTTGAAAACAATGGCTCCAATAGGAGCTGAGAAATCTGTGACAGAAATTTCCATTGGAGAGAAAGAAAAATAAATAAATAAAGGGACTGATAAGCAATATGTGGCTGTTCTTTTGTTACACAATACAACTCATCACTATCAAGCTTTGTACCAAATTTCAGAATCCTAACCCAAGTAGTTGCTGAGAAATCTTTGACGAAAATTTTTTCCATTGGAGAGAAAGAAAAATGAACAAATAAAGGGACTGATAAGCAATATGTGGCTGTTCTTTTGTTACACAATACAACTCATCACTAGGCTGTTCTTTTGTTACACAATACAACTCATCACTATCAAGCCTTGTACCAAATTTCAGAATCCTAACCCAAGAAGTTGCTGAGAAATCTTTGACGAAAAAAAAAGTTTACAGACAAACAAACAAACAGACAAACAAACAAACAAACATAATTACAGAAAAGGCAAAAACTATATACCCCCTATATACTTCGTACCGGGGGGTATAATAAGCTATTATAGTCACATTAAATTTTTGGGTCATCAGTAAAATGCAAACACACACTTGTTTTTATAAGATAAATCACTTTTCCATGCAGTTTTCTCCAGAAAGCCAGCTGAGCGCAGTGGCTCAGTGGTAGAGTGCTTGACTCGAGACTGAAGGGCCGCGGGTTTGAGCCTCACCGTTGTCACTGCGTTGTGTCCTTGAGCAAGAACATTAATCCTAGCTTAGTACTGGTTCAACCCAGGAAGACCTGTCCCTTTATAACTGAAAGATTGTTGATGGGACATAAAGAATCAAAACAAACAAAAAACAAACAAAAGTTTTTGCTGTAGCAAACAGGTTTATTGTGAAAGCATAACTGAATTCTATTTTTACAAATGATTTAAAAAGAATTTTTCTTTTTCAGAAAGTGTTAATAATTGCCGACTTAGTCACATTAAGGTTAATAGTGAATAATAAACCTGACTAATTTAGAGGTGCAATAATTAATATTACCTGAATAGATGGTTTATTGAGATGTCCTAAGTTTGATGTGGTTTGTCTTGGTTCCTGTCCCAGGACCATCATATTGGGGTTGATGAGACGGAATGCATCTATCACTACCTATAATGTAAAACAAAAAATTCATTTAAGGATTAATTCTTTCATTAAAGGAATGTAAAATAAACAAAATATGAAGCATGTCAATTCTGAACAGCAGAGGTGTGGAAATGTAAGCCTAACTTGTATGACCTGGCCCCATATCATTCAGGACAAGTTAGAAATTTCTATTTACTTGTCCTTGAACAAGTTAAAATAAATTTACAATTCTGTATTTCATTCTTGGTAATAATTATGAACTCACATCTTGTATAGAAAGCAGTGTACATTCTGATCAGCTGGCTTTTCTGATCAGCTGGCTTCTTCAGAAGCCAGCTGATCTCGATCTACACTGTTTTTAGCAGTTTATGTCTGTTTCATACCGTTTTTAAAGGACTTTTATATAATAAACATGTATATTGTTTAAGCACAGTAAGGGCTACGTAAGCTCAGATCTTTGACATTGTGTATTATCTGTTCTTTAATATGGGAAAAGTAAAACTTTCTATGGACAAGTACCTTATGACAATTTCCTTGTCCCTGGGATAGTATAAACTTTAGCTATTTCCACACTCCTGCTGATAATTATTTTAATATTTCCAACAAACTATCTCATGGACCTTAAGCAGTTTGTTTTTAAACAAGCTGTATGCTCATTCCTAACACTACAGGTAAAGTGCATCTAAAATTCCATTGCATAAAACTAGAGAAGGGCAAACAGGACTTTAGTTAAGAGTGTGTGTACCAACACAAATTTTCTTATTTCTCAACCAAGACATTTGTTGTTGGTACTCAAAAAAACGTCTCAATGAGATGGTTAGAACCATCTAAATAACAGATCTTTTGAGCACCCAAAACACATGTTTAAACTGCTGGATAAGAACATATTCACAATTTTACGCTCAAAAATTTTCCTCATGTAAATCAACCTTTTTACAGATGCTAGCAATAATCATGTTATTTTAAACAATATATTTTCTATTGTACATAGCACAATCCGAATTTTGGCAGGGATCACAACCCCCAGTTTATATCTTTGTAACAGTATTTTTCAGCTTTACTGAGAAGGCCAGGATGATTTTTTTTTGCAACCAGCTCTTAATTAGTTTACTTTCTTAAATAAGAAAGTGTATTTTGTTATTCTGTTCCATATATTCAATTTGTAGACCTTAAAAGGAGCAAGCTTCTAGCACAGGCAACAAGAGATGACTCTAGTAAGCCTGTTTACTGCAATTTTGCCAATTGAACACACAAAGAAAGAATGTAGAAGTATGTTAATCTCAAAATCCAGATATCTAGCCCTGCTGGATAAAGGTGAATGTACATTCTAAAACCTCGACTTTACACCGATGAGCTTATCTCAAAAGCAAATTGTATTAGTTAGATATGAGCCGCAAAATGACAATCATATGTGGAGACACAGATGCTGAGTCTGATCTGAGTCTTCACTATCTGCAAGAAGACACCGGGTATTCTTAGCTACCAAATGTGGCCAATGGGATTCTGATCAAAAAGATTAAATCATATAAATGTGCCAGCCATGAATCATGAAGAAACCTCTAATTTACTGATCAAGTTCAAAGTGAACTCTGATAATCCAAGGTCTGATGTGCAAGCTGATCTGTGTCATCACTGTAAACACAGGTCCGTTTGTAGGTTTTATCATTTTCTAGCTAACAAGCCTTCAGATAAGAGGATTTAATAAAAATTTAATTTTCATATTTCTCAACCAAAACATAGGTTGTGGGTAGTCAAGAGAACCATCTCATTAAGAAAACAAAAGTTTAATGGGATCTACCACCACAGCTTAAAGCTTCAAATGTCAAACGGGCCTTCAGATAAGTATGTGCAACCAAAAATTATGGTTCTTATTTCTCAAAACGACTGTTTTTAAAAACTGACAGATAAGAAAAAATGACAATATTTACTTTGGAGGGCTTGTCTTTTACTAGCTAATATCATACCTTTCCTTTAACACTCTGTATGGGATCTACCACTACAGCCACAGCTCTCTCTGATAAAGCTTCAAAAGATTGTTGTGTGTTGATATTTACTCCTGATAACCAGTATGTGCAACCAAAAATGAAAAAAGTCAATAAGCAATGCTTATTAGATACCCCCCGCACAGTAAGAGTCAGTGAAAAAACTTAGTGTTGGCAAGTGATTTTTTGCCAAGTAATAGTTCATGCATATGTTCAATATGTTAACATAGTATAGGCAAAGTATCAAATTGTTCCATTTAAAGCTGTGGTAGAAGTTGATCGGCCCATGAAGGCACCATCAATGCCAATACAAGAGCCTTAATAGGGAAAAAATGTCTTAAGTTCTCACAGATGTAATTTTGTCAAAAATTATTTTTTCTGAACCAAACTCCTTCATGCATATGTTCAATGTGTCTACATTGTATAGGAAAAGTATTAAATTGTTCCATCAAAAGCTGTGGTAGGAGTTGATCGGCCCATGTATGGCCTATAATAGCTAGCATAAGCATAAAACCCTATACAAAAAGCCATTTAGAACTACAAATGGAAATAACTCTAATAGAATTGGCCCCTAGCCCTTACTTTTTTGTTTAAAGTATTTGCCTTGCATATATGAACATGTTTGCAAGGTTTGATGAAAATCCAGCAATGACTCTTGAAGATATTAGGAAAAGTATTAAATTGTTCCATCAAAAGCTGTGGTAGGAGTTGATCGGCCCATGTATGGCCTATAATAGCTAGCATAAGCATAAAACCCTATACAAAAAGCCATTTAGAACTACAAAGGGAAATAACTCTAATAGAATTGGCCCCTAGCCCTTACTTTTTTGTTTAAAGTATTTGCCTTGCATATATGAACATGTTTGCAAGGTTTGATGAAAATCCAGCAATGACTCTTGAAGATATTAAGGAAACAAAGCGTTACGGACGGACGGACGGACAGACGGACGGACGCACGCACAGACAACGTGAAAACAGTATACCCACCACAAACAAAGTTTGCGGGGGGTATAATAACTTTATCATTTCTCAACCAAAACATATGTTGTGGGTACTCAAAAGAACCGTCTCAATGAGACGGTTCTTTTGAGCACCCAAAACAAATGTTTAGACTGATGGATAAAAAAATATTATCAATTTTACACCCCAATTTTTATTTATATGGAGGCATGTACTGACTAACACCGTACCTTTCCTTTAACACTCTGTATGGGATCTACCACCACAGCTACGGCTCTCTCAGATAAAGCTTCAAAAGACTGCTGGGTGTTGATATCTACTCCTGATAACCAGCAACCAAAACCAGGATGGGAGTGGTACCATCCAACAACCATCTCAGGCCTACAGAGAACAAAACAGAAATTAACCCTTTTCATTCTGGAAACCTGTTAACAGTTACATTTGTACTTTGACAAACATTGAAGACCCAGATGAAATGCCACATAAAGCAGCATTTCATCAGGGTCTGCACTGTTTGTTAAGATAAAAACAATCTTCAGGGACAGAAATATATCATTTTATAGAAATTTTGACTGCCAATACCTTAAAACACAAAATGGTTAATTCCATACTTATTGTATCAATATGTATGGGATAATCTATCAGAATGGAAAGGGTTCAAGAAATACATGTCAATGTGAATGTATCATTATGATCACTTCTCACAGCATTGAAAATAAATTTGTTTAGAAGGGAGTAATCAAATTAAAAATTGGTGCCAAAGTGGAGACTTGTTTGTCTCAATAAATCTAAAAATAAAATGAAATTATTTAAACTGTGTACTACGTTTCAGCCAACAGGAATTCAGCTTGACTCTAATTAACTCCAGTCATTTTGTCTGAGCAAAGTAAGTAAGGGTGAAAAGATCAGGAATCGATACAATCAAGTACCACACCTGACCCAGGATACCAATGGGAAAGTGATAAACTTACAGTTAGACACAACAAACGAGAGCCAAGAGGTCAGCCCTTTCCCAGCAGGTAACCACAAAGCACATATAAACAAACGCGTACAAAGACATACAGCAAACACAAGACATAACAAAAACATAAAAGATCCACAAAAGCAGTACCGCCTTGGAACGGTCAGTAAAATATTTTACTGGAGGGCTTAAACCAGTTTTATGGCGCCAACCTCACCCTTAATTCTGATGTGGACCAGGACACATTTGGCAAAGTGACAAAACACATCAATTACGACAGCCAAGAGGTCAGCCCCTTCCAAGCAGGTGACCACAAGGCTACAAGGAACAGACACGACAGCAAAACACACACCAACATGAAGCTTAAATAACAAAACAATCCACAAAAGAACCGCCGCTTTGGAACAGTCAGTAAAAATACCTTTACTGGAGGGCTTAAGCCAGTTTAATGGCGCCAACCTCACCCTTAATTCAGATGTGGATCAAAACACATAGATATTTGGTTTGCATGAAAGACCCCTAACTTATCAATGCATCATCTCCTAAAACATATAAATCAAGATACAATAAGGAGATAAAGCAAAGATAAGGACTCAACAGTAAATAAAACTGACTACCGGAGCCAAAGAAATCCAATAGGTAAACCCCGGTGGGCCCCGACAAACAGCCAAAGCATCAGGCCCCTACCACCTCATCAAAAGATAAGTCTTTTAAGTCAAAACCATTATAAGTCAACCCAAATCTTTTTCCCACATTTATAAAATTGTTAAGAGCCTAGAACATATTTAAATAGCCTGCTAAAATGGAATAGGAAGAATGTATACCCCCAAAATGATTTCAGAATAATTTTTAACTCTAGCCACACTGAACTCGGATATAGTCTATTTTGAAAACAGTGTGGATCCAGTGTGGCTTTGCAGAGGCCAGCTGATCAGGACCCACTCTGTTTGTTTGATTTGATTCTATACGTCCAATCAACAATCTTTCAGTTAAACAGGGACAGGTCTTCATGGGTTGAACCAGTACTAAGCTAGGATTAATTTATCTTGCTCAAGGACCACAACGCAGTGACGCCGGTGACGCTCGAACCCGCAGCCTCTCGGTCTCCAGTCAAGCACTTTACCACTGAGCCACTGCGCTCCCCACTCTGTAAATACAAGCTAACTACTGAAAAATTGTGATTTTCATTCAATAAAAATACAATGCTCAAAGACGCCAAACCACTGGTTTCCTTCATATAAGTAGATTTGCCATTCTGTATAACTGTAGTGAACATCAAAATGTATTTTACCAGTACTTATGGACTTCAATAACTTAGGCCAGAATTTTTTTATAAGTTGATTTACAAACCCTCCTACCGTAATTTTCTAGAAAGTAGAAAAAAAATTTATTTCAAAATTATCTTTTCTATTTTATCCGCCGACTCTGAATATTATTTGCTTACTTGAAAAAAATAATAAATTTTTGAGGTTCTGTCTGTGTTTTTTTGAGAGTGATACTGTTAAAAGTGATTGTACTGTCCAGAATTTTAGGAAAATGATGAAATATATAAGGATTTAATACAGACTGTTTGGTTTACCTAAAAAAAGTTCTGAAAATGAAATTAAAAAAAAAAAAAAAGCTCTGAAAATGACCAGTCAACTGGTCATTTTCAGAGCTTTTTTTATTTATATTTTTTCGCCCCCACCCCCACCCCCGACCCTAAATCTGATAAAAAATATTCCCGTAAATCAACTAATAAAAAAAATCTGGACTTACTACTCTGCCTGTGACATAGAAGAATCATCCATTCCAAGCGTCACAGTCAGGCATAATGATTTGTTTGTTTTGTTGCTTAAAGTGAAAGTCCCAAGTCAACAGCTATGGTCATGGCGGGACGGTCAGTTCACCTAACCACACTTTTTCCTGGGCAAGCTTGATCAAGCAGTTAACCAGTACTTTGTGCACATACTTTCGCTTGTAGCCGACAACAACAGTTCTTGAATGATTCAGCGGATGGGAGGAGAATGACCATAGAAATTATTTTGTGATCAATCTCCACAAAAGTATGCAACCAGGCCGGGATCAAACTCACGACTTCTTGATTTAAGGCATAATGAAGCTAACCAGATCATGTTAACTCTTTGCCTACTGGATAGTTTTGCATGCTTTTTTGTTGTCTTCTGATTTTTTTTTTCAAAATTAACTTTTTGGAAAAATTCATCCAAGAATAACGTCAGAGTGCCAAACAGTTTGGAACCAGACCAGGTCTGGGTCCAAACTATCTGCAAAGCTTATCAGCAGATGGCACTAGCAGGCAAAGAGTTAACCATTTGGCATGAGCCACAGATTTTTCTGTCCTTAAAATAGCACACATGTAGGATTACTTTCCTTGAACAAATACTGCCACAAAACTTCCACCATGACTTTCTGACTAAGTGGTTTAACCAGACATTCGTCACTTAAAATTTTGTGACAGAGACTGAGTGTTTGTATTATGAATGAAATTTTCTACCAGGGTTATGGTCTAAATAGATCCAGACAAAAGTCCGCTTGTTTATGTTTTGTAGTTTGATAGGTAAAAACTAATCAAAACAAAGAGGAAATGCAATTTACCTTCCCTTTGTGTGAACTATTTGTCAAGTTGGGCCATTTTTCTGTGCAGTGTATCAAAACAAAAACCATGTGATTTCCTACCCCGATAACATTTGCAAACAGCTTGGACCCAGATCAGGACCGACAGAATGTTGGCCCTTATCTGGATCCAAACCATTTCACACTCTAATAGTGTTTTTGATTTTTTTTTAAAAAAGTCAGCAGACGACAACAAAAGCATGAAAAATTACCCAGCATGCAGTTGAGGCCAAATAAAAATATATGTATGTTTCGGGTAATGGGTCTGAAAGTTTAAGTTAGGCTTAAATGAAATGTATGTGTGGTTCCTGTTGCCTACCTACCCTAATTTTTTTAACCCTACCCTAAACATTAAAATGGTCTTTGGAGAAAAAATACCTAAAATAGGCACTTTTTCAGATTTTGTCACTATTTTCTTTGCTAAATGTTATAACAAAATTTAATAATTTCCCTACCTACCTACCCTAAATTTTGTTGGTATGCATTAGGAACCACACATATTATTTCATTTAGGCCTTAGGGTAGGCACACATATATTTTTTACTTAATTTTTTTTTCTGAAAAAATACACAATTTTATGCATTTTGAAAGGCAATTTTTGCCTTTCAAAATGCATACAATTATATTTTTTTCCAGAAAACCTGAAAAAAATATCTAGGTTTCACCAGTAAATTTAGGTAGGGTCGGGTTAACCTAAACACATGTATTTTTTTATTTGGCCAAATCCACAGTTTTGATTAATCGACAAAAACAAATCCCAGGTATTACCTTCCCGTCTGTTTGAGCATATCTAACATCTTAGCTTGAAACACTGGATCTACTGCTTCAACACTCACACCCTGGAATGATAATAAAACAGAGTTTTCAAATTAACCCCTTTCTAGGCCAACCTTAAAAATACTTTTGTTTCCCCTTACCCGACCCGGTTTTACCGGTAAAGGGTCGGTCGTTCGGAACCTTATTTTTTAAAACTAAAAATCTCAAATTGGATACCCTTTAAACTTAATTGTATACAGTAAAACCTGTTTTAAGTCTTTAAGAGGCCACTCAAAAAAGACATCACATAATGCAGGTCAAAAGTTTTGCAGAATGCTCCCAGGGAGCATTCTGCAATACTTTCTACCTGCATTTAGCGCCCATTTGTCTTAACGACTTTTGCGTATATCTCTGAGTGGCTGTTTTAAGCAGATTTTACTGTATATTCCTACTACAGGCAATAAAATCAAATACACAAACAATTTGCTAATTGGACAATTCTCTAAGGTTGCACTGAAATTAAAAGAAAAATATTCTTGACTGAAAATTAATTTTTTTTTTTTGAGTAGGGCCTTTTTTCAGGGTCGGTCGGGTAAGGGGAAACAAATAAAATTTTATTTTAGGCCCTACAGTATAAACCTGTAAATGGCATCATTTCCAAACAGTGAAGACCCAGATGAGGGATCCGGTAAATCTCAATCAAGCCTGCTCACCCTTTGAGGACTGGAAACCCCTAAACAGGTACTATGGTAAAGA
The DNA here is from genome assembly GCA_964019695.1 of Loripinus fragilis. NCBI lineage: Eukaryota > Metazoa > Mollusca > Bivalvia > Lucinida > Lucinidae > Loripinus > Loripinus fragilis. The sequence continues at coordinate 85,535 of CAXHUL010000574.1, forward strand.
GTGAAGACCCAGATAAAATGCCGCATAAGGCGGCATTTCATCTGGGTCTGCATTTTTTGCTTGGACAAAACCAATCTTAAATGAAAGAAATACAATATTTTAAAGATGCATAGTCTGCAACTATGAACATTTTTCGATTTTTTTTAATTTTCTTTTTAAATCATTTGTAAAAGTAGAATTAAGTTATGTTTTCACAATAAATATGTTAACTATAGCTGAAAACTGCACGGAAAAGTGAATTATCTTATAAAAACAGGTGTGTTGGTAATTATTTGCGTCCCTCCAATAATTATAGACAGTTCATTTTAACATAAATGCTGTTGTTTCGATTCTGATAATTTGTTAAGATTTATGAAATTGGTAAAATGTGTACATGAATTTTAGTTTTTTTACTGTATTTTTGAAAAATAGAAACATTAGTTCTAAAATTAAAAGATCAAAAGTTACAGACTATGCAGCTTTAAGAAAATTATTACCTGAGAACCCTCAATATATAATGCACCAGCAGGACTTTTAGTTAAGAGTGTGTAACAGAAAAATAATTTTCTTATTTCTCAACCAAAAAAATATGTTGTGGGTACTCAAAAGAACCGTCTCAATATGATGGTTCTTTTGAGCATCCAAAACATATGCTAAAAATTAAGGGTAAGACTAGAAATGTGTCCATGGGACACGGATGCCCCCGCTATTGCCAAATTCGTATAAATAGGGAATTGTCATTAACAAAGGGCAATAACTCCTTAAAGCATGGTGCAATATAGACCATTATCAAACTTGAAGATATCATGTTACTAAACACTGTGAAGAAGTTTCATAGAATTCTGATCAAAACTATTCGACTTAGAGAGCTTACATGTACAACGTTTAAAACGGTGATTTCTCATAAACAAAGGGCCATAACTGCTGAAAGCATGGTGCGATATGGACCATTATCAAACTTGAAGAAGACATCAAGGTACTTAACAATGTGACCAAGTTTCATAAAATTCTAATAAAAAATATTCGACTTAGAGAGCGGACATGGTTTAAAATGGTAAATTTTCATAAACAAAGGGCCATAACTCTTGAAAGCAGGGTGCGATATGGACCATTATTGAACTTGAAGAAGACATAATGGTACTAAACAATGTGAGGCTTAAATGAAATGTATGTGTGGTTCCTGTTGGCCTACCTACCCTAATTTTTTTAACCCTACCCTAAACATTAAAATGGTCTTTGGAGAAAAAATACCTAAAATGGGCAATTTTTCAGATTTTGTCACTATTTTCTTTGTTAAATGTTATAACAAAATTTAATAATTTCCCTACCTACCTATCCTAAATTTTGTTGGCATGCAACAGGAACCACCAGTGATTTTATTTGGAATTTTGGGAAGCTACCTTTTCCTTCACATTTCGGAAAATATATCATAAAAATTGGGAAAATAAGTACTAAAATACATGAAATTGGGAAAATAAAGGCCATTTTTGGATTGGGAATGACTCCTATATAAGGCGGTAAAATGGCCAAATAAAATCACTGACCACACATATATTTCATTTAGGCCTGACCAAGTTTCATAAAATTCTGATAAAAAATACAGTCGAATCTCGGTTATCCGAACGCCGATTATCCGAAACTACTGGGTTATTCGAAGACGATGGACAGTCCCGACTTTTTTCTCTATTATCTATTGCAATAAAACTACCAATTATTCGAATTTCGATTGTCCGAAAAATTCAATTTTTCGAAGTGATTCGTCGGTCCCGATTGAAGAAGTTACTATTAAATTACCCTTCAAGATTCGAAGTCCAAAAGTCACGCATGGTGATCATGATTTCTTTGTTTGGTCGAGTTCGATTTACACACCTGAGTGCTTTAGCAAACAAAGTTGCAACAGGTAATTGACACCAGATTAAGGTTCACACTAGTACGTGATGAACCGTTAAGTGAGTAAATAGTGTCTTTTATTAAGGTCGTCTGCAATGATGGTTTTGTTTGATGTTTTTTTAAATGTCTAATTAGGGGCATATATGTGCTAAAATTGATTTTATTTTGATCGTCTTACATCCTTTGATTTATTCTTGACCAGTGTACATTAAGCGAACACACCAAGCACACCGACCTTGTACTACAAAAATAACAATTTCGATAATAGACGAATATCACTGACATGTGTTTTGGGTGCTCCAAAGAACCGTCTCATTGAAACATTTCTTTTTGAATGCCTAAAACACAATTTTATGATCGAGGGAAAACAGCCAAAACCTAGGTTTGGATGCTTAACGAGACGGTTCTTTTAAGCACCCAAATCGTATGTTTTCACTGAAATAAAAGAGAATTTCGCAGCCCAAAAAGCACACAACGTCGGGCCACCAAAGGCCTGCCAGCGGTATGCCATCTCAATGGCCTATCGCTGGTGGGCCGTTGATGGCCCGACGCTGTGTGCTAGCTGGAATGGAGACCTTATGACATTAGGGCGATTAAAAAGGAGACAGTATTTCGTCAGTAAATAGTTCGTCAATTTACATTTAACCTTTATTTTCATTGTTGTAATCGATGTTGTTACAGGTATATACATTTAGTAGATGTCAATAAAGGTCGGATTTTCTTTCTTTTTGGCGTTCTTAGACCTGCAAAACATAAGAGACGATGAGACCACAACCTCCAAGAAGCTCATTTTCTTTAATGCTTTGACAGATGTTCCGATTATATAATTACTTCACGGAAAACACAACTTGAAGTTGCGAACTCTGGCAAAACAATGACGTTCTATGAAAGGTCCGAGCTTTTCCGAAAATTTCCGAAAACTCCCGTTTTCGATCATTCGAACTACCGATTATTCGAAAGGATTCCTGCGGTCCCTGGCACTTCGAATAATCGAGGTTTGACTGTATTCGAGTTAGAGAGCAGACATTGTTTAAAACGGTGAATTTTCATAAACAAAGGGCCATAACTACAGAAAGCATGGTGGGATATGGACCATTATCGAACTTGGAGAAAACATCATGGTACTTAATAATGTGTCCAAGTTTCATAAAATTCTGATAAAAAATATTCGAGTAAGAGAGTGGACGTCGTTTAAAAATTGTGATTTTTCATAAACAAAGGGCCATAACTCTTGAAAGCCTGGTGCAATATGGACCATTATCTAACTTGAGAGAGACATCATGGTACTCAATAATGTGACCAAGTTTCATAAAATTCTGATAAAAAATATTCGTGTTAGAGAGCGGACGTCGTTTCAAATGGTGAATTTTCATTATCAAAGGGCCCTAACTCTTGAAAGCCTAGTGCGATATGGACCATTATCGAACTTGAAGAAGACATCATGGTACTAAACAATGTAATCAAGTTTCATAAAATTCTGATAAAAATATTCGAGCTAGAGAACGGACCTCGTCTGGACAGACGTACGTAATTACGTAGAGGGACAGGGGTAATGCCCCGGCCATTATTTTTGAAAAAGTTAATTTTTAAAAAAAGTCAGCATGGGACAAAAAAAAGTGTGAAAAATTACCCATCTGCAGGGGTGTGGAAATAGTAAAACTTTCTACTTGTCCAGGGACAAGTCAAAAGCCAAAATGCACTTGTCAGTAGAAAATGTTACTTGTCCGAAAGAACAAATAAGCTCATACCTTACAGTGCTTAAACAATTATTTTTTCAAAAACAGTATGAAACCAGATATATATCAACTCTTGTAAACAGTATGGATCCTGATCAGCTGGCTTCTCTTGTAAACAGTGTTGGTCCATATCAGCTGGCTTCTGAAGAAGCCAGCTGATCAGGATCCACACTGTTTTCAATGCAAGATGTGAGCTCATTATAATTAATCAAAATATGAAACACAGAATTGTATTAACTTTAAAGATTTGTAGTTGTCCAAGGACAAGTAATTAGAAATTTTCAACTTGTCCTGAATGAAATGGGACCAGGTCGGACAAGTCGGGCACGGTATTTCCACAGCCCTGCCCATCTGGCAAAGAGTTAAGTTACTTACAGTTCCTGACTGTGGCATAGCAAACACATCAATAACTCTGACAGTATAGTCATCTACAAATTCTCCTAACATCAGACCCATAACTTCCATAGGTACACCAGCTCTGCCATGTTTCAACATCTGAAAAACACCAGACATGCTTTGAAATTATTTCTACCTTTTCTACACAGCTCCCATTAAGCAGTTACACATGTGCCTAGTGAAAATTGTACACATTCAATGTTATCATCTAATGTGAAAAAAGTTTTTTCCATACCATAGGGACTGCTCTTGAAGGAAAGAATTTGCTCCAAATGGGAGCAAAATTCTTTCCTTCAAGAGAAGTCCCTTTTGATGTGATAAATATTCAAGCGTTCTGTCTTCTTTAATAAATGAGGAAATTCTGGAAATTTAAGTGTCCCTGTGACTTTCAGTCTCCTGCTTTGAGCAATTGAACAGCCTCTGCCAATTCCACAGAATCGCACTCGGATGTACATTGAGGATTCACTTTGATAATGTGACGTTGACGTTACGTATGTGACGCAGATATCACAGAAAACATAACAGGCGTGATTGCAGTGAAACAAACGTTTATGAATGAAGTTAATGTGTTTTCAATAAAATATCATTATAACGAAATTTTATTGAAAACACAAACATCGTTTATTCAATTGATAAAACGTTTCGGGTAATCAAAATAATGGATTTTAATATGACTGAACCCATATGCTACAGTACTATTTTTCCTTACCCCAGTTCCAGCTCATCAAATGCAGCTTTTTCATACATACTAACTACGCCTTACATACATCCGAGGCTTGATTCTCAAATTGAGCCAAAGTTTTCCGATTGCTGCTTTGAGGTTTCCAAAGTATAAAATAATAAATTAATGGTTCCTCTTTTAATAGTTTTCTTTTATATCACAAAACTGCATTATCATATAGAATACACAGGAAAGTGGCATTTTACAGGGTCTTCACTATTTGCTTAGAGAAAAAATCGCCAGGGGTAGAAAAACAATTTAATTTCGAAACCCTATCTTGCAGCCCCTTACATCCTCCTTGATGTGTCTGTCTAAAAAATTTTATTTGAGAAAATCTCATTCAACCACACTTTATGGTTATGATAAATTTAACTCTTTACCTCATAGAAAGGTTTTTTTAACGCTTTTGAAAACAGAGCAGACCCAGATCAGGCAGCTCTTATGAGAGCTGCCTGATCAGTGTCTTCTCTGTTTGCTATTGAAATATGATACATCTGATCCGACACAAGTGGAACTGACAAATAATTTCTTTGTTCTATGTACCAACATGAAAGTTTATTTACATGTATACAATTATTCATAATGGGTGGAGGAGCCTAGCATGAATATTCATGAAGGAAAGGGTTAAAGTATAAATGTACTGAAAGGTACTTTATCTTATGGCATACTTTCTCCCATTGGCATTATTTCAGTGAGATTTTGCAAAAGAATCAGGCTAATTTTGTCCCAAAAATTATTCATGAAGCGGCAAGCCTATAATGGAAAATGATCCAAGCAATATACACATGTGTGAAAGTTCAAAATTTCTAAAATCCTGAACTTTACAAATTCAAAAAAAAATTTAAACTTGCAGGATGCCTACAAATATTAATAATTTCATGTTTAAATGGTCAATTGTGTTTAGATTTGATTTGTTTTGTTTGATTTGATTCTTTACATCCCATCAGCAATCTTTCAGACAAACAGGAACGGGTCTTCCTGGGTTGAACCAGTAGTAAGCTAGGATAAATGTGTCTTGCTCAAGGACCACAATGCAGTGACCCCGGTGAGGCTCGAACCCGCGGCCCCTCAGTCTCGAGTCAAGCACTCTACCACTGAGCCACTGCGCTCCCAATTGTGTTTAGATAATCTGAAAATTAATCAGAGAAGGTACAGTCTACTCTGGATACCTCAATTTCAAGGGACTGGGCAAAATATGTCGAGTTATCAGTAGTTCGAGGTAAACAAATCATGACGTATACCAACCATTTTGGGGCGAAATAATTCACGTTCAACTCGTCAATTAATAGATCGTTATACAGAGCTATTTCATTAAGAAACTACGGGATGAATTGACCACAGAATCAATTGACATTTGAAATTGAAACATTTAAATTTCTCAGGTACCGCTACAGTCCTGACATTATGACTATTTTTTCACTTTCTAAGACAAAATAAAATAAACACAGCGTTTTCAGTCAGAAAATGGTCCCGCAGGCGCAGGTTTTACCCTTCCTTAAGTCGTCATATTTTAAGCCCCAACAGTGTACATGCTTTAATTTTCGTCGGCTGGATGTGCATATGCCTTCCTAATCTTTTTTTGTCATGACATGACCAATGTCCGAAAATAGCCTTAAACGCACAAGTCTGTTTTCAAAATAAAAAATTGGCCCGAGAAACAATTAAATTATAGTTTGGCCTTATTTAAAACGAGCAGTCATCGGACAGAAATTGCTCAAATATGACACATTAGCTCATGTAGCCGCTTTGAAGTTGTACCACAATAGATCATTAGAATTTGGCGACGGCGGTCAATTATGTAATTATACATATACAACACTTTCATTTACAACTGCAAGTGTCACACACGTGGACCAAGTGATCAAACAATTGGTGGTTTTAATGGAGATATTAACTTAAAAAGCGGTGGATTAATTGGAGACACATTCAGATAAAAAGGTAATTTCTTATGAAATGGAATCGAGTTAGGCGTTGTAAAATACACTAAAATTGATCAACGGGACCAGTTTTTCGTAACAAGTTATCCGTTCTATTGACTTAGCCGTTGTCGAGATAAACGTTGTGCAATTGCAATAATATATAGGGGAAAATACCGGGACCGGCCCATCGGGTCGAGATAAGTGATAGTATTGAGTTAAGCATAGTTGAGTTTACGAGAGTCGACTGTATAAATGTACTGAAGGGTACTTTATCTTATGGCATATTTTCTCCCATTGGCATTATTTCAGTGAGATTTTGCAAAAGTAGGCAAATTTTGTCACAAAAATTATTCCTGAAGCCTTGAATGGAAAATGATCCAAACCAGTGCTTGCACTAACTTTTTGAAACAGGAAGTCATGACTTCCACCCTTTGAGTTTTGGAAGTCACAGGCTTATTTTGTGGAAGTCAAACTATGCGTGCGCCGTGTGGTGCCAAAAATGCTACTCCTTTTTTAAAACATGATGTTGTTTGCAATGCTTAGTTTCATGTACACAGGGTTTTTTTGTGTTTATTTTAAAACATGTTTATGTTCAACTCTGTCAAAGAATGTAAAAGTTGAAACTGATGAAATATATTTTATTGCGTCCTTCTGATATCTATTCAATGATTCAAAGTTTGCAAACAGGCATGAACAAAAACATTGTGGACCCATATCAGACTCCCCCTAAAAGAGAAGGGTCATTATTTGACTATTCCTAAGCAATATGTCTCATTTTTCTTGTTCAAAGATAAGAGTTTCAGCAATCTGTCTAGCATCCAATGCCTCTAGAATCAAGATTGTGAACACTGATCAGTTTATTCTATTAGAAGTCTGATCTGGGCCCACAATTTTGGGGTCCTGGACAAAAAATAGATGACAGTCTTACGAATTCTATTGCAGATATGGCAGAGCATTCCCATAAGAGTTGGGCTGTCAATTGGTTTCTGAAAAATTTCAGCATATGCTTTTCTTGCCAAAGCTCTTTCAGCCTTTTTTTTTTTTGGGGGGGGGGCTGTAAATAGTGTTGGGTGAGACAGAGAGAACGGGCAAGTTTGGCAAGATTTCCCTTATGATCTAAAGAAATCTTTCTTGCGCTGTTATATGGATAGAATTTATTTACAACTCAAAAATACCTGATTTGACTCCAGGCGTAGACATAGTTATTTTAAAAGCTCAACTTGTTAAAAAAAATCTGCAAATTTTTAATAACTCACAAAAATATTTAAGCTAAATTTGCTAGCTCTTTATGATGTTAAAAGACATTGCCTTTAGTACTTAAAGCTGTGTTGGTTATGATATTTAAAACTCAGGTTCCAAAAAGCAACTGTCTAATTTTTTTCTTCGTAATGTGGGCCTAGTGGGTGGGGTAAGTACGGAGATTGATAGTTTCTGATTTTTCTCAGATTTTAGCAGTTGATTCCGATAGAAAAACATCATGTCTACTGCAGAAATGTAAAATTTTGTATAAAAGCATTGTTCTCCCGTTTTTCAAACAAAAATTAAACGAATTTTGGAATAATATTTGGAAGAAAATACAACAAAATTTTGGACCAAAAAAAAATGGAAGGGTTTCCCGACACAGATCTTTTTCTCTAAAATATTTCTCATGTGGTCGTCGCAATAATTATTCAACACCTGTCAACTAAATAGGCACAGCAGGCAGTGGGCGGTCTGAGGTTGTCCTTAGCGCCCATTGGTCAATCACTGAATGAATTCTTTATCAAGTATAACTGCCGTTACGCACACTTGACTTTCTGAAGAGGGCGGCGAGATCAAATGGCCAAATTCTCAATACGGATATATACGCCACTGCTATTGCCGACGGGCGTACAAGATTTTATGGGGAAGTTAGAGTACGTCCGATCTTCGGATTTTCGGCGTACAGAAGCCAATTCCAGACGTAAAAACGCCGAAAACGTCCACTAGTGCAAGCACTGCCAAACAATACAATGTAGTATTAAGAGATAGAAGAAACTGTTTATCAAGAAATGGTATTTACCTTCAACAAAGCAAGAGAAGAGATATAAACTTGTTCTTGAGTGTCTACAGCTGGTGCATCTGATGGAGGGGCTCCCTGAAATAAAGAGATTTTATGGTCACATTGGTGCTTAGTAAAGTGCAAGGTTCATACAGGCAAGTTTGTGCAAAATTCAAGGACTTTTCAAGGACTTTTTAAAGACTTTCAGGTCTGAAAACTTATAAAAAATGCTGTATTTTGTGCAATAAAGATGTTTTGGTCACATTGGTGCTTAGTGAAGTGCAAGGTTCATACAGGCAAGTTTGTGCAAAAGTGAAGATCTTTTCAAGGACTTTTAAAAGACTTTCCTACCGTTTTCAAGGTCTGAAAACTTTTATAAAAAGCTGATTTACACATTAAAATACTACTTCTGATGGAGGGGCTTCCTGAAATAAAGAAGTTTTGGTCACATTGGTGCTTCGTGAAGTGCAAGGTTCATACAGGCAAGTTTGTGTAAAATTCAAGGACTTTTCAAGGACTTTTTAAAGACTTTCAGACTGTTTGTTAGGTCTGAAAACTTCTACAAAATGCTGATCTACACATTAAAATACTACTTCGGAAATGTTGGACTGCTTTACTTAAAATATTAGTTTTAGAAAATACTTATAAATAAAATTGTGGTGCCTTTATTTGGTGCAGCATATGCTGCACCAAATAAAGACACCACAATTTTATACTGATTTAGGTCTCCAAAGACAGTGTTGAATACTCCTGTAAATGGTAAAATTCAAGGACTTTTCAAGGTCTTTGAGTGTTTTTCCAGTACTTTTCAAGGCAAATTTAATTTTCAACGACTTTTCAAGACAGTCCTGTACATTCAAGTACTTTTCAAGCCTGTGCAAACCCGGAAGTGTAGCGTGCCAGCTTTGAGGGCCCCACTAATTTTTAAAGATGGAAAATCCTACTAGTATTTTTAGTAGTTGTCAGTATATGGCTATTTTTATAGTCTATTACCCACTCTATTTTTATAATTATTAATGATACACAATGTACATTTTACTTTGTGCAAAGTAATGACAACATAATTGTTCTCTCTAATCACAAATCAACCTTAATTTGAACATTATATATCCCTTTGCTCAGTGCACCTGTTTAGCTATGGCCTGAGACTATAAAAAATAAATGAAACAAGTTGTTTTTTCAGAATTTCACGTTGTCCAGGGAGCAACCTTCCAGTAATGTCAGCTTGCCCCCAGCAATTTTTAACCAAGTCGAGCAAGCGGGCAAATGCTTATTTCTAACACTGTATTATTTTGTTTGTAGAGTATTAATAATGTACCTGTCCCAATCCATGCATGCCTCCTCCAAGCCTAAGAAGTCTGTCCATCCTCTGTGACCACTAATACCTGTAAAAAGATGAATGATATAAATGTTATAAGCAAATAGTGATGTTGCCTTAATGCAATATCCTATACAAATTTGTCATGTTTGCAGAATAAACTTTTTCACAACATGTATACTTTTGCAGTACACACATGCATGTAGTAAAACTGGTTCTACCGATAAAGACAAAAGAGAAAAAACAATACATACGGGTTCTATTTCCAACTAGGAAAGGACTCACAGAAGTGAGAGTGTAGGATTTTTATAATTTAGGGGAAAAAGTCCAGAAAACTTCTAAACGAAATAATCTTTGGTACATGTAAATTAAATATTTGAAAATCAAATTTATCAACATCTTATAAGGGTTTATCATATGACGTTACTGTTATTCAGTGTATAGCTTCATGTCATAAATAATGTTATGACCACACGTTACATAACACTTTCGACTAATACAAGTAACGTGATCACTATGTCTGTTACAATGCAATTTTTCATGGAAATATTAATAAACAGTCTTGAAGGAGATAAAATCACATTTAAAGGCCATATGATAAACAGAATCTTACACTCCTGATCATTTCGTATTAAATTTACTAAACTCACCAAAGGCTTGTTTAATAAATTTCATATGAAAGGATCACACGTGTAAGATCCTCTATTTACACTATCCAAGCGAGTGTGTGTACGTATGCTGCAATTGACAGACTATATTGGAAAACCTTGTGTAACCAAACACTATTGAATTAAACAACACATTTCACCTGAAAATGGCTGTTAATTCGGCCTTTTAGCATACAACGTTTATTTCATTTAAAAAGTCAAGCGAAAAAAAACATTCAAAAATCAAGACGGTTGATAAGAAAACCCTTATATCAAACGACGCCACAAAATAGAGTCCAGTCAATAAAATAAAAAACCTAGGTGATCATGTAATTACATGATTATGGCAGTTTTTCACAAACACTTCTGATCAATTGACAATAACACAATAGCAACAATGACAAACACTTTTACTAGAGCCCCTGTCACGCCAAGCAGTGTTTCCACTGTGTGGGCACAGAGGTTTTTTTCCAGAGCGCCGCAAAATTGCAAGAAAACCCCGATTTTTTCGTGAAAAAGGGCCTGTCACGACGTCCATACAGCAACAAAGGAACCACAAACAGAAGTACTCCCGGAGGGTTCAAGGCTTTTCTAGTGGATCCCTGATTCTTATTTCTTTTGGAAACCTCTAGCTTTTGTTTTGTTTGTTTGGTTTAATGCTTAATGTCACAGTCAAAAGTTACCATCATGTCCGGACAGTCAGTTCACCAAACCACACTATTTTCCTGGACAAGCTTGACTAAGTGGTTAACTAGTACTTCGTGCACATACTTGACAACAACCCTTCTTGAATCAGCTGAAGTGAGGAGAATTTAACGATCAATCTCCATGAAAGGCCGGGATCAAACTCTAGACTCCTGGATCTGCAAGCTATCCTGCCCGGTCTCTGGACTTGGTTAATTTTTCCATGGTGATGGAGACAGGGGGTCCCCATGTCGCTCCCTCTTCTGGATCCATCCATGCATAATCAGATTGACATGCAGGTACAGGGTAATCATCCACATCAATATAAAAGAAAACAACTCTAAATGCCCTGTTACAGCCATGGAACTATACCTCCTATAAAGAATTCTGATTATGATTGATATGACAGGATGGGGACAATTGAAGCCAGTGAACACGCATATAATATCAAAACCAATTTAATTTCATGTAAATTTAACATCAATATAACTATTTAAAATCCATCAAATGTAAAAATATAACTTTTGATTAAAATAAATTCATTTTTATTCATAACATGATTTAACATTTAAATTCCACATCCAGGCCTTGAGAAAAGAATGCATTTATAGCAACCAACCAACGAGTTGTTGGCCGGCAAAGGTGGGCAACAAGCGTTGGTTGCTGTTACGATGAGAGGTTCTGTTCTATTCAGTTGTAAGATGAAAGCCAGATTGCCATTCTGTCGTCGAGTTCTGGTATCTATACGGAGTCGATTCAATCGAAGCAAAAACTTCATTCTACCTTTGAAAAATTCATCGTGATCATTTTTGTCAAAAATACAAAAATAAAGTTGAATCGCGAAGATACTGATACAGTTTTTATTGACATTAAAGTCATATTTTAGCCATCAGTCTGAGGGATTTGTTCAATCACTAAGAGCTTGAACGTTAATGATAGCTCTTTCAAGCAAGCGGCTGTGTGATCCCCATGACCTGATGTCACAAATCTTACAATGTTACGTCACTAAGTGATAACGTCTTGTACCAAACGCTAACTGTCACATGCAATGTCTCCCCTTTGAAAGAGGCAATCACCAGTTACATGTTGTATATATATAGTAACATGTCTTATGATATCCAACGGGGTCTTCAAGGGCTTTGTCTTCCAAATAGCTTGCATTATTATTTTACAGCTAAATGTGATTTCCTTATGCACAAAATGGAAGTTTAATGTCAGCTTTTACTCACTAGAGACTGAGTATCGACTCACACGAATACCGTATAACTGTGCTATCCTCTCAGAACAAATTGGTTGGTTGCCCATTAGGCGTGCCTATTTCATATTATATATATATAAATAAGAATTATCTTAAACATTTTGCTAGTTAAATATGTGTTCACTGTTGTTGGGTGCTCAAAGAAACTTCTTAATGAAAATAGTTCTTTTTATCACCCAAATATATGTTGAATATATGTTTTGGGTGCTAATAAAACTGTCTCACTGAAATGATTCTTTTGATCAGCCAAAACTTTTGCTTAAACTGATCAAACCCCATTATTAGAAAGTACATTGTCTATAAAACGTTAGAATTAGGTACCACAAACAGTAGTACTCCTGATCAGGCATGTTCAATCGACCAATTTTTACATTTTAAAAGCCTTTCATGAATCTTTAGATTTTTGAAACCGTTCATACCGTAGACGCATGAATTACACAAAATTTGATTGACAGTTTCCAAGCTAACTTGCCCGTGCAATTCACTTCAAACATCAAATTCATTCGCCAGATGTGACACTGGTGTTGTGATTGACAGCAAGCCACACCAAAGTCGCACATGCAAAAGAAGCTTCTTCTTTGCTCCATTGGCGGTCTGTTGTCAAAATGGCTGTTCCGCTTTTCCGTTTTACACTCCGACTAATCCGTTAATATGATTATACTTTAAATACAAAACTGTTTTAATTCCTAAATTAAAAATAATATTTATATTTTAGATATCTATAATAAAATGTAAATATAAGCAATAAATTCAATTTTTGGAAAGTTCATGGAATCATGCAGGGATAAAGACTAACATTTTTTTCTCAGTAGCCAGCTGGGCCCCTAAAGTTTCAAATTCAGGGGCCCAGCCAAAAAGTTAGGGGCCCAACATTTTTAGTAATCGTAAACATATTGAAGAACATTACAATAGTAAACAGAATTTTATTGATTTTTAATTTCATCACTATGTACAGTAGCCACTTAGTAAGTTACGATAGTTACCTCGATTAGACTATTGAGTAGTGAGAGTAATCATTTTGACTCAGAGTGATATCAAACACTGAGAAATGAATTTGACTCAATAAAAAAAGTAATGATAAGGCACTACATAGATCTATAAAGTAGTTTTGAGAATACCATCTCCTCATCCAGACCTGAATCATAATCGGAATCACTCTCTGATTCATAATACTTATCATACTCTTGAGCTGCAGACACTTCAGCTTGAGGTTTTTCCAGTGAGGACCCTTCTAAAATTTTACATCATCAGAATTAGCTGAATCCTCACTGGTCATTACAACATCACAATCATTGGTGGTGTCTGGAGCTCAAGAGTTTGCACTTCTTAAGGTAAGGCCTCCTAGCTCTTATTGACATATTGTTCCAATAATGGATAGCTGGATGTGGGTCATATTCCTTGATGTCAGGAGCAAGCATTTTGATGCCCATGCAGTGGTTTAAAGCACTCTGTCCTAATTTGCTTCTCAGATTGGTTTTTATTAGTTTCAGCTGAGAAAATCCCCTCTCTGCCTCTGAGCTGGATCAGGACATGGTGAGGATAAGATCCATTATGGGAAGGATTTAATAAATGATCCACAAAGATTTATTTCGAAGTTCGCGGGTGTTAAGATGTGTCGGGAATAAAATACATCACCAAACTACAACGATTACAAAACTACTAAAACCCGGGACCGAAAAAAACTAAATACCGGGACTTGTTGTTGTTGTTGGTAAATTCCTCCACTGTCTGGAGAACTTCACATAAGTGAATAAACCCTTAATTGAAGTATTAGTCAGTTAGTGTTAATAAAAGTATCTAAACTACTGTTGAAAATGGTAACTTGTGATTGTGAACGTTTAACAAATATGTACAGGTCCTTGTGGTAGAGAATCAAGCTTTCACAGTGTCCGACTTCTTGGCCACAACCGCACAAGCAAATCGGTGAAAGTCCCAATCTTTCTTCTGGCACTGAACGCTACAGTAGCGGGTTATATGACAGCGCGAACAACGTTTAAGGTCTTCTCCTTTTTTGGCTGGATGCTTACAGTTTGAACAAACACTATATACACTGCTCACATCAATGTCACTATCGTCACTATCAAAGGTGTCCAGAAATTCACGAAGGTCGGGATCAGTAGCTGGACTTGGTGTTGGATTTTCCGATGACACCAGGTCCCTGTTACTACCACAAGCAAGACTGGTATTTTCCAGTTCTTTTACACACACAGAATTATTCAAATCCTGCTGGTCCTCTTCTGGCGAAGCCAAATCTGGTTTTCCAGCTAACTTCTTTTCCAGGAACCGCGCGTGTCTCTTCCTAGAACGGGCCAACGCAGAGGGAGATCTGTTCTTCTTCCATCGACGTCTCTTTACTGGTTTCACAGTACCTTGTTGTCGTCCTTGGCTTTGTTGGGAGTTTTGGCGGGAAGTTTGCAACTGACAGTTAATGAGAATTTATCCTGACTCCGCGTGAGTTTCCACGAGAATAGGTTGTCCTCATCATTCTCCAGCCTGTTCAGAACTTCCACGATCGATTTCGGTATAACACTGGGCAATCCTTCCATTATTAATATCCAAAAATCACGGTGGCGCGAAATCCACGTCCACTCGATCCGCCATGTCGTTATCGTTATCTCGTAGAGTTCCGCCGTTGACTTATCGACGCACCCGGATAAACCGGTAAAAGGGGGATAATGGATAAAATGTTCTAAACACTAAAAGTCACCAACACCAATGTACTGTACAATATAACACAGTGAGTAATCAATTGAATATCTTCCAACACCACAAGAAGTTCTATGTACACAAATGAGCCTTTTTTCAGTTAGTTTTGTGGATTTAAAGATTGGATAGATTTGCACAGCTGCCTATGTGAGGGCCAATCTGATATCTGGCAGACTTTGTTACAATAACTGAAGCTTTTACAGCCTGTGCAGCGACGTAGTTCTGTCTGTCTTCCTTTTTTCAGGCAGTGCGCACACACTATGTCCGAAACTTCACAGTCTTTTGAAAAACTACTGGAATGCTCCGCTGCAGCCTCTGCAGATAGTTTATTTAAATCCGAATGAACTTGGGCTGTGCCGACAGGTTCCCTTTCAATGGTTAAATGACTAGATGACTGAGAAACAGAAGATGTACGTTCCAAGGAGCCTGATTTCTCTGGCTGTCTGACCACATGGACCTGTGGACTGGCTACCGTCTCTGTATCTTGCAGCTGGAATGACTGAGAAGCAGCAGATGTACGTTCCAAGGAGCCGGATTTCTCTGGCTGTCTGACCACAGGGATCTGTGGACTGGCTACCGTCTGTGATTCTTGCAGTTTGTTTGACTGAGGAACAGCAGATGTACGTTCCAAGCAACCGGATTTCTCTGGCTGTCTGACCACAGGGATCTGTGGACTGGCTACCGTCTGTAATTCTTGCAGTTTGTAGAACAAAGCGAGGTTCTCAGCTCTTAGCTGTCTGGGAACTTTCATGCGCTTCCAATATTCCTTCCGCCTGGCACGATCCCTTGCCACTACAGCTGGGGGTTTCTTCTTTAACTTTGGCTGTTCTGCCTTTACATTGGAGGAATCTTGAACAGAAGGTTGTTTAGCAGACTTGGGTCCAGAAGGAAGAGTTGAAGATTTGTTCTTTTTACGCTTTGGCTTTCTATTAAGCGGCTTTTCTTCGGAAGAAACTTCTTTCTTGTCCTGATGAGAAGCTGTTTGTCGACCGGAAGCGTAGTTCTTCAATGGCGTCGATTCTCCATTCTTGGCGGGAAATTTAGTGACGAGAGTAAAATACTTCCTCTTTCGTATAATTTTATACGAATGACTCTTTTCATCTCTCTCAAGAATGCAGATGATTTCTATAAGGTCTTTTGGCATAAAATTGGCAGCAGTACTCTCCGTTTCATCCATATTTTAATTATCCAAAATCCCCCTTTGAAATTCGCGTGCGGCATCTTCGAGCGCCATCTACGTGTTTTTCTTCCAGAAACACTAAATACCGGGACTGACCGCGGGACTGAACGAAAAAAATTCCCGAGATTTTCAGTCGCAAGGCTGGGCTACCGCACTGGAATTTTCAATCGCCCAGACCAATTTTCACTCGCCATGGGCGACTGGGCGAGTGCTAGTCTTTATCCCTGTCATGAATACTTCGGGTCTCTAGCAAAGTTAACATGAAGCCTAAGAGACCCAAAGTATTCATGATTCCATGAACCTTCCAAAAATTGAATTCATTTCTTAAAAAGATTCAGATCGGACATGCTAAAGCAGCATTAGCACTGATCAATACAAGCAGGAACTAGGCTGTTTGATAGTTTTTAAGTATCACAAAAATCACTTTTGAAAGGAGAACAGTTCTATTAATTGTGGACTAACAGTCAATATTAGGTAAAAGATACAGAATGTACATTGATTGATTGATGTTTATTTGGTAAAATCAACACATACATACATGTACAACAGCAAATTAAAACATATAGCACATTAAATATCATATTAATTTAGCACTTTTAAAATATGGGATAATTTTTTTAAAAAAAATTAAATAAATCCGATGCTATTAAATCTTATAACTTAAGATGAATTTGAATGGATCTGTCACAAATATCACATTAAGATTATCACAGAAAGCTAGGTTATCAGATATTCATCACAATTATGCATTTTATAAATTAAGAGATCACTTTTTGACAAGGCACAAAATAATAATGATGAAAATGACTGACATCTCATTCATATATCTCACACTCCTGAACCTCTAAAAGGATCCAAGAGTGCGAGAGATGAATGCAAGCAAAATTTGTTATTTAAATGAAAGATCACGTAAAGGCAAATGTATGCATGTTGAATTAACCCAGGATAGCCCATGAAAGCCCTAAGGCTTATTTTCCAATGGGGTTCTGTTGGTTAGATCCAAGAATGCAGTTAGAAGAGGGTGGGGGTGGTGGGGGTGAGGGTAAAAAACTTAACGTGCAAATTGAACTACTAAATGCATTTTAAAAATATACATGGGTATCTGATTCCATAAGTTGCAGCTGAGATCTAAGGTATTGTCTTGTAGCAGATTTGAAACCATTGAAAGTGCACTTTTGTTTGACATCCGAGGGTACAGAGTTCAAATCTTCAATTCCACTGTAATAAAAAGTTGTAGCTGCAACACCACTGAGTGACAGAAGGTACTATAATTTATAGTATAAAGTTTTCAGCTACCTCTAGTGAAATGATGATGAACACCAGAAACTTTGATGAAATGTTCAGACAAATATGACGGTCCAGTTCCATTGAAAATTGTATGCACATGACTCAGAAGAAGTTGTTTTACCCTGAAATCCTCATTCAACATATAAAGACTATTTAGTTCCAAGAAACCAATATGAGATCTAGGGCCAAGATTTTTGATGAACCGCAGTTTTGTTTTGACAAATCTGAAGTTTTTTAAGTTGTTCGTTTAAAACCCTAGTACCACGAGGAGCATGCATAATCTATGTGCCGAGCACATGGATTTCCTAAGTTTTTCCTCTAAAATGTTGCATTGTCTATAAAGAAGTTTAAGCCTACCATTGACTTTTTGAACAATAGAGTTAACAATAACCTCCCCATTTAATTGATCATCTAAAGTAAGTCAAGATATTTCACCAAAAGCTGTGCCTTAATTGTTTGACCATTACATTCAACTGAAAAATTATTGATTTTCCCGAGTTTCTGCTTAGAGCCAAATATTATGCATTGTTTTCCCCATATGCAAGAAAAGTTTATTATCAACTAGCCACTTGCTGCACATCTCCAGTTCTAAGCCAAGTTTATCAGATATAACCCGAGAATCCTTGTTTGAGTACAGAATTGCACTATCATCTGCATATAATTACAATTTACACTCTGAGCTAATACTGAGTTCCATATCATTTATATAATAAAGGAAAATATGAGGACCTAATATACTTCCTTGAGGGACACCACAAGTTACAAGTGAAGGGTCAGACTATGTATCATTCACATTGACAATCTGATTTCAGTTAGAAAGATAAGACCTAAACCAACCTACAGGCTTAATACCCATAGACAACAGTATCAAAAGCTTTTTGAAGATCCAACATGAGCATTCCAGTATATAAACCTTTAGAAGTTTGTGTTTCAATATAATCAGTCAAGCATGTCAAACATGAGTCAGTGAGTTGAGAAGTTGCTCCTTTGACCAGACTGAAAGTCAAACAAGATTTTTTTTCTTCACAAGGTAATCTTCCAATTCTGTATTAACAGCCCTTTCCAAGATTTTGATACCACAGACAACACACTGACAGGTCTATAGTTACTGACCTCGCTTCTTTTATTTTTCTTAAACAGAGGGACAACCCGAGCCTTTTTTTATAATCTTTTGGAACAACATTTTTCTCAATTGAAAGGTTAATGATATGCCCAATAGGTTTTTTTGAAGACTGAAACTGCATCTTTTACAAATCTAGCAGGAACATTATCAGTTCCAGTACTTTTAGAAGGGTTTAATTTGCACAATTCCTTATAAATAAAATCTTCATTTACTGGGATTAACATCAATTCACCACCCTGAACATTTTTACCTTTATAAAATTTTTGAAAAGTGGGAGACTGTATGAAATAAATTAAAACTTGAAGGCTATTTGTCAACCAAGTTTGAAGCAACAGTTGTAAAGAATTTATTAAAGCAATTTGCCACCTTTTTAGGGTCAAACAAGTTTCACCATCAATTTCCAAAACCACATTATTGCTTTCTTTCTTTTTACTGCTATACCCAAGTTTTTTCAATTGATCCCAAAGTTTTTTTGAATTACCAACATTTTCTTTAATTTTATTTGTTAAGTAATCTCTTTGATATCCTAGTTTCTCTCTGCACAAGGTTCCTAAGTTGACAATATTTTCATACAAATCAGGGTCTTTTGTTTTTCTAAATTTATTCAAAGTTTCATCCCGATACCTAACATTTTGCGAAATATCCGAGTTCATCCATGGTTCAATCTTTTGCTTTAACTTAACTTCTTTTACAGGAGCCACACTATCTAAAACTGAGTGAAAAATAGTTTTGAAACTATCCAAGGCCATTTCAACATCAAGCACATTAAAACACCCTCGCAGCTCATGTTAGATAGTTTCAAAATCATTGATTTCATTCTCACAAAATTATACGTACCAATTTGCCATTTCACTATTTTTCGTGTCATGTATGTCAAAAAGTGATTACATAATCCATTGCTAATAGTTCCAGACTGGCATATATCTTTTCACAGCTATTACTAAGAATGTGATCTATTAGAGATGAAGAATTACTGGTCACCCTAGTTGCTTCAGTAATTAATTGAGTCAAATTGAACTTTCTCAAAAATTCAAGATGCTTTTTTGCATAAATTTGAGTACTTCTGAATAAACATATATATTAAAGTCACCCAAAATATATATTTGAATCATTTCTAATTTTGAACAGTTCTTCTTCAAGCTTCTCAATAAACCCATTTTGTTTGGGGGGTCTATAACAAACACCCACTACAATAGGTTCAGACTTTGGCAAAAGTAAGTCACAACAGAGTAGCTCAAGATTATCTGAGCCTAAATCATGCCTATGCGAAAATGGAAAATCATTGTGGATATATATGCATACACCACCTCCGTTCCTATTACGATCACGGCGCAGCAAACATTCTGCTTACTACTTCATATGTACATGTAAAGTAATAGAAGAAATAGAGATCTTACAGGAGTGCTCATGTTTTATTGAATTTATCAAACAAGTTGTGGAAAGAGACAAAATGCGAGGCTTTCGCAACACTTTTAATGAATTCAATAATACAGGAGCATGAATGTTAGGTTCTATTTATCACAATGGCATAAAATTACTAAAAAATCGCATTGTTGGCATAAAATTGTCACAATTCTGCCACTTTGATGCAAACATAATAACTTAACGTAACTAAATCTGAAAATCACTAGTGGTTGATCGATTTTATCGCATGGTCTTATATCGCTCCAAGACACGACAATATGTGATAATTTAATTTAAGTCTTTAATTAAAGACCCCGTAAACTTGAACATTTGTTATTTCTTCCTCTAGCTCCCAGTCCATTTTTTCATCTAGGCAATCTGTCTGCTCTGAGGTTGTCGAAGCTTCACTGTCTGATGTAAGGTAGAGATCATCTTCTAATTCCTCTTTTGTGCACCTCCTGGTTGGTGCAGGTTTAATCACATCACTGTCACCAGGTTCTTTGGTGCAAGTTGTCAACTGTTTCTTGTTTACGGCTGCTGTCGCTAATACATGTAGCTTATCCACGTATGCTGAACAGAGTTCGGCTCTTGTCATGGCTTCTGGCGGTGGACGCCATCGTTTTGGTTTTTCTATTTCTAGTAGTAGATATTTTTTATACTTTTCATGTGTTAAATAGTTCGGCTGTGCTGAATCCCTTTGTTCAAGAATCTCTTCAACCTGAGACGCCTCTTCGACTCCATCCTGAATATCCAATAACACTGGAATATGGTCAGATCTTACACACTCATGTGATAAAGTTTTGCAGAATGTCACATTTTTATGGAATTGTCCTTTTGTGATGACTAAATCTATGACACTACTACTTTTTCTTCTTGTTGGGTTGAAATCATTAATGCAAATGTAATCAGAACTTACAATAAATTTCTTTAATAGCTGTCCTGCTGTATTTGAACGTATATTTCCCCAAAAGTTACTTTTTGCATTGAAGTCACCAGTACATACTATATTATCAAATTTTTTACTTGCTTTTTTCATCAACTCTAATAATTTTTTCATCAGATTTACATGTACTTTTCCAGGAGGGATGTAACATACAATTAACAAAAAATCTTGAAGTTTTCCTGGCATAACATGAACGCAAACAACTTCGAGTTCATCATTTTCAAAGTCTGTTATCCTTTGTGTAAAAAAATTTTGTGACTGGTTACACAATATTGCTACCCCACCGTGATTATTAAATTTTCTTGGTTTTGAATAAATGGACCATTGTCGAAAATTTACCCTTTCTTTTTCAGATTCCCATGTCTCTGTTAGGCATAAAAAGTCCAAATTGTAATTGTCTACCAAAGAATTAATATCTTTTTTGGCAGTTTTATACGATTGACAGTTAAGTAAAAGCAGTTTCATACTGGATTTTCTTCTTCTAGCAATGTAATGTTTCACACTATCAGGCTCTCCACAGGTACACTGTATGTACGCACAGTGCTTTGGTAAGTGGGTGTTTTATGCCCAGAAATCAAGTCAGGACGTCCAAAAATGGCAGTGCAGACGTCCCCAGACTTCCTCAAATTCCAGAGGACGCCCCCTGGCAAAACTCGCTATGTACCAATTTTTTGCTAATCCGCCTGTGATATTTTCCAACAAAGGTTAGTAAGTGTAAATTAGCCAATGAGTGAAGGTGGGCAGTGCTTATTTAGGCAAAAGTGGGTGGCCCTCGAAGTTACTACATCCAATGACAGTGTTTGCAAACTCTATCGATATATCTTATTGATCACGGTGACAGCGACTTTATTGGCTACCTGTTTACTCGCAGTTATTTAGTAGGACGGATCAGTGTGCGTCGCATTTGTTTTTTGTTTGTTTGATTAGATTCTTTACGTCCCATCAACAATCTTTCAGTTAAACAGGGACAGGTCTTCCTGGGTTGAACCAGTACTAAGCTAGGATAAATGTTTCTTGCTCAAGGACCACAACGCAGTGACACAGGTGAGGCTCGAACCCGCGGCTCCTCGTCTCGATCGTCGCAATTGTAAACGTTTGAACACGAAGTCCCGTTTCTGTTTTGTTTTAGGTATAATCCTCCTCTAACTGTTCATACCAGATATTGATTTTATTCTTTGAGCCGATCGGTAAAGCGTCCGTATTTTTCCTGGAAAAAATAATTATAAAATGTACCTCGTTGCTGGCAATTGCAAACACTCGAAATTGTTTGGCTATCTGATGTGATAGAACAAATAACATGCACAGACTCGTAGATTAGCGACCTGATCCTCTCTTCACTTGTAAATAACCCAAGTGTGTCATAAGTTTACATACCCAAAGACACAACTGCCATCTATCGTGTACGCCAGCGTGCCCACGAGAAAGTTAAAAATAACCATTTTTGTGTCATGTGCAGTGTTTCTGCAAGACCAGAATTTTTGGGGGTCATTGATTACCCCTTGTTTGAAAATTTGGGGGTCATTGACAAATTTAGAGGGTCAGAACTTTATGTATGATATTAACTTTATTTGGCTGCGCATGCGTAGATATTAAAGGTATTTGAAGAATGTCCCCTATCTTAAGATAATATACCTCTCGAAATTCAGTGCATGTTTTACTATCGGTAGGTTAGTGATCAACAGCTTTTCTTACACTTTCTGTTTCATGGGAATTATGCAAGGTTGTGTTTGTTTTGTTTTGTTTCTTTACTTCCCATCAAAAATCTTCATTGATCATTTATTTCATGTAAAAAATCAATTCCAGCCACAAATTTCTTGGATTCTTTGTCGAAACGACAGTAGTGTCTCGTCGGTAATGAGATCTCTCGGTAATTTCATCAGTATATATCTCCCGGTATTACTTGTTTGTGGTGGGCGCCGTGCAAACTTATAATCGCGACGTCTGTGTGATAAAATCACTCAGAGCCAAAATAATTGTCATCCCAAATTCTTTTTTGAGGTCACCGTCATCACAGCCGAGAAATTTAGTGTACAGGGCTTATTTTTGGCCGATTTTATAGCCGTTATTCGATTATATTCCCAATGCCAAAAAGTATCTTTTTTTCCCAATTTTCGGAGGAAAATTCCCAATTTCAAGTCATGAAAAAATTTGAAAACAAATCATTGATTGGTCGAGTAAAGTTGGCTTAAAATTGTTTGTACAGCATGTGTATTCAGGGTTCCCATTCACGACAATTAGCGTGGTGTAAACTGGATGTTTACATTGTTCTACCGACTGTTGTTATGTCTATTAATTTATCCTGCCGTTAGATTATCTAACGATCGGCATATCAGCTGTGGATTACTTCTTTGTTTTAACAGATAATTGCCCCTGTAATTGCAACATCTAAAACTTGTTCTCCGGATGCATAAATGATAAACACCAAACAGCTGATAAAATAGCTAGTTTAATTTGGTACATCTGTGTGTAAGAATGGGACTCAAAATTTGAGTCAAATGAGATCAGGGTGGGTAGGCACATGGTTTTTGCTTGGATACACTGTACAGATGTTCGAATACGCTGTACGGACATTCTGATCGAATGTAGGAAGATTTCTCTATGTTTTCTCATCTATACCCAGAAAGTTTTACACCATTTTCCAGCCCACATTTTCCCCTATCAAATGCTACCAGGATAGCATCTTTAAGCTCCTTACTTTGAGTACTAACTCTGCCACAAATGTTGTCCGTACAGCTTATTTCCAAATTCAGGCCCGATCTTCGCCGCTAAAAAATTTGAGACAGAGTCTGTACTCAAAGTAAGAAGCGTTATGAGGATACCCTGGCATCGTTTGAACGGAAAAATTGGGGGCTGGAAAATGGTGCATAACTTTCTGTGTAAAGATGAAAAAACACGCAGAAATATCTACTTACTTTTGCTTAAAACATTGGTGTGGAAAGAAGTCCGCCATTTTTCCGTACAGTGTATCCTAACAGAAACCACGTGACTACCCACCCTGTGAGATGGAAAATTAAAAAGGTAAGATTTTATTTTGGCTATCTTTACTGTCTCTTGTCTATCAGACCTGAAGAAGCTGGTACTTTGGTGTAAGTTTCTGTAGTTCCAAGTACCCCACCCACTTCTTCAGTTTTTCTGTCTTATCCCTACTTTATGTTGGCTGGGGAAAGGGCTGGGGATGAACGAAAAATCATTATGTATAGGGGAACCCCTGCCCATTTTTTTTCATTGTGTTAACGTAGTCATTTTCCAGCAAATATTAGTCATTTTCCAGCAAATAATATTAGGGGAGCCCTGCTCCAATTTGTTTAGGGTGGGTTTGCATAGTTACATGTATTTTAAAGCAGTTTATAACAGATCTAGGCCTACATTGTGCTTTCAAAATGAGTGGCTGTCAGAGTTTTTGTGGCTTCATGTACCCTCTAAAAATGGAACCACCAAAATTTTACCCAAAAGGGGCACCCTCAAAAAATATGAGTGGGTACCCTGGGATTCTGGGAATATTCAGCATTGCACCATCACATATACATCATGCAATTCTGATTATAAGTTAATAGTACAGCCAAACTCAGATAAATATGATGTATTTTATGATTTGACAAATTAACCAAGGACACTAAAAATTTCCCAATTTTGGGCGTTTACGCGCTAAAATTCCCAATTCCAGGGGTATGGGTCATTGTCCCAAAATGGTGAAAATAAGCCCTGGTGTAAAAACCCCTTGGACAGGATGTCAACGTAGACCGGTGACGAATTTCGATGTTTTATCTTGGCGCCATTTTGTCAAAATCCCTTTAATACAAGGCTTGTTTTTTCGGAGCTGGCTTTTATCCAATGAGATCACAGAGCTATGACACGCGCTGCGAATTTTTAGTGCAGTATAAAAGCCAGCAGTGGTCACTACGACGTATCACCATTCAGATTCAGTATCAGACAGAAGATTGGTAGCAAAAACAAATGGATAACTACTGAACAAGTGTCTGTCGGATGAGCTGTAAAGCTGACGTGAAACGACCTGTCCGATGAACCCTGCCGTCCGATGAACCCCGGTTTTACTCTAGTTAATTGAGGTTTAAAAAAAAGAGAGGTTTGGGACTTTTCACTGTAAATTTAAACCCTGAAGTCCATGATATTAATGCCAAGTTGACAAAATATGTTCTTCAGAAGTTGTCGACGTTTATCCTCATATAGAAGACATTCATATAGAGCTAAAATACACTTAAATATACCTGAGAAAAAAAATAATATAAAAAACAGTGACTTGCACAATCACCAGCAACCGGAAAGGGCAACCAACCGGAAATGGCCGAGGCTATTGACACGGCGGCCGGGTGAGTAAGTATTCGGGCCCAGACCTGTAGGGCCCAGACCTGTAAATGTTTTTCCATAGACCTCCATTATAGCTTTTGAGTAAGCTGTGGTCCACACAACTCTTCAAGCACAATGAGGCTGCCGTAGAATTACAGATTGGACCTAGTTCAACCAATAAACAAATATGAGATACCATGGTGACCACCATGTTTTACCACTTTTTGGCCCCTGAAGGTGGGCACCCTACATGAGAGGAAATTTTCATTGAAAAAAATACCAAAATGCAAGGTCCTTTTTTCTAAGCCACACCAGTAAACTTAATCAACAAAAGCAATGAGAAGTTGTTTCAAAAAGTACAGCAAAGATATACCCGTCTAATAAATACAATATATTTCCTAGTTTTATTATTGACCAATCATGAAACACCTTACAACTTAAAAATATTGTGCTGAGCTTCCACCCACCTTTTGGGCCAATCAGTGCCCTTTTTACATTTACAGGTCTGTGGCCTGTAGGTTACTCGCCCTTTGTGAAAACTCTGAATCAATAGAAGAGCCACTTATCGAAAGATATTTACTTATGAAAACAGACTGGAAATTATGGAAAGAATGTACAAATGAGACTTTTCGTAAATGGAATTCTTTGTGTGAGCAGACAGACTGGGAATCAGTAGATGACATGTATGCATCCTTCAAAACAGTGTTTGATGAATGCCGGGATAAAAGTGTGCCAAAAAGATCTGTAAAAAGTGTTACCAGAAGAAAGAAACCACCATGGTGGAATGAGAGAATGAATGAAATTAAAAAGTGTCTGAACAAAGCAAAAAGGACCTACAAAAGACGTTCTACTGAGGGAAATTTTATTGCTTTACAATCAATTGAAAATGAATTCAAGAAAAAAATGTAGATGGCACTCGAAGATGTCGCACGCGAATTTCAAAGGGGGATTTTGGAACTTTAAAAAATGGATAAAAAGGAGGGTTCTTCTACCAATTTTATGCCAGATGACCTTTTAGAAATCATCTGCATTCTTGAGAGAGGGGAAAAGCACAATCCGTATAAAATTATACGCAAGAGGAATTATTTTTCACTCATTACCAAATTTCCCGCCAAGAATGGAGAATCAACGCCATTGAAGAACTGCGCTTCCGCTCGAGGAACAGCAACTCATCAGGATAAGAGAGAATTTTCTTCCGACGACAAGCTACCAAATAAAAGGCGAAAGCGTAGAAGAAACAAATCTTCACATGCTTCTAGATCTGCAAGTCAACAAAAGGATAAGAAACTTAAAGATTCTTCCGATGTTCGGTTAGCACAACAGAAGCCAAAGAAGAAATCTTCAGCTCGAGGGGCAAGTCAACATACGGATAAGAGTGAACATTCTTCCGATGTACAGCTAGCACAACCGAAGCCAAAGAAGAAATCCCAAGCTCAAGTGGCAAGGGATCGTGCCAGGCGAAGAGAGTTCTGGAAGCGTATGCGATTTCCCAGACAGCTAAGAGCTGTGAACCTCGCCTTGCACTACCGACTATTAGCAGAAGCACAGACGGAAGCCAGTCCACAGTCCCCCGTGGTCAGTCAGTCAGAGTCAGCGAACTCCAGCTGCTTGGATCGTACATCTGATGGTTCTAAGTCATACCAGCTGCAAGAAACAGAGACGGTAGCCAGTCCACAATTTTCCGTGGTCAGCCAGTCAGAGACAGAGAACTCCGCCTGCTTGGATCGTACATCAGATGTTTCTCAGTCTTCCAGATATTTAACCATTGACAGTGACGTTGTCAACACTCTTTTCACAGCCCAAGTTCAATCGGATTTAAATAAACTGTCTGCAGAGGCTGCAGTTGAGCATTATAGTATTTCAGTGGATAAATGTGTCAATTCGGAAATTGTGTGTACACGCTGTTTGAAAAAAGGAAGTTTGACATCGTTACGCCGCTGTACAGGCTGTAAAGCTCCAGCTACTGTAGCAAAGACTGTCAGAGATCAGATTGGCCCTCGCATAAGCAGCTGTGCAAATCAATCCAATCTCAAAACCTGCAAAATTAACTGTAATAGCTCAATTTGTACATAGAACTTAAGGTGAAGGTGTTTGAGACTTTTGAAACTAACTGAAAAAGCTCATTCTTGTACATAGAACTTCTTGTGGTGTTGGAAGACTTATTCAATTGGTTACTCACTGTGTAATATTGTACACTGGTGTTGGTGACATTTAGTGTTTAGAACATTTTATCCATTATCCCCCTTTTACCGGTCTATCCGGGTGGTCCGACAAATCAACGGACGACCTCTAAGAAACAAAGAAAGAAAGAAAGCAGAAGAAGAAGAAGAGAAAGACAAATTGGTGAAAATCCTTTGTGATAAAATCACATATAGCAGCACCACAAAAGAGATGTGGGACAGTTTTAAATCTTTGACATCCTCCCAGGATCTCGATGGCGGCAATGTCCTTCCGCTTCTAGACAGAGACAATAACCTTGTTTTTTGAATATGATCAGAAAAGTGAAATACTACAGGAAACTTTCTTCAGTGGAAATCATCTATCTGAAAATGACTTTGATAAACCGTTCAAAGAAGAGATAGAGACAGAACTATCAGAAATAAGACAAAAGCAAGAGGACCAAATTTATGATGATAGTGAGTCACATGTAAAGTGCCCGTACGACGCTACTCGTCTGCACACAACATAGATACTTATCATCAAAATTTTAAATGACATTTCCAATGAAAAAAGCCTATTACCAAATAGATGCAATGCATGCTGGAAACCAGCTAAATCGAAGCGAGAGAATATCGGACACTGACCATTCAGTGTAAATTCGCCTATACAAAAGTTTCGAAGTCAATCGTAATCAAATCATAGAAATAACCTATGAAAATAGTGATGCAGTAACCGGATAGATTGATCATAGAACATGGATTATATTGGGTAAATATATTAATGGTGGATAGATCTATAAATAGAAAGATGCTGAATAACCAACAACAAATTAATATCTTCACGAGTATCTAATAGCAGATGGCTGTATGGTGCAATCAGTAGCGACGGTAGCTGTCAATCGCATATGTTCTTGTGTTTATAAGGTCGCAGGTTCGAATCCACACATCGTCGCTCTTTTTTTCATTTTGCCAAGATAGTTATTTTCAAGAAATCTTCCCCTACTATTGATATGCATCTAGGAACATGAGAATATTGGGATAGTTTCTAGCTCTTTTATTGTAATTCATATATAAGTTCATTTTAAATCCTGCTAATTATCCATCCTGAAGATTGCATTTACTTTAATATATAACATGCAATAACATGTTTTTATTACCATAAAAAGTATTTCTTTAAACAGTATTTTAAAATATCTACAATCGAAATCTCATTTCGTTCTCAATCCGTGTCAAATGTAGGTCAATCTCCACTAAAAAATAAAAGCCGGGACCAACGCCATCGCCAAAATTTTGAGTTTAAGAATTCCAAACAGGGTCTAGTATATTTGTGCTAGCTGTTAAAAAATTCATATGTTTTGAAAAAAATTCATTTTATTAATATTAAGGGGAACCTCTAATGAAGATGTTGTCAAATATTTGCCTTGATATTTGAATGTTAAATAGCATGTTAATGATTGTAAAGTTTGGTGACAATCGGTCCCTGTTTGCGAACGCTGGACCCGACTTTATTCTTTCTAAAAAAACTAGTATTTGCTTTTACTAAAGGAAGTGCATGAACGAGATTGACCATTCATGCGCAAATCCAGGAATTGTCGTCAAGGGGTGGGGTGGGGTGGTATTAAGAACAGCCTTGACAAACTTTTTCTTTAATCCTCAACTTATTTTTGACTAAAATTAAAGAAAACTATACTGTGGCAACATTCCATTTGGTGGTCCAACACTTTTCCAGGCGGGGGGGGGGGGGGGGGGGGGTCCAACTGTTTCAGGTGGGAGAAGGGTGTCATAGTACTTCTCCCCAAAGAAACCTATAAAACTTGACATTTTCCAAGGGGGGGGGGGTACGGTCCGGTCCTCCTGCGCCTCCCCCCCTACAAACACACTTCTTGATCGACACATGTTAATGTTTGCATACAACTAAAATACTGGTTTAAGTGGAATAATCCTTATATCCCTATTACTTGCTGCAAGTAGATCAAGTAGATATTTTAGCTTTCGGTATTTATAAAAGATAAATCAAAGCAAAAGAAAATGGCTTTATTTACTATTTTTGCCAACTTTACGCAAGGTTCGATTCATATGGTCAGAATGGCTCATAGTTATTCACATGGGGCATACATTTGAAAACTTTCGTGCATTTGAAAGTGTGATCGAGCCCACTTTAAGATGCTTACTGGGAATTGTAGAAAGTGTACAGTTGCACAAACAGCAGACATAGCACCCTCCCCAAAGGTAGCTGAACTAGAGTTAGAGTACTACGAGATTACTTTCAGCTGTTTACATGGCGACAAGCTTTGGGGTTAACTCGAGAGGCACTGGGTTAAGAAAACAGATCTACACCTACCTACCTAAAAGATGCACCTAATGATTTCAGACCAGTCTGCGCATCACTACAATAACATTGAGACCTCCAGATACATGTAGGAGTGTTTAATCAAAAATAGATTAAAAAAAATAAGCTGTGATATAATTCACAATATCTACATTAATTGCTACCGATAGTTACCGGTCTACAGGTGGTCAGTAATGTAAATGCAGGTATCCAGAACCCCTCCCGTATTTTCCTCGCGAGGGGGGGGGGGGGGGGGGGTAACTACCTATATATGACATAGTACGGATGTGCGGCGCGAAAAGCCCCCTTTTTCAGCGCTGCCAGGTATACGATAAGCCCCCCTTTTTCTAAGAAAAAGTATATGACTGACCCAGTTTGTCATCATTGTTATATGAATGGTCCCATTTTTTGACATCCCTGTTCGAAAATACTCATATTTTTGCTCAGATATTCAGCCCAGAAGCCAAAATTGTAATACATGTATTTATAAAAAAAAATGTCAACTTTGTTTACAAACAGCAAAGAGTTTGTTTTTGTTTGCTTTGTTGCTTTACGTCCCAAGTCAACAGCTATGGTCATTGCGGGACGGTCAGTTCACCTAACCACACTTTTTCCTGGGCAAGCTTGAACAAGCAGATAACCAGTACTTCGTGCACATACTTTCGCTTGTAACTGACAACAACCCTTCTTGAATGATTCAGCGGAAGGGAGGAGAAATCTCCACGAAAGTATGGGACCGGGCCGGGATCGAACTCGCGACCCCTGGATCTGCAGTCAGACTTGCATCTGTTGCCAGACACGTTACCGACTGCGCTACGCGGCCCGGTAAACAGCAAAGAGGGTATATAAAATCAAAGAACAGTATTTGAATTTGTAAGCATTTTGTTCAATCAAGTATATGATTAGGTCATTTTTTCCGAAGACCAGGTCATATGATTGGGGTAGGTTTCAAAAAACCTTCTCGCACACCGTACCAAAATTACCACAAAGTTACCCCAGCATATCTGAAAATACCTGAAAATACATCATCCTCATGGATCAATCTATTTATAAATCGACAAATCAACATATGTAGCCCACCTTTATGTGTTAGAAACCAGCCGAATTTCTTCTCCAGTGAATAAAAGACAACAAGAAAACAACAACAACAACAACAACAACAACAACAACAAAAACAACAGCAAACAAGACATATGCACTAAATGGATAATCTTATGCCCTCTCATAAATTTGGTAAAACATTTATTAGCCACTAAAACACCCTAGTATAACATGATATCTCATGTTATAGTTTTTCTTGTTCTCCAAAATTTCAAAATTCACTCACCTCTGATAATGGTCAGGCTTGATCAACAGAGTAAACATAGAAGGAAAGAAAAAAGAAAAAAAGAAGGAAATGCTTGACCAGGTTTTGTTTGATGTGATCCTATACGTCCCATCAGCACTCCCATCAGCACTCTTTCAGTTATATAGGGATGTGTCTTCCTGGATGGAACCAGTACTTAGCTAGGATTTATATTCTTGTTCAATGACACAATGCAGTGATGCCTGTGAGACTCTTGCATGCGGTTCCTTGGGCTTGAGTCAAGCGCTCTACTACTAAGTTACTGCACTGCCATGACCAGTTGAGGTACAGCTAATGTTTGTGTTGTTTATGAATTGGTGTGTGGTGGGTGCAAGAGATAAGTTAGACATCATTCATACGTGCAAAGCTATGCCTATAGACAACACATGTACAAATTAACACTATTCTTTACAAGTAGACTAACGAGCTTGAAAAAAACTGTCCAAAAATGGCGCTCCCGAGCTTTACTTCGCTCGGCATCAAAGCCGAATTTCGTCATCCACAAAATTAAGCCGGAAACCAGTTCTCAAAATGTCAGCATCCGTAACCAATTTCTCAATGTTCAGAGAGTGTTTTGTAATTCGTCCATTTCTTGTTAAAATATATATAATATTTTTCTTACTACAACAAATGCAACGTGAAGACATATATATATTTCAGGTCGGGGATCATGGTTTTTTCTAATACATGTATGCAATTTGTAAAGTCATTATCTGCAATATAGTATAAAATGTAACATAAGTATCGCTGACGAGCAGAAATACATACCACAGATGTCTGCAATTGACATTTATGTCTAGTTTAAATATTTAATGTTTAAACTGTTTCACTTATACTAATGAAATAAATCAACCTTTGCCTTGTATTTTAAGTACTACTAGTTTCAATGTCAGAAGGGTAACGTTGATTGCAGGTCATTTATAGAAAAAATGATCACAGAAAACTGAATAAATCATGGGTTTCTAAGGCCCCACGATAGCTAGGCGGCTAGGGAGCAAAATTTTGTCCTGATCGTGCTATTCCGGATACAAGCATGAAATTTGGCACAGTTATAGACCAAGGCTGACTAAGCAGAATGGGATATAGAACCACATTGGGAAATGTCTACTACGCATGCGCAAAACATTTTCTGATTTTAGGCTGTTATAAGAGATCTTTAATAGAGTTTGACTATAAAGCAGGGGCAATAATGGCTGACGAATGATAAAATGTGACATAACTGATGTTAATTGTTTGTAGTTTAGTCTTCTTTAATCTTTATTTGCTGCGCATGCGGATAAAATTTGAATACTGTACAAATATGGTAATCTGTTTCTCTTTTATTGTAAACAGTGAAAAGCCCACTGCCCCTATCAAAGGACCGAAGCATGTTGTCAATAAAGGGACCTACAGATCTGTTTAAATGCGCATGCGCAGATGGTTTCTTTTAACCGGATGTTGTTTAGCCGATACATAAAGCCCAATTTTATTACCAGTACAAGGTTAGCTTTTAAAAAAGCTTAGAACCATCGCATGGCGTTTTACAGATATTAAAGAAGAACTTTTATGGTGTTTTTATTATTGCATTTGCTGAAGCCACTCTTTTCAGTGTTTCATGGGCTTCGAGCTCTGAGTATATTTTTGTTTTAGTTAACGATTTGTACATAGGTGATCCATTGGAAGCAAATAAGACAGGAAATATGCAAGACTCTGCTCATGAACACACTGAATAATTGTAGAGTTTACTCCCTCCCCAGAAGTATGTATTAGGTCATTCAACCGTATTCCTCAATCGAAGTCGATGCACATAATGCCTAGGGGGCATATTGAAACTGACCCATCTACATCTAGATATTTCGTTACATTTAGTCTAGAATATCCGAAGGGCCCATGCTTAATCAGGATTCTCGCTCAGTGGTGAGGTCTCTAATAGGCCTTTTCGCTTTTAGAAGCAATCCAGTATCCAAAGTATATCAACATCGCTCACGCAAAGATGGAATTTTGGAAGTAACTTGGTCGACGTGGAGTCTGAGAAAGAACTGTAAAAGACACTGCTGTTGGGGAGTTAACACCTGATCCATTTCCGCAACTTGCTTATGGAACAGGCCCGAATCGAACACGCGCCCAATGGAAGTTTACTAACGTATATCACCAGCGCTGCCGCGCTACCAGGGTCGTCCAAAATCACCTTCACATATTCTCTTTGTATTTATCAATTTGGATTGTTTTGGCTTGGGGACGTCTCTGTCTGAAAAAGTTATGTTTTAAGCCAAAGGCAATATACAGTTGTGATAGACAGACAGGCAGGCAGGCAGGCAGGCAGGCAGGCAGCCATATTATATTGTGCTGTTCGAGCTCACAGATCTTATAACACTGTTGATGGACTGTCTTCAAATCTGTCAGTGAACTGTTTTAAAATGTATGTCGCATCTGAATGTTTCAAGTTAACGAGCCATAGCCAAACATTAGTAAGTCTACGCCAGTCTATTTTATGTGAGTATGACAAAATTTCAAGTGTTTTTTGTTTGTTTTATTGGGGGGGGGGGGGGCTGGGGTATGCCTGATTTGCACCATATTTTTGGTTGTAAATCTGCTGACAGTCTTCGAGACATTTGTTCCTCCTGTAAAAGATTGCACACATGGAGTCAGTGGCTTATTTTGGATTGAGCCTCCATTGTTCAGATCCTTTAAGTTGTAGGGGTTAGCACTGTTCATTGAGCAGTATACGATCGACGTTTTAAAGGATACGTAGTATTCATTTTTTGTGCAGTTTCGGATATAGTGTGAGACATATATAAGGCGGACAGTTTAAGAGCATCAACAAGGGAAAAAACGAAGAAACAACATCCAGATCTGTCCATCACTTAACTGCCGAACCGAAAAACTGCAAGATTTCTTGTGAGTAGATGACAATAAACTATTTCATTATCTTTCCAACTGCTGTGTTTTTGGACATAAGATATGCCTACTAAGAAACAGTTACCACAGATGGAGATCAGGTGTTGCACGATGACAGTGTGACAAAACTCCAGAGAGAACCTTGCACTTTACGATACAAGAAGCTCGGTCTTAGTGTGCCCAGCTCGCGATATGTCTTCACTTGCGCCTTGTTTGCCTGAGGAGGCAGAGCCAAGAATGTTTGCTCATGCTACAGAAGCAACTAAAAGGGCTAACGAGAAAATAAGCAGTCACACTGTCGATACTGGTTTAGTAGTTCTAGTCATACCTATTATGGTGCAACAGCTGGGAGTGGATGATCTGTGGGGTTGGCAAAAATCGCTGGCTATCGTTGGTATGAAATCAAATTGTGTTGCTTTTTTCCATTCACTCATAGGGTGCAATTAAATATTCTCTCTCCTTGGTCGTGGAAAGCGCCAGCTGTAACTTAGTATTTTGTAAAAAGATCTCTCTACCTAAAAAGCCACCTACAGATTACCTTTGCACAATTCGAACGATCACTCATAATACTGTATGGTAGAACAAGCTAGCACCTATATTAACATAGACATGGCTAGAAAACATTTTTTTTACCAAAAAGGTTTGTTCGATGAAAATACAGCCCTTAGGAAGGTGGCTTTGTACCAGCATATTTTAAAGGCAGCATATCAAGGCTCATGTGTGTGGATCGGCGCTAGAACAGGGGAAATGATTACCAAGTCCAGCAAACTGGGATGGATACGTCTAGACACTGGAATGTACAGTCAACTGTGGACCATCATACCACAAGCATCACTATTTTCTCTTAATCGTGTGAGATATGGCTGTCTTCAAGTTTGCAGAAAAAGACAATGCAGCTCTCCAGTGTACAGCCTTTTGTGCCTGTTATGGTAACTGTGAACACTAAATGTCTGTAAATCAGTGATTGTTTTTAAAATAGGTAAAGTTAAAGGACTGAAAATCTTTTGAGAAGGCTGTGGCATATCAGCATACATACAGATTATCGCACATATTGTTAGCTCTCTTGGTTAAATCTCATTTTGAAAATGTATACGTTTGTATATAAGATCAATGTGATCTTGTCATCTTGACCCAGGTGCCAAATGTCCAAAAGTAACAGCATAACATTACATGTACATATATCCAAAGACAGTCAAACATTTTTCAGTAAACTCCATAACATGAGTTACAGTCGAAGTTACATTACGGTATGTAGTCATTTACAAAATGATGGGTAAACCATGCATGTCCCCAGCATAAAGAGAGAAATTCGTTCATGTTAAATACTACCTAGAGAACCACTGTACTCGAACAGCATAGTCATCGCGGGTTAGCTGCAGTCGACGAGGGCACAAAATATACCCTTTTAGTGTACCTGGTTGTTTAAAAAGGTAATTTTTTGTCAATAATTTACTTCTAAAAATATTCTATGCTTATTTGTGTCACTAATATATCCAGCTGTGTATGTGCTTCACAAAGATTTACGTGAGTTAAGCAATAGTCTAAACAGCACCTGAGTTAGGCATTTTTGTTCATGTTCTGGAATTAAAGTTTACTTTAGTTAGTTTAGAAACAATACAAAATATCAGTACTTTAATGTGCAAAAGTTCGAAATCTGAGGGCAGAGCCATTTGAGTTATTCAAGCTTTTCATACTGTACGCATAGTACAACATATATCGGCTGTTCTGGCCCAGTGACCAGGTCATCCATTGAATACAAATTGATTATATTTAGACCCTTGTCGATGCTTTTGACTACTCATAGTTCTGCGTAAATCTACGAAATGGTTTGCAACTTCAAAGAAATCAACAGAAATATGCAAATTTTCTATTCATTTATTTATTCGCATTCTTCATTATGTGATGCCATTAAATCGTAACTAACTAATCACTTAAATAGCGCACCCATTAGCCTGTGAACACATTTCGGACACATAAAAATCCCACTAGCTATCCAGAAATTGGCTGGTACTTAGCTAGTTTTAGACTTTAAAGGCTCCAATTGACCAAGAATGGACTACAATACCTAAGTGATAATTGCAAATGAAAACATTAACCTGAAAATGATAGCTGTGAAGAACTAGCTCATAGGATGTGTCACAGTAAACCAAAATAGTATAGTTTGTTCCCTCATCGACTGCAACCGACCCACGCTGACTGCACTGTTCTAGTACAGTGTTTATCTAGCGTTGATCATGCATGCGCAGGAAAATTATTGGATAAATGACTGTCCAGAGACCCATTTATTTCCCAAACAAAAGATATAAGTATTCCATTTATTCAATGGTTTATACCATTTTTACATAAGTGAACGAGATAACCGGAAATATTATTTAGTTTGCGCATGCGTAATTATGGAATACATTTTAAAATATATTTGCTCATGTGTCTGAGGGCATCTGAAGATAAAATGAGTCGATTTTACCGTGTTAAACGCAAATACGGGCCTGTGTAGTCAAGTAAGACTTAATGTTCTTATACCGGAAGTGAATTTTGCCTGGCGCATGCGCAGAGCAAATTGGTTGAAGTAGTTCTATATCTAAAATTCATCAGCTCACCAACATTAGCAATTGTCAAAAGTTTCATGCTTGTATCCGGAATAGCACAATCTTGGCTCTTAGCCTCCTAGCTAAGACACGTTCAAAACTGAAAATAGTTTTTCTTCCTTAGTGGTGCAACGTACTCTCAAAGTATCTCAGTTTAGCCCAATAGAAGGAAAATTTCCGTTAGAATTGCTATAAACTTACGATCTTTGTCTTTGTAAAATCCATGAAAGGATGCTTCCAGAGGGATTCCTTCAATGATAGACATGGTAATTTAAACCTTCAGAAAGACTATTACCCTTTTTTAGAGTTTCAAAAGTATCTTGTTGTTGAACCAGATAAAAGAAGAAACACAGTTTGTAAAATGTTCTGATTGTTGCACTTGATGACCTTTGACTCCATTTTAAAGTCGACAAATGAACATTGAGAAAATGTTTTTTTTTCTGACTAATGACTATAAGCATACAAAATTCGGCCTGAAATGAGATATGTTTACGTATAAAAAGATATAGTTGTTTTACAGCAGTACATATTTTCTCTTTTTGCACTAAATGACCTTTGACCTAATTTCTTGTCATCATATGCAAATTCAGACTTGACATCCATCCCTATGGGTTTGTATACATGCTAAATATTATGTTGAAAGTGGTCTAACCAATGTACTCAAAAATGCCGGCAAAATCAAAAAATGCACCTCTTTTATTTTAATTTGGATTGCCAACTATACACTTAACGACGCTTATAAGTGTGCACATATAAATGGGCTCATATTTCCGTTAATATTGGTCAGATCATTTTCGAATTGTCAACAAATATTAACGACATGTGTGTAATAAAATTCCATTTATTCTTTTTCGAATAAAATAAAAAGTTAAAAAAATGCGAACGCAAAATTCAAATTTATGGTAAAATCAAAGTTCACATTTTTCAAATACTTTAGAAGAGACCAAATTTGATTGAATATATCACAAAACCGTGGCAAAGAAAATTCCAATATTCTTCAGTTAAATCCTGCATTGGCGTCCATTTCCATGTAAACTTAGTAGCGTGTATGTCTCCCGCTTTGTTTACTACAACAAGACATTTGGTTTTATTGACGGCACATAACGCTGAACGTAATTCTGAGGGAGGTTGTTCCGCTCGTAGAGAATTTTTGCTCTCAGTTGATTCAGTGTGGTCGGAATAGCTCCTGATCTCCTTACATGGCGGTTTAGTTCATCCAAAAATCATGAGCATGTTTTATCAGTAAGAATTTCCACGGGATATTCCTTGGAACTGAGCCAAAACTTACCCCATCTAATTTTATTCAAAAATGCTTAACTATAAAATGATATGCAATACAGTGTACATTCTAAAACAAAGACAACTGTGAACTTTGATTTTATGATATATTTGAATTTTGATTTCGCATTTTAAAAGTTAAAGTTTTATAAAGATTAAATTTTATGGAAAATCATTTCATGAATGTCATCTGTATCTGTTGAAAGTTTCAAAATGATCTGACTTTTATTTATGACGATATGGGTCCATTTATATATGCACACTTATAATTGTTGTTAAGTGCATAGGGGTTAAGATATGTCTTACTTAAAATAATCACATGATTGATGTAATTGGACCGACATGGCTGAAAAATTGCTGACTGGTGTGTAAAGCATCAACACAAACAAACAAAGCAATTGGAACGACTTCCCATAAGTGAACCCAGGACTTAAGTTAAGAGTGCGTACCAATAAAATAATTTTATTTCTCAACCAAAACATATGTTGTGGGTACTCAAAAGAACCGTCTCGTTGAGACGGTTATTTTGAGCACACAAAACATATGCTAAAAAGTATGAGTAAGATTTTTTTTACAATTTTACGCTGATTTTTTTTGTTTCTCTAAACCTATGTCAGAACCAGAGGGACCTAGAGAGATGGGGAACAATCATAAAAAAGATAATTATTTTGTTTGACAACTTTTATTGATAACAACAGTAAATAACATTTACTAAACCGTGTATATATTCATATATGACTAATTTACAATATGAAAACAATGTTACATGTATATGTAAACTCCCCAAAATGCCAGTGACTCGGAACATAGTCATACATCATAGTCATCAAGCTTATTGCTTTACAAGCCAGGGCAAAGACAGTCACGTGATAAATGATATAGTTTTACCCTTCTCCTTTCGACACTTTTGCAAAAGGAGCAGACCAAGATCAATCTGGATCTACTCTATTTGAAAATAAGATATACAAGTGGACCTGATGAGTAATTTCTTTGTTCTATGTACCAACATGAAATACTTAGTTTATCTATATACTATAATTATTCATAGTGGATGGAGCCTACAAGGATTATTCATAAAGGAAAGGGTTAAGGCTGATCGCACTCAGCGTTGTCTAACTTCATTATACAACTGATGAATACCTTTGAGGTTGACATCAGCAGACGGCTTTACCTCGATGGATATCAATTTCGAGGGTTGACAAATCCTGATGTTAACCTCAAACGAATGCATCAATTGTTATATGGCTTTTAGGCTATATTTTTAGAACTAATGTTAGCTGTGGACAGGTAGACATGACTTTCGTCAAGGCTGCCTGACAGCTAAAATAGTTTTGGATTCTTGACATCAGATTCTTCACATACCAGAGAGAGATGGGAGCGCAGTGGCTCAGTGGTTGAGTGC
This sequence comes from Loripinus fragilis, assembly GCA_964019695.1. Lineage (NCBI taxonomy): Eukaryota > Metazoa > Mollusca > Bivalvia > Lucinida > Lucinidae > Loripinus > Loripinus fragilis. Next base: position 125,026 of record CAXHUL010000574.1, read on the forward strand.
TTGACACGAGACCGAGGGGCCGCGGGTTCGAGCCTCACCGGCGTCACTGCGTTGTGGTCCTTGAGCAAGACAATCTCAGCTTAGCTTAGGTCTTAAAGCGCCAATCGCAACAAAAGTCGTCTGCTTTTCTCGTCTGCTAAAATGTTTAATAAGCCTCTATGGCAAACAGTGTGGACCCAGATCAGACTGCAGTCTGTTTTGGGTCCACGCTGTTTGCTTCTATACTTAATTTGTCAGTAATGTTAGGCAATTCTTTGCAGCAGACGACTTCAAAATCAATTGAGGTTTAAGAATGTTATGAATAAACGAAGTTTTCATAACAACTTGCCATTTTCGCCACTTTGAATACACAATTATATGCTAATAAAATGCATGAAAGCTTCTCAAGCTGCATAAAACATTTGAGCATTAACTCACACAATGTCTCGTAAAATTGATCTAATTTTAGAGCAAACTTGATCAAAAGCCATTGAGAAATAAGAAAGTTATGAAAAAATGAAATAATAACATGTCATTGCCGCCATTTTGAATATATTATGATATGCAAATGAGATGCATGAAATCTTATTAAGCTGCATTAAATATTTATTTGAGCATAACTTTACACACTTTCTTGTATAAATAATCCTTTAATCATTGAGGCATATACATCAAAACAGAGTGAAAATTATTTTTTAAATCTTCTTTATTTCATTTTTGCATTAATTCTAATTAGGAGGTTATTAGGTCATAAACTCACAAATATGGCAAATACATTTATTGGCAACTTCAACATGCGCGGATCTAGAAAGTTTTTTCAAAGAGTCTAAATTTGATAACATTTTTTAAATGATAAGGGGATAGAGGAACCAAATACCGCTATATATGGGCCATCATCGGCCCGCAAGCGAAACGTCATTTAAATATCGTTTCGCTGGCCTGCCGATGATTGCCCAACATTGCATGCTGGCTTGGTAGATTTGTGATTTTCAAGGGATCCGCACCAGTATTGCTAAGAAACCAAATATTCTCGTGTTTTCAGGGGGGGTGTCCGGAACCCTTGCCCCCTCCCCCCCTCTGGATCCGCTCATGTTTCTGTCTTTCACCGCTCATTTATTATATGTTGAGCACTTGACTTTAATCTACTTCATGCCTGCCAGTCAGTGTTGTCGCTAGGGTGCACTACTTGTTTTTTTTTTATCACAGTGCTGTACCATTGCTTCTTTTATGAAAGACTCCGTGGTGAGATTCACTTTTATGTGCTATGTTTGTCCGTATGTGCGTGATAGAAGTGACACAAAGTAAAAACGTCTCTCTATCACATTGGTGGTGCCTCGCCCCTGAAAATAAAAGAGAAAAAAATCGTGAACAACTGGCCTATACATCCTGAAACGACCATTTACTCTTGTTAGCGGCGACTTTTGTCGTCGTTTGATAGCCTTTGCAAACAGTTTGGGTCCAGATCAGGACCGACAAACCGTCGGTCCTTATCTGGATCCAAACAGTTTGAAACTGATAGTCTTCCTGAAAGATTTTTTGAAAAGGTTAATTTTGAAAAAAGTCAGCAGACGACAACAAAAGCATTAAAAAATTACCCAGCATGCAGAGTTAACATGGACAATGAATCAAGCTAAGTTAGGCAATAACGCAACGTTGCCTGGGCCTGAGGTTATAAAACATTTTTCATGCTCAACTCAACTGAGCACGAAATTTCAACTGCTCATAAAAACTTAAATGCTGAAAATAAAGACTGTTCTTCCTTTCAAACCCTTAGATGTTTTATTTATCATGCTAATAAATGTTAAAATGCAAAGAGTTGATTTTTTATGATTTTCTTTATATCATCTTTTTCGAAACATTTCTTTTCAGGAATAACACCGGGGTGTCAAAAAGTTTGGTTCCAGCTCAGGCCCGAGGTTTTGTCGGGCCTGATCTGAAAGCAGCCCTAGTTACAAACTAAGGTTGCCTGCAGATTACAAAAGTCTCCATCGACAGGCAGGCAAAAGGTTAACATATTAATAAACAGACAATGGCTTTTTTCTTTAGACTCACTTTGCGGGCCGTTCTCAGACACGGTCAAGACGCCTTGATATGGTAAAGCTCTAAGACAGTCGCCCATACTCTGGTCTTTACCCTTACAATTCAGAGATTAACGAAATTGGATTTGAACTTTTCCCGGCGCTTCGTATTCGGACGCCGGTCGGTTTAATTCGTGCGATCAAGATAAACACGGAGCCCTATTTAAAGGCCTGCACATCGGCAGCGCATCCTGCTAAGACTGATTGCTGTCTATATATAACTACCTAACTATATATCCACATAACCACCTACCTACCTACCTACCTACCTACCTACCTACCTACCTACTTACCTACCTACCTACCTACCTACTTACCTACCTACCTACCTACCTACCTACCTACCTACCTACCTACCTACCTACCTACCTACCTACCTACCTACCTACCTACCTACCTACATACCTACCTACCTACCCAATACCTAACTTCCTACCTACTTACCTACCTAACTACCTAAATGTATACCTACCTACCTACCTACCTACCTACCTACCTACCAATCTACGTATGTACGCACGTACGTACCTACCTACCTACCTACCTACCAATCTACATACCTACCTACCTACCTACGTACCTACTCAATACCTACCTACCTACCTACCTACCTACCTACCTACCTACCTACCTACCTACCTACCTACCTACCTACCTACCTACCGATGTTAACCATTCATCAATTCACTTTCTGTCATTCTCCATATATATGTATATGTATTGTTATTATATGTCACAATAACGATGAGCTGTACATGCTTAAGTTGTGAATAAACTACTTACTTACTTACTTACTATATCAGATTGTTTGGAATGTTCAAAAATGCGTCTAGCTGAGCTGTACTGCTCAAAACACAGAAACACTGGTTTTATGGTGAGCTTAATCCATTTATGCAAAGCGTCCCATAAACGTGGTTCAGTAAACCCTGTCTAAGACGGCTACTCCAAATAAGTCCAAAGACCAATTATCGCTTAATGCAGGTCAAAAGTATTGCAGAATGGAGCATTCTGCAATGCATTCGATCTGCATTAAGCTACCATTTGTCATGTTTTGTTTCGTCTTTTTTTTTTGAGTGACCGCTAAAGACAGGTTTTTGTTGTATTTGCAAATAATCACAGTATGCCCACTCTCTTTTAACCGTGCATCGCGGCGCAAAGTATCAAATCCCTGGGAGGGGGGATGATGTCTATTATATGGTCTGAACCCTGAACCGCCATCTACGTCCATATTTCATGTATTCGCGCAACTAATGCTATAGCGAGACTCTCCTGCATGACGTGTCCGAGGGAAGAGCAACTGTTCATGTTTTTGTTGTCGTCTGATGACTTTTTTTTCAAAATTAACATTTTCAAAAAGTTCTTTCAGAAACACTATCAGAGTGTCAAACGGTTTGGATCCAGATCAGGACCGACGTTCTGTCGGTCCTGATCTGGGTCCAAACTGTTTGCAAAGGTTATAAGAAGACGATAAATGTCGCCGCCAACAATCCTGGTCAAGTTGACCAGCTGTCGCCGAAAACGATCATAGTTTTTCATAGATCAGTTTGTTTACTAAGGATAGGCAAGATTTAAAACAGTCGGTGCCTCCTTGAAGGGCTCGATTTAGCTGTACATGAATCCTGCAAGGTGAAAGTACACTGGGAGAAACATTCTAGATAACCATGCTCGTTCGTAAATTTGGAACGGGCCCGGATGCGCAAAATGCAGGTATGTATCCGACAGAAGTATAGTGCACGATGCTGTGTTTACTGCATACGAGAAAATCGTAGGCTCTCTTTTTAAACAAGAAGGCCCGTACTTTTTGTAGATTATATCTTGACTTTCTCACGATACTTTTACTCCCCAGTTAGTCTGTCTTGCTCTCGGACTTTAAATCTTAATTTCATTAAAATCAGCCTAATCCATTTAACTCGATAAAACCATGTGGCATAACGCAGAACAAAACAGCTAGTTTTTCAAATAGTGAAATCTGTATGGAACCACACTCGATTACATGTTGCAATTGTTCTGTTTCTCTTTTTCGCGGTGCCGTGAAGTTGGTCTGTGGTCCATGATTGAGACAGTTTCTGAACATAATCACTTACTTTTTGTAGGCAGGTTCTACTGTTATCTATTTTCAAAGGATCTGTTTTTAGAATTACTTCAAACAAAAATGAGAACGAGTTTGCAAAATACTCATATATACATGTAGTAATTAAATTTATAGATTAACAAAGGCATTAAATTATCATGAAATCATTTCAATTCAATACTTTAGCTTAAGCGTAAATCGGCGAGCAACAAAGCATCAGACAAGCCTGTGCATTCCCATTGTCACAGTCTTGTCACAGCCTCGGACTAAATGCTAGGATATGTTAGTACGGGCAAATAAACTTAGACTTGTGTGCAAGTACTAAAATCCCATGTGTGTATGTATGTCCATATACAACATAGAGCTCTAGGCTTTTGCGCGCATGCGATGTCTGACTAAAATCTCATGTTCATGCCAAAAGTAGTTTGTGAAATGGACAGACCAAAACAATGACAAGTGATTGAACACGTCCCTTACCTTCCAGTATGCGTATAACAGTGAATCTTCATGTCAATCTTCTGGTGGAATCCCTTCCCGCAGAACGGACAGACGAACGCTTTGAACGACGTGTGCGTCCGCATGTGAGTGTGGAGGTTAGACGCCCTGTTGAACGCCTTGTGACACGTTGGGCAGACGTAGGGTTTCACCGTTGTGTGCGTCAGCCGATGACGTGTCAGGTTGCCCGGCTGTCGGAAAGCACGTGAGCAGATTTCACACTCGAATGGTTTGTCTCCAGTATGGATTCTCTGAAAAGGAGAAAAAATGCATAGATCAAGTTTAACAAATATTTTGAGCATAAAATAGTGAATATTATCTTACATGTATGTTCGAACAATTGTTGAAGGTGCTCAAAAGAACCGTCTCATCGAGCCGGCTTTTTTGAGTACCAGCAACACATGTTTTGGTTGAGACATAAGAAAGATATTTCTAATAACGCACTCTTTCCTAGAGTCATACAATGTTTTCTTCATATTCGTTAAAATGCGCAATATTCATAACCCTCCTGGTGGATTATCGCATAGGCGCATACATATTGATAAAAAAGGTAAGGAATTGCACATTTTGTATTTTGTTTGTTCGATTCTTTACGTCCCAGTCAACAATTTTCTGTCATGTTGGGACGGGCCTTCCTGACGTGAACCAGTACTAATAAGCAGTGGATAAAGTGTCTTGCTCAAGACACAACACAGTGACTCCACTGGCGGTGAAGCTCGAACCAGCAACCCTTCGATCCCCAGTCAAACGCTCAACCAACTGAGCCCCTGCGGGAGGCTCAGTGGTAGAGTGCTTGACTCGAGACCGAGGGGCCGCGGGTTCGAGCCTCACCGCGTTGTGTTCTTGAGCAAGACACATTAGTCCTAGCGTAGTACTGGTTCAACCCAGGAAGACCCGTCCCTACAAAACTGAAAGATTGTTCATGGGACGTAAAGACTCATATCAACCACTGCGCTCCGCTTGTATTTAAAGGGGTCACAAGTTACAGTAAAATGAGGTATCTGTCTCTGAAGATCATTTTTGTCTTAGCAAACAGTGTACACGTTAATGAAATGCCGCACCATGCGGCATTTCATCTGGGTCTACACTATTTGTCAAAGTACCTGTTTCCCGGTATCCAGAATGAAAAGAGTTAACATCATTTTCATGATTGTTGAATAGAATATTATTTGTCTCATTTGGACAGTGAATACTCTGATCAGACTGAGCTGATGTGTAGGATGATGTTGGTCTTCCCATGTTGCCGCTCAAATCTCATAGGGACAGTAAAGCAAATATAATTTGCGTAAAATTGCGATTATTTTCTTATCCACCAGTTTAAACATTTGTTTTGGGTGCTCAAAAGAACCGTCTCATCGAGACGGTTCTTTTGAGTACCTGCAAAATATGTTTTGGTTGAAAAATAAAAAAAAATAATTTTCAGTAACGCACTCTTATCGGGGGGGGGGGGGGGGGGGGGGCTGAATCTATTTCGATTGGGTAAAGTAAAATTCATGTTCTCATCATGATAATTGAAAACGATTTTTTTTTATAAATTTTGAAATTAAATAGTGTTTATAATCATATTTATTATTTAATCAAAAATGTTGTAATTTCAATCATTCTATTATAAGAGCTTGGAACGATTTATCTCTTGAAGTAAGACAGTCAAACTCGATTCAAAGTTTTAAATATCAACTAAACAAAAATTTAAAGAAGCCCCCTAAACATTATTACATTGGCAACCGAATATCTCAGATACAACATACCCGACTAAGAACCGACTGTAGTTCTCTCAACCATCATCTTTTTTCAAAAAATATTGTTGACAGTCCTCACTGTGCTTGTGGTGCAGTTGAAACTACAAAACATTACTTTCGTGAATGCCAAAGACCAGGACAATAATGCTTAATGAACTGACAAACTACTGTCAACCAGATTTAAACACTGTGTTATTTGGTATACCTGAATCTGACTTTCATACTAACTAAAGTATTTTTGTAACAGTACAAAAATACATATTGGATAGTAAACGGTTTGAGCGTTGAGGATGGAATCTCTCTCTCTCTCTCTCCACATATGCACTCTCCCACACACACAATACATTTAGATTAGGAAAGTTATTTGGTTTGAATACAACTCATGTTTTTATTGATTTTCACCGGATATAATTTCAAACTGTGCACCATTATGTTCAAAGGGAAACAGATTCGTATAAGTCGCACGACTTCTTTCTGAATCCCATCATGATGATATTGTAAAATGTATATTTGTATATTACTGTAAATGGAAATATGAATAAATATGTTTAAACCAATCATTCTATGGCTTTGACACTGACAGCCTCGTGATTGACACCGTACAAACTCGTTCTATCCAATCATTGTCATAAGAGTGTTTGTGCGTATGTTTGTGAAACTGATCATAAATAAACACATTATACGCCGATTTGAATTATTGAAACGCTAAACTTCTAAAAATGGTGACCAGGCGTGAATATAGCCAGAGTCCAAAAGTAATTCAACAACATCAGAAACCCCATAGACTATAATGCAAGAAAAAAGATACGCTACAGCCTTTGGTGTCATTTGAAAATTAAATGAATTATATATCATTATTTTCTATAAATTTCATCCACGCATTTTAAAGCTGTAATTTGCAAGATTTTTTTTGACAGCGTCACCATTGCCATCAATGGAAAAGTGGCATTTTACAGTAGTGCAAATTAGAAGTTTCACCTTAAAGTACATTAAAGTATTTGTGGAATTACGTTTGGCCCTTGACTGTAGTTATCAATTGAGAACAAACCAAAAATTGATCGCTGAATTACAATATTTTGCGTCCGTGTGATGGTCAAACGGCATTAAATCTAGGTAGATCCAGATGAAACAACTCACGGTCTGCCGCTTCATCAGGATCAACCTTGATTTATTTCATTCGCCAGTTGATTTTTGTGTTGAAATTTTATTGCCTTCATTTCAGGACTTTAGTTAAGAGTGCGTAACGAAAATTATTTTTCTTATTTCTCAGCCGAAACATATGTGGTGGGTACTCAAAGGAACCGTCTCAATGAGACGGTTCTGTTGAGCACCTCAAACATATGTTAAAACTGATGGGTTAGAAAATATGTACATTTTTACGCTGAAAGTTTTTTTGTTTATCTAAAACAGTGCTTCATCATGCAAATTTCGCATCTAAGAGCAAAATTACCCCTCACCTTGTGTGTAACAAGTGTATTACTCCTGGAAAACGCTTTTCCGCACACGTCACATTTGTACTTCTTCACCGGCGGAGGCTTTTCCGGGTTGAAACGTCTGAATCCTGGGCCGGGTATCTGCATCATTGCCGGATGGAATATTCCTCCGCTGTGAAGAGGCAACATCGATGATTGCGCCGCAGTGTGCAGTAGACTAGTATAGGGGTTGGGGAGATGTGGGTCCGGGTATGCTGGAATGTGTAGTTTTTCTAATGGTTTCAAATCTTTTCGGTCGATTTCCATTGGTGAAATAGCAGAGTATTTTGAAGCACTTATTTCTCCCGCGGAAAACTGTCTGGGAGATAGGGTTTGTGAATCGGGTGAAACTGTATGATCACGTTCATCTGCTCGACTTTCCTCGCTGACTTTTGCTAATGGAGTTGTAGCCGAACACGATTTATTTGCACTATTTGTGTTGTTTAAAAGTCTTGTCAAATTCAAGAAATAGTTCGTAAATGGGATTCTGGGATCAACGTAGTAATACATATTTTTATCCGGTGATGAGGACGGACTCTTTTCGCTGTTGGTACTGCTCAGAGATGAAGGCGGGTACAAAAACCGATCCCCAGCACTGTTGCTTAGACTGCCTCCGCAGTGTTCTGGTCGAAGAGCAGCAAGTGCATATGGAAAGAACGATGTCGGGATAAGTCCCGGGTGTTGATAGAAACCCTTTGGTGGTCCATTAGCGGGGATAGCGGTGTCTGTCTCAGGTTTTCCTATTTTACTGAAGGCGGAGGCTTCAGAGGGTGAGAACTGTGCAGGGCTTCGGAAACTGTTGTTTTCTTCGGAGTCGTATTTAAAGCTCTTCGGCGAGTCGCAACTAGCTTCATCATTCTCAGAGAGTCCTGAAAAAAATATAAAAACGGGGATAAAGCAAATGATACGAAATAAATAATTTCACATACATGTAATGAAACATGATCTATAAATTCAATAAGTAAAATTGTTTCTGTAAAGGAAATAAATGGTCATAATTTCGCTGAGAAGCGTTTTGCGTAAATTCGACAGTAAACGTTGTATTGTTTGTTTGTTTTGTTTTGTGCAAGAAGGAAAGAAAGTTTTCTCTAAGTTGACATTTTACCAATTAAGTTTGCAATCATTGGTTTACATATGCGCATAAAAAGCGTCTGGCGAGTCGATTGCGCCTATCGTAGGATTGTTTACCACATCGAATTTGAGAAGTAATAAAATAATTTTCCGACCGAACGACCGACCAATATCGGTCGGGTAAGGGGAAACAAATTATTTTAAGGTTGGCCCCAATGAGTTCATAAAAATTCTCTGATAAATAAGAGCTGAATATGTTGGAAGGAAAATGCGTTACTTGTACATTTTCATGTTTAACTATATTTAGACTGAAGAAATTTCATGCTCGCTTTGCAGGAGCAGCTTCATTGAAGCCCCCGAATTTTTACCCATTCCTTTTTTACTCAACAATAATGCGCCTCGCACTGTAAAAAATAAATGAAGGTTAATACTGAACGGGATTTGGCGTATCCCTACACTTCTCCAGTGATATAAATAAAACATTTCTTCCTATTATTGTTGTAGTCATTCTCCAGGTCAAAAACCATCGAACAGATAATAGTTTTTTTTTTAAAAGCAGTACACCAAAATCATTGGCAATTAAGCTGCTGCCAAATTTGATTTAAGTTATACTTATTTTTACGGAATTGTTTATTTTATTTTTTTATTATATATATATATATATATATATATATATATATATATATATATATATATATATATATATATATATATATATATATATATATATATATATATATATATATATATATATATATATATATATTCTTGGGATAATGACAAATTTAACGATGATTGCCGAATTTACCCCAAACAGTTTTCGCAAGTGTCACAAAGGGGCACTTTTATACCTTTGTCTTTTTCCTCGTCTTGAAACAGGATTTCAACAGGTTTTCTTCTCTTCCCATTCATTAGAAAAGCTTTTGGCATCGTTTAAAAACAATGTTTAATCCAAATGTATAATTCACAGCAAATGTTAATTGTTTTGTTCAAATAAAGAATCCAAATAAAAATAATCCTCAAAGAGTTCTCAGAAACTGTTATCGAGATAAAACACTGAATTAATAATAATTTGTAGCAATAGCCCTTCTCTTGGTCAGTACTTATTTTGGCATAAAATTGGCATAAAGAAAGGTTCGGCAGATTTTTATTTCATTTTGGGAATAATATTCTTTAATTCGCTGACCAATAATACGTCATTATTCTTTAAGGCTAATAAGATCGTTGTTCCGATTGGCTCTGTGTGAAGTGGGCGGGGCATTAATCACAGATATATGATTACAGGTGTTAGGAATTATACAGGTATAACACTTAATCGATAGGACTTTAAGTTCGGACAGTATGTTAACACTCGTATAATGGTTTACCGTATTTGTCCCAAATGGACAGCCAAATGACAGATTGTGAACAACTTGGTCAGATTCAACACATATGTTCCATTTTACATTAACCTTTACCGGCTGAACTTGGATATATTCTTTTTCGAAAACAGTGTAGATCCAGATCAGCTGGCTTCTAACGAAGCCATCTGAAGAGGATCCACATTGTTTTCCACTCTGGTTGAAAATACGTGCGTACAACATGCAAATGATGGCAGATGTATGTTAACAAGATAAACATTGGAGGAGGAGTGTAGTACATAAAAAAATTGAGCATGACAATGGTTGAAAAATACCCCAGATAATATCTTGTAGGAAAGAAACTTTTATTTTACTTTGCTGTAAAGAGCAGCTAGCACTCAGTGTCAGGCCATCATCGGCCCACCATTTGAAATGGCGTATCGCTGGCGGGCCGATGGTGGGCCACTCAAGTTTTGATGTTTACTGGGGGGTGGACGTGTCTAGCATACCAAATACGGTACCGTTGTATAAATGATTTATTTGTTGAACCAATAAAAGATAATCGATTTACAAATATGGTCAAGAGGTCCGAGATTTTCACCAGCATTCTGATACATCGGCAACAGAGCCACGCAGCAAGAAAACCTGTCTTTTAATGCTAGGTTTACACTATGTTCCCGGCAGCCACGACAGTCACGGTAGCCGGAAACGTAGCTCGCCGTGGTGTTTTTAGTCATTTTTGTCTTTGTGCTCAAGTTCTGTTAAGTCTCGCTACGTTTTCTCACGGTCTGTCAAGGTCTGCCATGACAGAGGCTCGCCGGCGCGCTACGATCTGTCACGGATGGTTCTACGTTTCATCCCGGCCTGCCACGTTCTGTTGGGACCTCTCACGTTTTGTTACGTTGCGGTCAAGTTCTGCTACGTCTATCAAGTTCTGTCAAGGTTTTCTACGATAAAACGTGTTTGAGCCCCAATATGCCCACGGTATAAAGAGGAGGTCCATAAAGCTGCTGCAATCGTTATATTGTGCACCCTTGATCAAAAACATCATTATATGTAATGGCAATAAAGAAGCCGATTTCGTATTTATATAATTGCTAGGAGTGTACATCTAGCCTTTATGGCAGCAAGGTGGGATATTTCTCACTTTTTATAGCAAGAGAGCTTCGCATCGAAGATGTTCACGCATTTCAGGCCTCCAAAGCTCTTCGAAACTGTACAATGAGAGTCTTGAAACAAAAACACCAGCCATTGGTAACAGCATTAACCCTTTGTAATCTAATGACTCATTTATGAGTATTGTTTTAAAAACACAGAAGATTCTAATGAAATGGCGCACAATGAAGCATTTTATCAATGCCTACACTGACTGATCTTCAGAGAAACAAATGCAATATTCTGCCACGGGAAATTATAACATTTGACACCTCTATAATACAATGAAACTACCCAAGTCCATTCAGTAATGATTATTTCTACCCTTGCCACTACTTTCCTCCTCAGATGCATCTATCTGAGATTCTTAGACTTCATGTTCAGGTTCGAGCTGTGGGGTCGGGTTAGGACAGCGTGGCAGACCGCAACAGAACTTGATAGACCTTGACAGACCTTGGCAGACCTTGCGTTGCCGTCTCGTAACAAGCCGTCCAGCTACGGACATACCCCAAGTTGTGTTAAGGTCTGTTACGTTCTGTCACGTTTTGTTGCGTTCTCCCCGTTCTACTACGGCACATTTAAGTAGGTCAATCCCGCCGTGGCTGCCGTGGCAAATTTTTTGACTGTTTAAAAATCTGTCCCGGCGATCACGGCAACCACGGCGAGTTACGTTTGTCGACCCCGTTCCCCTACGTTGTGTTACGGTCACCCCGTTTCGTCCACGGTGGCCGAAATCGTGACTGCCGTGGTCGCCGGGGACATAGTGTAAACGTAGCATAAGGGATTTACAACCCATTTGGGCTTAGCTGACAATTTTCATGTATAAAGTATAGCTATCACTACACATGTGCGTATCAAGAACGTTTTTTCAGAGGGGGTCTTACTTTGACAACTTTTTTTTTAGTTGATGAGGGGATCACTAAAAGCGGGCCATCTTCGGCCGCCAGCGAAACGCCATTTAATTGGCGTTTCGCTGGCGTGCCAGAGATGGCCCAACATTGAATTCTCGCTTGGTAGCTTTGTGATTTTTCAGGGGATCCGGACCAGTATTGCTGCACACAAAAAAACACTATATTTTTGTGATTTTTCAGGAGGAGGGGGGAGGAGGTCCGGACACCCCCCTCTGGATCCGCGCATGCTACTGGGGTGTGATTACGCGAAAACCTGCCATCGAGGCTAGCGGCTTCGTGTCCGCCTGTCCGGACCATATCTCCTACAAGGGTAGACCAAATTCATTATAACTTCACATAATTCATGATTGCTGATAGCATGAAGGTGTGTCGCGCTCAATGTTCAGCCACCATCACCCAATGTCAAGGTAACACCTTTGACTCAAACATGGTCAAAAGCTGGTACACTCAGAATCTCGCATCCGTGTCATATCTCCAACGCTTAGCCACCGACTCTAAAGGTCAAGTTCACATCTTCGACTCAAATTCCGTGAGTCCAACAGTCACATCGCTATCCTGGGTTTCGTTCTACAAGGGTAGGCCAAATTCATTATAACTTCTCATCCTTATTGATCAGAGCATGAAGGTGTATCGCGCTAAAGGCTTAGCCACCATCACACAATGTCAAGGTAACAACGTTGACTCAAACATGGTTAGAAGCTGATACACTCAGAATCTCGTGTCCGGGCCATATCTCTAACAAGGGTTTAGGCAAATTTACTATAAATTTCCATGATTATTACACATAGCATGGAGATATGTCTTGCACAAACCTTAGCCACCAATTCTCAAGGTCAAGGTCACAACTCGCCCCTTTGCTATGGTGTGTACATGTATATTTCACAGCTTATTCTTTTTGCGAGAGTATGTTCTAATGTTAGTGGCTTCAACAAGTGAAACAAATTCTTTGACTGCTATATCATTAACTTTGCTAGACATTATTTCTAACTCTACCACAGGCACACAGAGTTGGATTCTGACGGAAAGCAGAATACCGCCTAAGCTGGTGCTAGGGGCGTGAGAATTGTTGCACTTTCCAATAGTTCTCATGAACAGACTCAGTATAACCGAGTCTGCTGTTTTCTAATATTGTAGGTTCTCTATTTCTGAAGGATCCGGTTTTTATTAAATTTTGATTGTTAAATACAATGTTGGTTTAAAAACCTTTCTGCAATAGGGCATAACAGAGTCAGTATTATGACTTTTTGGTTACTGTAAAGGCGGCACCTCATGAATGCGTAATTTGGACTGGTCTACCTTAGACATAGGTAAAAGCTGAAAATGAGAAGTGGCTTTATTCGCAAAACACATTGTTTAGTCCTTAAATCGCCAGCAAAATAACTGCATCGAAAATGTCCATTTAACGTAAGCATAAGGGTAAACAGTGTAGACCCAGATCAGACTGCTCCTACATGAGCAGTCTGATCTTGGCCCACACTGTTTGTCTATGAGGCTTCAAAAATTTCAGTGGACGACAAAAACATACGATTTTTTGTGATCATGCGCTTCAAGGTTAATAAATGTTGAGTTCAGTGTGCATACGGTTAGGATTTTCATGAAATGCACGCACGTTTGCGCGGCCTAAACAACTTATCAACTCGTCAACAAATTATAAATAAAACCTGATTTCCCTTCTTTAGCAGTTGAAATAGCCGAACCACGCCCAGATATGAATATTAAAGTTGCCGCCTTTACAGTAAGCGAAAAGTCTATTAATATTTTTATTGTGATTTAGTTTATGAATTCAAAGGAATATAGTTGGAAAAGGGGACCCACTGGGTCCTATTGCTTCTCAGGAGAGGGGTGTCCGAACCAGAATTTCTAAGGAAACCTATAGCCACTTGTAATTTTCCAGGGGAACCGGACCCCACCCCTCCCTTCTAGAACCACCCATGATATCTTATCTTCGGTTCACATTTGGGAATGGTGTCAACGATCACGATTGCACGTTTTCGCACGACCTGCAAAGCGAATAAGGAAGAAATTGACGGAAACGACAATGTACCTGGCGATAATAGCAACACGTTGAAGCATTGTTGAAAGCCAGTCGTATTTATGACTGTTCACACTATTTTGTGAACATATGTCTGTTGGGATTCAGGATTGGTAATGCTTTCCCGATATTTGTACACCCGAGTTGTCAGAATTGTAACCAAGTACCATGACAATGTCGAGCGTTTGCGGCTAAATTCGCCATTTTTCGTAAAAATGACACAATGCCTTTCCATTTACATTTTATTAATATTAAATATTGCCCTTTTATACAACTAAGTAGCAGAAATCCAGATGACATACACATTGACATGCCTAGTTTGTATTTCAAGGCCTTGCCGGTGGTAAAATTTATATAAAATTGATGTATTCCTGTTCCTAAAAATGTTTGGGGTCATCGCAAAAATGGACTATTTTTGGGGGTCATTTCTATGCATTTCATGGTCAAGGTACAAAATGGGAATACATTTATTTGGGGTTGCTCAAATTCAAATATTGTTTTGGGTATGTCTGATATTCCTGATATTTTCTTTGGGTAATCAGTAGATGCTTGAGCCGAGCCTACATAGCAAGAAAAATGGAAAGTACCCCCTCCTCCGGTTGTAAATGTCTATTTATTTATTTCTAATTTATCTTTATTTAAAGAGGACAGCGCATTTGAGCCAGTGCATTAGATTTCCAACAATGTGGTATGTGCGAACCAGCAAAGCCTCAGATCAGCCTGCGCATAAGCGCAGTCTGATCAGAGTCTTTGCTAGTCGCTTGAGTATTCTATGATTGTTAAGCTACTGACTGAACACCATTTGGAGTTTCTAAGCTTAAAATGAGGCTGCAGAGGCTCGTCCGAGTCTACACATGTCAAAATGCCACATCGTTGGAAATCTCATGCACTGGCTCATTTATCTGTTTGAAAAGCATGTAAAGATATGTGGACCAGATACTAAATAACAGAAACGCCAGAAAAGTGTATTTGGAAAACACAATGGGGCCTTAAATAAATTTTGCAGTTTGTTGCTAATCCTCCGCAAATCATATCACGGAAACAACCGAGAATTAATCTCCGGTTGTTTGAAGATAGCCGACAGTCGCCACATGAATCATGTAAAAGACATAGTCAATTGGATCAGTCATAATTTGTGTATTAAAAAGATCCGCGGATCAGTGAGGTGACTTATGTATCGTTTTCTGTGAGAAAATATTAAAATGCACTTTTGTGGGTTCGTGACTCACATCATTTGGTAGTGATTTTATTGGCCCAAAATAAGCCTTCTTGTGGGATGCAGACCCAGATTATTTTAATACAAATGATAAATACCACACAACGACCCTTAAATGGAAATGGACTGGTCCAATTGATAAGAGTTGGAAATTCCATTAGGCATAAATGGGTTAAATTATAAGGTCTCGATTTATCTTCTCATTAATTGACGAGTTCGTCTTTATTTTGATATTTAATTACCTCGACATGAAGTCGATCGAAATTTAGTTGATCGACGTGAATGTCGACTGAAACCATGGCACCGAGTCGATTAAAGTATGTTGATTTAAATACACAATTTTGATTAAGATATATTGCGATTGAAATACGCTAAACATGTATGTCCATCGGAAGTCGTGTCGACTGAAATGCAATATATACAGTCAGACATAAGTTAAGCATCACCCAAATATTATTTCAGAGACGTTTTTCGTGTACAAATTTCTTCAGGAGAACAACCGGTTTGTAATATTTTGGTACCCTAGTCTTCCTTTGGTCTGCTGAACATATCAGAATGTCATTTGGTCATTTTGCTGATTTTCTACGGTGTCCTGTATACACCAACCCCTATTTTTGGGTGTGTCCTTAAAGAGTGTCACCGTTTAACCCAAAGTGCTTACTTTGAATTTAAATAAACGCAGAAATAACATATTTTTCAAACTAGTGCCAAACTTGTGTTTGTTTGATTTGATTCTTTACGTCCCATCAACAATCTTTCAGTTATGTAGGGACGGGTCTTCCTGGGTTGAACCAGTACTAAACTAGGATAAATGTGTCTTGCTCAAGGACCACAACGCAGTGACGCCGGTGAGGCTCGAACCCGCGGCCCCTCGGTCTCGAGTCAAACACTCTGCCACTGAGCCACTGCGCTCCCCGCTAGTGCCAAACTGATTCTGTCGAACTCAAGATATTATGTCAGTTATAGATGATCAGAGAGATAGTTAATCGCGTGTTTATAATGTTTGCATTATCACTATATAACATGCCATCACGTACACATCCATAGCTTTTACATGTATTCGTTTGGAGATATGAATCTAAAATTTTCAGACAGAGCTTGTCTTTGATATTGGAACAATATGACACCAACACTTTACATGTCTAAGCGTTTTGAAAATACTATAATGGGTTAGAGAATAGGGACATTTTAGGTGTAAGTGTGCGTGCATTAACCATGCCTGGTTATTTGCCTTTGTGATAATCGAATCGAGTTTGCTGTAAATTGTCACCACTTTATCTATTTTCATAAATACATGTAAAACAAGAAAATATTCATGACTGGAAAGCTTCCTTCGTTTTCTAGGAAACTATTGAATTACTAAAATGTATGTTGTTTGATGTTGCTCCCCATCATAGGCCTTGAGCTGGCTATAGACCCCCCTCCCCCCAGGGGGAATTTTGTACACTATGCTTTTCTGAAACTACATTATATAAGACACAAAATAAAAGATGTTAGCCCTCTGAGAGTGGCAGCGTTAACGTGTAACAGCACGTTATATACGTTACCCCCCAAAATAGCATTAAATGTCCCTGATAATGTCTCAACCATGACATGTTCATACATATTTGCATGCTGACACAGGTTTATAAACTTCTTATAACACAGTTACATAATGTTTAGTATTAATTTTATAAATGTCTTGAGTAATTACCGTTGTATACGTTACTTAGTGTTTCCTGCGTTATTTCTGAGTATCAGTATGGTATTTATTGACTGTACGTGTATAACATCTGTCACAGAATATAGTAAATCTATAAGGCTGCTACTTAAATGATTTAAAAGTTCTTTATTATGGTCGGTTACACTATTTTTAGGTCCATGTTATGTATGTTACCTTGAAAATAGCATTAAACATTTAAGTTAATGTCTCTTACAAGCTCTGTTTATACTTATTTGCATGCTTGCACAGGTTTATGTACTTCTTTTAACAAGGTTTACCTATTTTAAGTTTTCATTTAATAAATGCCTTGACCTTTAACTGTTATGTGTGTTACCAAATGATACATAAGTTATTCTGAGTATCTGTATAGAAGTTGTTGACTACACATGTATAAAGTCTGTCAGAGAAGTTAGAAAGTTTATAAGGCTGAAATAAATTGAAGTTCCTTATTAATTTATGGTGACTTAAACTAATAATATAATGTGATCTATCAACCTTCGCTGTTTGCTCACATAAACAGTATAGATACCTTGCATTCAAATCGGAAGTTCTGAAAGACAGTCACTGTGAAACAGCTCATTTCTGGGCAAAGTATATGGATATGATTCAGATGGTGCTGACACTGATTAGGGCTACAAGGAAAACAACTTTGAATTGCATGTCATCTCTATCTGTATGCCTTGTTTCCAATGTGCATTGCCAACGATCACAACAACTACGCGCAATATGTACCTGTGTAACTGATTACACTCATAAATTTGCTACACATCGCAGATGCAATGAACTTCTCGGACAAATTGGGTTTAGTGTGTCACAATCATTGGTTCTTTGCTTGAGAAATGCTTTTGACATAACTATCAGGCAAACAATAAAGAGGTATTATAGGCTTCAGCAACTATAACTACGCTTCGTACTATAGATGGAATGGTGTATTACTCATCACATCAGAGCTTAATATATTGAAACAACTCTTCAATGCACTGAAATGAAATATTCAATCTGCTCAGATGCAAAGTAGAATGAGTACTAGAGGCAGTTTCAGGCTTCACCTATCCATTTAGTTCTAGTTTTGAAGACATTGAACTCTACTTTTTGTCTTTCGGTGTGCCTGCTAAGCCTGGTATAGCTAAGGATCTTATTGAGGCTGATGACATTGGCAGGAAGGCTGTTGCAGACTTTATTGACTCACTTTTAGTTAAAAATCTGTCTTTCACATCCCCCATAAAATACTACAAGCTAATAAAGTTTTGATGCTTACGAGGTCAAGCAAGAAGAAATTGCCCAATTTACAAAACGTAAACAGCCAGATGAGAGCTTAAAGGAGCGTCTTTGGTAAGCATGACCTTCTTTCTATTGGACATAATGTTGACCTTGAGTTGACACTGCCGTTCCTTCTAGGACCTGTACCATGGTCACTGTCAACTCCTGATAGCATTTCCACCAAAACTGACAAGTCCAAACTTCAGCATGGCTTGCAATCACACATTGAACCAACATTAGATTGGCCATGTAGTGCTGCACTTAACGTTGATGTTAATGACGCAACTAAAGAGCATAATATCTTTTCCTGTCACATTCATAGATCTGATGGCACCAGTATTCAACCAGGCACTAAAGGCATGGCATGTTGGTTTTGTCACTAATACATATATACAATGTATAAGCAGCAGTCTATAAAGTCTTACAAACATTTTCGCAGACAATAACCGGGGTGTTTTGTTCAACAATGGTGTATGCAACAAAAGGTGCACCTCCTGAATGTCAACAGCATTGGCCAGAATATGGAGGAGGAGATCTGCAGTAATACACTGCTTAACAGATTGTGACACTACCAATGTGCCGATGTGTTAGTACCACGGAAAGGTTATTCCTATCAAACTGATAGAGAACCCCTCCCCCACTAGTTCATCAATATTCTAAGAAGGATAGGAAACAAATAAAGAATTGCTCTATGCACTCATCAGTGGTATGAAGCCCTAACATGTGCTATTTATGTTATTGTGAATAAGCTGCAGTACGACATGTTTTTGAAAAAAGTACCAAAGCCATACACATATACTGACTATTTCAAATGGCATGAACATGAGCTTACCTCCACCCTGCATTTCTGTCCTTAAGATGTACATAAATGATTGAACTATCAAGTCTTTCCCATGAAAACAAGTGGGGCTTTCCAGATATGGACAAATGTGTGGAAAATAAATGGGAAGGAAATCGAGTACCTCTGGGTACAAGAAAACTTGATTGTACCCTAACAAAAGAGCCACAGAATTATACATGTATTCACATTTTGTGTGATATGGGGTTACCATGTTCAAAACTCAACAACTCAAACCTTATAAAAGATAGAAACATAATATTTGCAGTTTCCAAAAGGTACATAAACATTCTTTAATACAAAATGAGTTAGTAAGCACATTCACATTAAAAAAAAATATCAAACTATATTAGTTTCATAAATCATTTATATAGGAATAATGAAAAAAAAAGTAACATACGTAACACTTTGGGGTGCTTATTTGTTTTCAAAGGTCCATATCTGTGATGCAAAAATAGGTTACTTGGATAATATAGCCAATTTGAAAATCTTACCTTATGGTTTGCACTTTTCAGATGTTATGTAATTTACTAAAATTATCAAAGATGTTGATGGGTTATATATATAATTGGCTGTTACAGGGAAATGGTGGCATTACCAGAGTACTGGCATATTGCTAAATCCTTCCAAGATAAATCTGATTGAGGAGTAATAAGTTGTATAGGAAAATTCTTTAAGACCCTTGGATAATATATGAAGATTTACTCTAGAACTTCTACCTGATGGGTTTTCTTTGATCTTTTAAGTTGTTACTCGCACATTGCACTGAATGTTACAAACTTTCCATGAGTATTATGTCAACAATATTTGATGTCTCTATAAAAGAAAAGAGGGTTTATGGTAGTTTATGTTTTGAGTTATTTCCTCTGCGGATGAGCCAGAGTAAAAAGAAGTACATGAACCTGTGCCAGCATGCAAATAAGTACAAGCAGGTCGTGTTGGAGACCATATCTTGAATGTTTAATGGTATTCAGAGAGTAACGTATGTAACCTGGGCTGTAAAATAGTGTAAGACACCATGATAAGGAACTTTAATTCATTTGAATAGCAGCCTTATAGATTTACTATATTCACTGACGGATGTAATACATGTATAGTCAATAACTGCCATACTGATACTTGGAAATATTATATGAAACACTAAGTAACATATACAACGGCAAAAACTCAAGATATTTAAAAAAATAAATGCTAAAATCATATAACTGGGCTATAAGAAGTTCTTAAACCTATGCCAGACTTCAAAAAAGTGTGAATATGTCATGTTGGAGACATTATCAGTAAAAAATTTAATGTTATTTTGCGAGTAACGTACGTAACATGATGTTACTCTCTAACGCTGCCACTCTCAGAGGGCTAACATATTTCATTTTGTGGCTTATATAATGTAGTATCTGGAAATCTTAGTGTATGAAATTCCCCCTGGGGGGAAGTAGGGTCTATAGCCAGCGGGAGGCCTGGAGAATTACATTTTACATTTTTCTGTTATATGGGGGGTACCATGTTCATCATCTAATAACTCAAAAAGTATATAAGATAGAAACGTAATGCTTGCAGTTTTGAAAAGGTAAATAAAAAATCTTTAATATAATACCAAATTAATGAACATAAACTGGTTTCAATAAAATTTAAGGCTAACTATATTAGATGCATTTATCATTTAAAAGGGGGTTCAATGAAAAAATGTAACATACACTACATCGGGGGTGACTATATTTGTTTTCAAATGTCATTATCTGTGGCCCAGTAATAGCTTATTTAGAAAATATAACCAATTTGGAAATCTTACCTTATCTTTTGCACTTTTCTGAAGTCTTAAAAATAATTTTAATTATCAAATATTTTGTAGGGTAACGTATGTAACAGGCTGTTACAGCTTAACGCTGCCATTGTCAGAGGGCTAACATGTTGCAAAATCCTTGCAAGACATTGGGCTTCAAGAAAAATATGGTCTACAAAATTCCCCCTGGGGGGGGGGAGGTAAACCATATCAAGCCAGTGGCCTATCAAGTTTGAGATGCAGTCTGTGTGCCTTTTGCTTAACTTATGTCTGACTGTATATAATTATGTCCACCGCCATACACCCGTCAAGTTTACCCACTGAGACACTGTCAATCGGCAAAAAAAAGTTTGATATATAAGTGCTCTACAGCCCATAAGGCAATTCTATGAGCCGTTCCCATATCAAAATGTCGAGTAACGATAAGGTAAAGGGAGTACTGTAGATTCGCAAATTTTCGCGAGGGTTTTATCTTCGCGAAACTTCGCATATGCGAAGTTTCGTGAAATAAAATCCTCGCGAAATGGCGAAATCCTTATGTTGTTTACTTATATAGGTAAATCATGCCAAACTCGCGATTTTTTTACGTCGCAAATATGTCTTTTAACGCTATTCGCGAAAATAAAATTCTCGGGAAAATTTCCGAATTTACAGTATAAGCTCCCAGAAAAAAGGATAAACATAGTACATGTGTAACGGCCAGTCACAGAGAAAAAACAACAACTTTACTCTTACAACTGACATGACCATGAGGAAATGTAAAAAGTGATTTACACTAATTAACCCCATTTTGTGGCAGTGTGTAAGCACAAAGGCCCAATATAAAAAAATAAAGCACACCGGCTAAGGAGGAGGTGGACACCATGTGGTTTTGCATACACTGTCGGACAAGGGTTACAGAGCTTATCAGAGTCACTAAAAGGAAGAATCAAATGTTCTTGAGAAACTTGACAAATTGAAGAGCAGAATGCGCTGCACGTCTACCAGTGGAATAGTGCAGACTGCTGTCCGTTCTTAGGCGGTAATTACTAAAATCTATGTTGTTTGATGTTGCTCCCATCAAGTTTGTAATGCAGTCTGTGTGCCTTTTGCAATAATCTCACAGAGAGAGAGAGAGAGAGAGAGAGAGAGAGAGAGAGAGAGAGAGAGAGAGATGGCTGCATTAGTGTTTTCACGCCTGTGGCTTGGTTTGTCTGCGTAATTTATCCCAATGGTTCATCCTCAAAGTGCTTTGGGTTGGTTATGGCATTACATGTACCTCGTGTTTTGGGACTGAAATGGTTCGACATGGAATACACCTGTATTTCCACAAATCCCTGCTGTTTTCTGCGTCACCATTTTGTAAGAAACAATTATGCAAACATCGCTTCTCACGCTCGGCCCGATGTGTCAGACAAAACGGATTGAACGAAGCCCAAAATACCAGGAACAGCGCCCAGCGAAAAGGTATCTATGCGTATTTATACTAGCGTTAGTTTCAAACTGAAGTGATTTCGTGCTTTTTCTCAAAATCTTATATAGTGTTCATCATTTCTCTGAGTGAGTGATGAATGCTCTGAGCAGCCTGTGCATCGCACAGGCTGATCAGAGCCTTCATTACTCACGAACATATCAGAATTCCTTACTTATTGAAAGCCCCCATATTTGAATGCCAGAGAAAATGTGATTAAAATCTTCTTACTAAGCACTTCACTTTGAAGTGCCGTAGTTTTCTCCACGTTTCCCACGGCGGAACCATTACATTTCAATATTTTGCATATTAATTCTTATTGTGACTTAAATATAAGATTAATCAGAAGTACAATGAGAAATGGGGAGATAATTCGGGATTAGCCGGATTATCGATAATCTTGTTATGGACTTCTCTGTGCGCCTGTCATTTGTTAGCTTTTAATGTATTTGCAGGTTCAGACGGAATGCAGGTGAACTTGTGCAGTACATAGATAGGAACGAGTCATAAACCACCGTGATCATCTATTGGGGAAAATGACAGTTTTCGATTCAGTATTAATTGTTTTAATGGTTTGCTTTCCTTGGCAGCCGTTGTTTTATTTTTAAGGATCGTTGAAATCTAATTGACATTCTTTTTCGCGATTAGAAATTGGGTAAAATTTGAAGAAAAGAAGAAAAAAAAATTAAAATGTTGACTGGGACTGGGTCTGTCTGTCTGTCTTCATTTGCTGATCATAACAACAGGCATGTCAGTCCTATAGTTTCTTATTTGAGCAAGTACGCTTATCACATCGGCACGTAGCCAAGGCCGTCTTTGACAAGCCTTGGCATCCGCGCAGTCTCGACATAGCTTTCGCTGCTCTCATACAAAATACAGAAATAGATTCAGATTCCGGCTGAAGGCAAAACGGTAGGCTTCTTACCCAACTAGATAGCTGCACAATCATATTTAAGGAATGACTCTACGCATATGCGATAACTACCAAATCACATGAGCTGAATCATACGAGCTCGTCTTGCTCGTATATGCGAACACCAAAGGCGCAAACCAGCCAGCGCATCCGCGCAGTCTAATCAGCGCATATGGTATTCGTTTTCTGAAAAGTATGGTAGTCAAACTTGCTCCATACAAAATGTCAAGATTCTAGCTGAGCAGACTGGCATGAATGTTACTCTTTCAGAAACCCCGATGACGTTGAGGCCCATATACAGTTTAATAATTGGGGGTCAAAAATAAGTGAGTACATGGACGGACCCAGAGGCGTTAAATGACGTTTCGCTGGCGGGCCGATGATGGCCCATTTATAGGTGTATCTAGATCCTCTATCCCCTCATCGACAACAACAACAACAACAACAACAACAAAACGTTATAAAAATTTGGACCCCCCTGTGACAAAACTTTCTGGATCCGCGCATGGAGTATGATCAGGAAATACCACTATAACGCACTGCAGACGAAGAGCCATATAACATTTTTAGTAATAATACATCTGTAAGACAATAATAGCAAAGCAAGCAGCTGTGTCTTCCACTTCAAGATGGTTGCAAGTTTGTCTGGGAAGACCACGTGACGAGTTGAAATGGACAAATCAATTCTTGAATATAGAATATAAATACTACTATTACATGTAATAATTAATCTTCTTTTCTTATTATTTTTCTCCAAATTTCCTCTGATGCCATGTTTAGACAACCAAATAAGATTTATTTATTTACACGTCTCAAGTGGGTATAATAGATCAAAGGAATAGTCTTATAATTAAAGAACATTACTAATTGCTTGTTTCGTTAAACCCCTTAAACCCATGTTTGTTTTCTTTAAATCTTCATTTGATTTTCTAGAAATTCAACCAGATTTGTGCAGATCTACCGAGCATTGCTATGGGATTATAATAATTGGGCATCGACGCGAGAAAAACAGTCTTCGTTGTTTGCGAACAATAAATGCGCAGACCAGTCTGTGCGGATGCGCGGACTGATCAGCGCAATTGTTATTCGCTTATTGGAAAGTAGTATGTCTTAATTTGCTACAGGTGAAATTTCAATAGTCTCTGTAGCTGAGTAGAATGATTTGAGTTTAGCTTTGTCGGAAACCCTGACGTCGAGGCATATATACTGCTCAACAAAAGTTTAGCACGGATTTTAATACGATGTCCCACTTTGATAGAACATGAACCATTTTATTTAATGTAATCAACATGTATGTGGATCTTGAAATTTACGTTTTTTCGTGTCCGCCAGGCAAAAGGTAATCCGGTTAGGCGTCAGTGGATCGACGTTAAATTTGATGTCATGGGCATGCAAAGGATACACGTCTACATCTGAAATTAGATTTTTTGATTCTAAAATAAAGCCTAAGGTTCATAATGATGAAAAACGTTAAAAAATGACAAAGTTTGATGCCCGTTAATGGCACGTTTTACCGTTTCATTATGACGTTAAAATGGCATTTTTACACTTCTTGACTTTTCAGCGAACTTAATCAAGAGATCAAGTAATCTGTTTGATGTTAGATTGGCACAAGCACCCGGAACATGATTGTTAGTTGGTCATTTGAAAACGCCTTCTTTAGATAGCGTTTTCGCCTTAATTTAGCCTCAATTTCAGATAAACGTCACTTTTTATTATTTAAAGAGAATGAGACAAAATCTTACAAACTTGCCTTACCTTAAACTGTCTTTCTTTTGGAATCCTCTTAAACACTAAAACCTTTTCAATTAAGCATGCATACACAGCGAAAACAGTACTGTTTTTGACTTGTAAACGTCATTATAACAACGACGTTAGTTGTTTTCAAGACTCAACGTTTGCTACTTATGCTCAATGGAGACGACCTTTATCTTTTTTCAGAATGGCCAATTCGACCAAGCTGGAAAACAAAAGACTTTATAAACCTATGCCGCATCAATTTTGTATTGCCATTAATGGAGTTGAAATACGTTTTTGACCCCTCTCTTGTTTAAAGCAACGAACGACGCAGTAGAAATCCAATCAAAGTACACCAATTGCTTCCTCAACTTAATCACATACCAAACCATCATTTCAGCAGATATTTTATAACTTTAAACCATTTGCTCAAATAAAAATTATTTTTTATTAATCCGTGTTCAATTATAAAATAACACATAGTCGCGTAGCCTTTATTTGATTCCTGTCAGCAATTTTTCATCCATGTCGGGACGTTTCCTGGGTTGAACCAGCACTAAGCAGAGGAAAATGTGTCTTGCTCAAAGACACAGCACAGTGCCTCCGTTGAGGTTCGAACCGGCGACCTCTAGTCATGCACTCTTCCACTGAGCGACAGCGCTCCTACCTAGAATATTCATGCGCAGGTCCAGAAAAAGGGGATGGGGGCCTGAAAACTTTTTTTAGTTATGAACGTATTTCACAGAGAGCCGTACGGGCCTCCCTCGAGAAGCAATTGGACCCGAGGGAACCTATAGCCACGTATTTTCAAAGGCGGGGGTCCGGACCCCATGCCCCCGGATCCGCCCATGATATTTAATGGTTGATTTAGTTACATTGAAGGGGTAAGACTATTTGAAGTATCATATTCCAATCTTATCGTAAAGGAAAGGCCCCATATTTTCATAAATCAGTGCCAAATGTGGAAAAAGCACATAATGAGCATTTCCAAGACTGTATCAACGACAAATTAGAGCTATCAAATGCATTTTAAGGAGCTGATTTTTTAAACATAGTGTCAGCTCATTTTACTTTGGATTTTAATTTCAGTTTAACTTTACTTATCAGCATTTGTTCGAGATAATAGACAATATGTACAGTTCTTATCAAAACCTAATTTGGATTTTTGTACATGTGACTGATATAGGAGCTCAGATATTTTTGTTGTGACCATTTATGAATTGCTGTCAAATTCATGTATACATTTCTTGTGACCATTTATGAATTTGTTGTCAAATTCATGTATACATTTATTGTGACCATTTATGAAAATGTTGTTAAAGTCATGTATACATTTATTGTGACCATTTATGAAATTGTTGTTAAAGTCATGTATACATTTATTGTGACCATTTATAAAATTGTTGTTAAAGTCATGTATACATTTATTGTGACCATTTATGAAATTGTTGTTAAAGTCATGTATACATTTATTGTGACCATTTATGAAATTGTTGTTAAAGTCATGTATACATTTATTGTGACCATTTATGAATCTGCTGTTATTTGACGAGAAACCGTGTAAAAGTTTACGTCAAAACAACACCTTTTCTGTTCAATCTTGAATTTATTGGAACATAGCATGAGAATAACAAACCAACCAATATGGATACCAGCGACATGACATTTATATCATATTTATCCATTGCGTTGCATTAGGCTGCTGAATACAGTTGTTTAAGTAATAGTTATTCCGTGGGTTGTCCGCCTGTACGTGGAGATAATCCACGAGCTTTAGCGAGTGGGTTATCTTACGTACAGGTGGACAAACATGGTATAACTATTTTATACCACCTACATCAGTGTAGACCTTGCACATCACGAGATAGTTCGTGCTAAAGTTTGTAAGGGTGGTATAATTACGACTATTACTGTTTTCACTGTCTTTGTTAGGACGTCATCTTATTATAAATGTTGTTTGTATCCTCATTGGCTTCATAGTCAAAGAAGTCAAGCATATAGCACACCCATTACCTTACATAAAAGGGACCATTTCTATTAACATGTAACAATTATAATTTACGCAATAATAATTGGATTATATTTCTTAATCTCTCTTTTGAACTATAGAACAGATCATTTCTTTTTTATCTTCGATTACGGTAACAATGGCATAATTTCCTTTGAGTTCTTTGAGAATAAAGTTAGGATAGAAAGTAATAAGCAAATGATTGAAAGAATTTTGGCAGCTTAGACCAAAGGCATGGTAATGCATTTCTCTACTGTTCATTTTTGCGCAGACCAATATGCGAGTAATAATCTTTAAACCGCGCCGATTTATTCAAAAATGGAACTTGGGCAACATTGTGCTAATAAACAGGGCTCACCCTGCCATTAGCCATTGTAGCCATTTGCTACTAAAATGTAGAGTGGCTACAAATAAAAGTCATTGGCTATAAGTACAGTCTAGGCATTCCAAAAATTGCTTATTTGCGAAAAAGTGTATTTTGATCAGCTCTTGGATTTTCATATATTGCTTTTATTATTCCTTCACACTTTATTATTTTACTCTTTGGTTGCTGGATATTTTCAGTACCATCAGAGTGTCAAACAGTTTGGATCCAGATCAGGCCCGACATTTTGTCGGGCCTTATCTGGGCCCAAACTGTTTGCAAAGGTTATCAGCAGACAACAAAAGTCGACCCTAGCGGGCAAAGAGTTAAATACAAAACAACTTGCTGATATTACTTTCTCGCTAAAATCTTGGCTAAAGTTAATTTCATTTGGCTCCAACTTCTTCCAGTTGGCTACAACAAATTTTGAGCCCGGGTAAGCCCTGATAAATATAATATTATATAATACAAAAGCAGGAAATATACAAAATATGAAACCTGTGCATATTGCACAGGTTTCATAGATTGCTTATTTTCTGCTATTTTAGCAATATGATAATTTTATAACTATCAAAGGAATTTGAAGTTAAATATTTACTGGAAACGTAAGCTAATCTTGAATGCATCGATAAATTGCTGTTGTTGTTTTTTACCGAGACATTTTCAGGATGGAAATCACATGGTTTAAATTTGTTTGATACACTGCACGCTATAAGTAAATAACATCTCTCTCTCCCCCTCTCTCTTTGGCAATTGCATCTTTCGATCAATATACCATTTTCCAGCTCTATTTTTTCCACATCATTTGATACCATAGAGATCTGAAAAATGTGATATGAGCGACAGATACACTGTCA
Organism: Loripinus fragilis; assembly: GCA_964019695.1. Taxonomy (NCBI): domain Eukaryota; kingdom Metazoa; phylum Mollusca; class Bivalvia; order Lucinida; family Lucinidae; genus Loripinus; species Loripinus fragilis. Next base: position 153,494 of record CAXHUL010000574.1, read on the forward strand.
CAAAATTTTCAGCGATATCGTCCATGACGTACCCTCTAATCACCTCAAATTTTGTGGAAGAATGTTTGCCCAAAGCAGGAAATTTCAGTATTAAATAATTTTTGGATAGGCCGAAATTGAACTGGAATATGGTACATGGATTGGCGAATACGATTCGCAGAACAAACCTCTTTACCGTCCGCCATTTTATCCATGCAAAAAATACCCCCCCCCCCCCCCCCCAAAAAAAAAAAAAAAAAAATAACAACAACAAAAAACAAAACAAAACAAACAAACAAACAAAAAGACTGACAGCAAAAACCCACAAAAACAAACAACACACCAAACACACACGCAAATATAATATTATTATTTGAAAACATCGCTGATTATAATGGGTCCACAGGGGCGGATCCAGGATTTCTGGAAAGGGGTTCATATGATTAAAAGGTGTGTGTGTGGCTGGGGTGGGGGGTTCGCTTTACTGATTTTATCTATTTTTTTTCTTAAATATCCCATGAAAATGAAATAATTTGGTCTCACCGAGACCAAATTATTTCATTTTCATAGGATATTTAAAAACGGGGGGTGGGGGGTGGGGAGGGTTTCGAGCGAACCCCCTCTGGGTCCGCCACTGGTTCAACTGATTTTGGCAGCTAATTCATTATTTAGTTGAATGGATATGGGCCAGTCTATGAGACTGAAACATTAGGCTTTCTAAAATCCTTGTATTGAATTGGATGGTAGAACCCACTAGTAAATTATCACGGATTTTGTAACCGAACCCCGTGTCTCTAGCTTAAAGGTGTGAAATTCAGTTATTGCTATCTCCACCCATATATTTCTCAATTATTTATATCGCTTATTGCATTATCACCTGACCATATGCGGGCCACGTGAATGTGACAAAATGGCGTCCACGTTCGCACATTGACAACAGAAATAACGCAGTTTCGCGCCTCTCGCGAGAAGAGCCACACAAAGGATGACCCATAAACGTAAATAGGATAAGTGAATCTTCAAGACATATGCCTAAATCACCACATGTGATAATCAAAGGCCATAAAATATTAAAGTCACTCTGAGGAGGTGACAAGGTCAGATGAGGAAACAGACCAGATGTCCTTTCTTTTCGACAAAATTGGATCTCAGTGGCGGATCCAGAAGGGGTTCGCTCGAACCCCCCGGCCCCACGTTTTTAAATATCCTATAGAAAATGAAATAATTTGGTCTCAGCGAGTCTAAATTATTTCATTTTCATGGGATATTTCATCTTGTCCTACCAAGGGTTGTGCTCGTAAATACCAACGAAACCTTCGCTGGAGAAGATGGGGATATTTAAGAAAAAAATGAGATAAAATCAGCAAAGCTTTATACATATGAACCCCCTTTCCAGAAATCCTGGATCCGCCCCTGGATCTGTACTGTCACAAGGTCCATATCAATATTATTTGCGTTGGATGAAAATGCTCATGTATATCGGAACAGTGCCTTTAAACTATCCCGAAATTTGTTTGAAACCAGAGATACCCGAAAGACTTCATATTTCAAGAAACTTATTTGACAAGCAGTAAGCAGTACAGTCGACGTGTGGTGCTCTAAACATATGGGTCTCGTTGCGAGAGTACCTGTCTTCGAGGTTTCCTACCGGGTAAGGTTCAATGTGGAAATTTTGTATGAAGCAAGTTAAGTTATTATGCTATGCAGGGAGCGAATAACGAAGGCGCTGACCAGACTGCGCGGATGGTCTGCGATTTTGTCGAATGCAAAAACAACAACAACAACAAAACAACAACAGATTTTCTTGAAACGAAGCCCATATATGACACACACAATGCAAAATCTAAAACATTGCAATAGTGGGAAAGCTTTGCGAATCCTGACATATGGATACTCCGATTAATCTGGAGCTACGCCGTTTTCAAAATGCTAGTTTTGCAATCATCTCGCTGGGGAAGAGAGCGGACCGGTTTCTTTACTTTAATTGTGCCCCTGCTGTCGTGTGACAATTATTGTTCTGTGACTCTTCCTCATGGTGCAAATGGTTGGTCTGTGGTCGGTCATTTTCTGGCCATACTCACTTACATATCGGGCACAGTACACATTGTGTACGTAACACCTCCTACAGATTTATACTGGTTGCTTTGAAACACTGCATGTGCTTAGGCCATGGCCTGAAGATGTGCAATGCTTTTGAGAAGTCGATATAAATGGCGATAAAAAAGGCGCCTTTACATGCTACCTCGCACATAGCACACCAACAGGAGGGGACAAAAATTGTTTGATTTTCACTTGTTTTCAGCGATTACAGTTGCGAGAAACGTGCAGTTCCTGCGGCTGTACCCTTTTATTCCTTGATTTTCGAAAAAAGAATCTGGCACCGGTTGCTGTTGTCAGAACGGCCAGCAACAGTATCAAGTGTTGGACATATCAACGCCAATAATCCAATACCTGCCACTTGAGCTGAAACTGAAATATTATCTTAAGGAACAATGCGTCTAATTGAAATCCTTCTGTTTTTATCGATTTCGGGGTAGATGTGAACGGTTGACCGTTGTCAGCGGTCCCTAGACCCTTCATCAGCTACCGTTATGTTTATCTACAAACAAAACAAAAACGTCCACCCCACTGGTTGGTAGAAAAGGGAAATTGCAACATTATACGAGCCAGTTTGCGATTTTTTTTACTTACTGCATATGCGAGCAGAGAATAGCGGTCCCTAGACCCTTCATCAGCTACCGTTATGTTTATCTACAAACAAAACAAAAACGTCGACTCCACTGGTGGGTAGAAAAGGGAATTTGCAACATTATATGAGCCAGTTCGTAAGCTTATTTTTTCTTATACCACCTTACCTACTTTAGCACGAAATATCTCGTGATGTGCAAGGTCTACACTGATGTAGGTGGTATAAAATAGTTATACCATGTTTTTCCACCTGTACGTAAGATAATCCACTCGTTAAAGCTCGTGGATTATCTCCACGTACAGGCGGACAACCCATGGTATAACTATTACTTACCGCATGTGCGAGCAGTTTCTTTTGTTTGATTTTATTCTTTACGTCCCATCAAAAAGCTTTCAGTCATGTAGGGATGGGTCTTCATGGGTTGAACCAGTACTAAGCTGGGGTGTCTTGCTCAAGGACACAACGCCTCGGTCTCGAGTCAAGCACTCTACCACTGAGCCACTGCGCTCTAACTGCCGCATATGCGAGCAGAGAATGGTCTGGCGAGCCTGTGCAGGCTCGTCAGACCATTCTTAGCTCGCATATACACATTAGGAACATTTATGAATGCTCACGCTTAATTTTAGGCATTTATCCCCACTAGATAGCTGCGCATGCACGAACAAAGCATGATTTTAAGCATATGCGATACGTACCAAAATCTCGCAAAATTGAACCAACCATATTGCTATTTACTTGACACGTGACAACAAATTCTCTGATTTTTTCTTGTTTCGTTGGAATCAGTCGGTGCAACTTAACTCAAAATTGCGTCCAGATATAACTCACCAAAGCCTTCCCCATCAAAGAGAATGCATGGATTTGTCTGGATCTTCACTGACGGGTGGATTTAAAGCCCTTTTCGGTCGGCAATGCGGGTACACAGGCAGATTGACCATCGTCTCAATACAATAGAGGCGTTTAAACAAACACGGTGTGATTTTGTATAGAGCTAAATGGATAAGCCCCCAAAGTATCAGTTATTCAATAGACGGCACGTGGGTGCAATTGTTGTGTCACGGTAACTTGTAACATCCTGACAACAATAGGTGACAATTGAAAGCTAATTGGATTTTTCCACCCGAAAGTTTGATTTATGGCCAGGACGATCAGTAGAAAGTTGGATTGGTATACTCTGTCCAGATAAGAGACGTTGGGCGGTTCTTAGCTAAGTTCAACCCCTGGACAAATACATTTGGAAAATCGGCTAGTCAGGTTGCATTGTTCGCGTATTCATCCATCTGTGAAACTCCACACCAAAAGTATATAGACTTATTGTTGCCGTATCGTGGAAAATAAGCGTTTCGAATTATTGAAGATGAAGCTGATCAGCCCAGATACCTTGTTTGAAATATGCACATACATGTATATTATACACGTACGTTTATCTTAAACTATACAACCAAAACATCAATCTTCGACAATAAAATCTACAATCACACACGTTTTATTGTTTTATAAAAGATGTGTGTACCCTTTCCCTGTGATCCATTTATTGAACCCTTAGCATGCTGAGTTTTAATGTGTGTGCGTGAGTGTGTGTGTGTGTGTGGGGGGGGGGGGGGGGGCAGGGGGCTATTTTTATGTTGTTGTTTTTAATGCTATTTTTTCTAAATCAGAGCTAAACACCAAATCATTTACTTGCCAAACGAACAGAAATTGGAAGAACAACATTTTAACGCGAATATTTTCATATCGCACACTAAAGGTAGACCTGTGTACCAGTAGACGCACACACTGCAGCAAAATTAGAGATGAATGTCTCTTTTGATATTTTAAGTTGATTTTGTTTGTTTGTACTGATGTTTTGCGTCGCTGCCAACATTTTTGCAGCCATGACGCGACGTTTCCTGGCCACCTAGGTTGAACCAGTACTTTGCAGAGAATAAAGTGTCTTTGGACATTTCGAAGTGCTTTCATTGAACCTTCTCAAAATAGCGATTCTTAAATCACAGGTCTAACACACTAGCACTGAGCAACTGTGGATCTCGATTATTTGAGTTGATACTTTACATCCCAGTCATGCGCGGATCCAGAAACTTTTGTCAGAGGGGGGTCTGACTTTGACAACGTTTTTATAGTTGATGAGAGGAGAGATGATCAAAATACCTAATATCCTGATGATGGCCTAACATTGAATTCTGGCCCAGTAGCTTTGCGATTTTTCAGAGGATCCGGACCAGTATTGCTAAGAAAACCTTTTTTGTGATATTTCTAGGCCATCATCGGCTCGCCAGCAAAATGCCATTAAATGGCATTTTGCTGACATCCTGATGATGGCCTAACATTGAATTCTGGCCCAGTAGCTTTGCGATTTTTCAGAGGATCCGGACCAGTATTGCTAAGAAAACCTTTTTTTGTGATATTTCTGGGGTGTGCGTACCCCCTGTCGTCCCCCTCTGGATCCGCCCATGCCAGTCAAGAAATTTTCAGCCATGTCGGGACGTTTCCTGGGTTGAACCAGTACTAAATGGAGTATAACGTGTCTTGCATAAGGACACAATATGGTGCCTCCAGAGAGACTCAAACCAACGGCCTCTTTATCTCAAGTCAAGCACTCTACCACTGGTTGACTCTACAGGAATTCTACAGTATGCGATGTCCCGCTCTCATTTAAAGATTATGGAGATTATGAACCAGTTGTGGGCGTGGCTAGACAGTGACCCAAAAGCCGATTAATAGCTACATTTTTTGAAGGCTTCATTCATGCCAGCCTGTTTGTTGGGTTAGTTCAATAATGTGTAATCACTAAGCCTAAATTACATGTATGCCGTTTTATCCGTATATCATGTGCAAAACATTTCGACCTCCGTACCAGTGTATGCAGCTTTGCGTTTTAGATGGTTACTTGAGACATGGCTGTATTGTAAATACAATGCCAAAGGAAGTTACAGATAAAAGCACGCTACATGCAATCAGATCTTCATTACGCTGTGTAACCTGACTCTATATCTTTATACATGTAGCAGCAACATCCGTTCTAACATAGACCAGTCTGCCTTGCTGATCTTGAATAAAATCCACATAGGTTCTAGGAGGCCCTGACCAGTGAGCAATAGTGTATAACCAATGTGCCTGTAAACAACTAAGACTTAAGTTTTCTGCGGACGTTTACCGGGCATACTAACCGTATAAAGCTGGTCGCCCTTGTCGTCTGCGGTTCAGTTGTTTTGCACGATTAACCCTTAAAGCGCCAATCACAACAAAATTGGACTGCTTTTGTCGTCTGCTGAAATATTTTAGAAGCCTTTCCAACAAACAGTGTAGACTCAGATCAGACTGCTCCTATATGAGCAGTCTGATCTGGGTCCACACTGTTTGTCTCCATACTAAGTTGTATTAAATAATACTAGCAAAACATTGCAGCAGACGACAAATGAAGACGGAATTTTCGGATTATTTTTGCTGGCGTTAAGGGTTAAAGCGTACCTATGCTGTTTTACCCAATTTATTGTAGACCAGTCTAAATCGACAGTGAATGGCAGTGTTCTGTCGGACACGCCCAACGTCCGTTACCTGGTCGCACTATACTTATCGCATATGCGCAAGATTTAAGACAAGGACGATCAGTAGAAAGTTATGCGCATTTGCTTAAACAATAGTGAGTATGGTCAGGAAATACCAAAATCACAAACTGCAGACAAATCCATGACACCACGAGGTTGAGCCACACAACAATCAAGAGACACCAGGAAGACAAACTAAGCAAAGCAACCAGCTCTCTCTTCCCCGTTGATTCCAAAACTGGAATGGACATAAAGTAACGTACAACAAGACATAGAACAATTACAGACTCCCACAATGGGAGTAACAATCAACAACAAATCAACAACAACAACAGAACCACCGCCTTAGGACGGACAGCCGCCTAAGCCATCGGGGGCTTAAATGCATTTTACTGGTACCAAATCTCCGCCCTAAAATCTGCTGTTGTTGAAGTACAAGTTGGCTGCTTTTAAAAAGCCGCTAATAGTTTAGGTTTGGCAAATATGTTGTTTTTATGACAGCATTCCTTTACTTTTATTATTATTATAATAGGTCTTGTTTAACAAATCTTAGAGTCAGCAGAATTTCGGACCCAATTATACTTGGCCCCGAGGCAGAATAGGCGTTTGAAAAGGTTATTTGTACAGATTGTATTATCGAGCATGAGCTCTTGCGAATGCACCTTCGCTACTACATGTAAAAAATGTCTGACCAAAATCTAGACCTTTAAGCCACTGGGTAGGTTTTATAGGGTTTTACCAAACAATAAAGTACCACAATTGTGTGTGCTCCCTAAAAATATTGATGTTTTTGATTTCAATAAACCACACATCAATTTTCCATGTTTTGATTTTACCCATTGAATTTTCTCGGACGGTACAGAGGTCCAGATAAGCTTTCAGTTCAATTTGGTATTTACCCCACACGATTTTCATGAATTGCTTTTTTTCAAAAAACAATTGCTTAAAATATTTTTTACCCCACATAGATTTTTGAAATTGCTTATTTATAAGTTATAATTAAAGTACCTAATAATCTTAGTATATAATTTAAATAATAATCTTAGTTTTCGTAATGGAAGAAACATACAGATTGGGTGACTTTAAGTACTTTGTGCAAATACTTTAGCCAGTAACTGACAAATGACTTGCTTAATGTATCAAACTTCAAAGGAGACTTAGTAACATCACAACAAAAGAAAGGCTTGAACTGGCTACCACACTATGAGTGCTAACATGGGATATATTCATATTTAGATCAGTTTGTTTTTCTTTTGCTTTTCCAAAATTTAATTGCTTTTCGCTACCCCTTCATTTATAAAACCATTGCTTTTTCCAAAATTTAATTCCTTTCCTTTTTGTTACCCCTTCATTTGAAAACAATTGCTTTTTTCACAAATTTAGTTGCTTAAATACCCCCCCCCCCCCAAAAAAAAAAAAGCGGCTTATCTGTTCCTCTGCGGTACATTTTGAGGTACAACATTAACATGCATTTAAAAGTAAAAATAATCCAAATTTACATTTATTACCTAATGTATAAACACTGATGTGACATGGCTTTGAATTTTACCTATAGCGTTTCTTTTGTCAGTCAGTATATATTGGTGACACTGATGATGAACAGACGCATAAAGGAAGTCCTAACCTAGGTTAGCTAAAAAAGGATTATCTTTTGTTTTAAAATAACTTCAGAGAAATATATTAGGATCCTAAAAATGCCTGTTACCAAAATTATACAAACTGTTCCATTCCACTGAACAAATTAGTCATTATAATTGCATCTGTTAGCACACTCAAAAGGTTGCAATCATTTAGTAAGAGTGCTTGAATGGAAAATTGGGATTTTTCTGTCTTGACTGGGGCCAGTCATATACCTCCAACTAAAAATAAAAGATACTCTTATTTTTTCTGGTGTATCAATTTGTTTTCAGGACTGATGCCAGTCTAGACTTAAAGTACCATCCAATACCATAAGTATGTCGAACAGTTTGGATTTGGATGACAACCAACATTTTGCTAGTCTGATTAGGGTCTGGAAGGTTAATAGTAGGACTAGCATGCAAAAGGTCCATACATTTCATCTGGTACATGACCTTAGAGATGTCAGACTTAATGCATTTATCATTCGCAAATCATCTCTGGGTAAGGCACCACATAAAGAATCTACTTGACTATTTGCCTCTTCAAAATCCATGCATCGTGTAACTTGTATAATTTCATGTTATCTGTGCTTTAATAAGCTCCCTTTTTACTTTGGATTTCTGACTGACCAACTGTCTTATTATTCTCTTCAGCAGAACAGTGGCTAAATGTCATACAAGGTCGGCCTAGGTCAATCTTTGAAGAACATGATGCAATCAGAATTTCAAGATAGACTGGGAAACCAGAAAATGACTATTCTATATTTACAAATGACATCAGTTTAATCTTAGACAGAGGTCCCATGATTGGTTACATTTGGTCACATGCTCCTCCATGGTACAGCTCTAATTCTCACCTTATATATATTGAGTTTAGGTGCGCACCTAAACAACAAGAAATGTTCAGCTCGCAAAAAATGCCTTTGGGCCGGTACTTAGATTTTGATTCTTATCGCATATGCACAAACGCACACCGGATAGGCGGCAATCGAAAACTTTAATACTATTGACGAACAAACGACGACAAACGGCAATCGAAAACACTGTTTCTAGGTCGATTGATTAGGTCGGGCTTACGTCACAGCCGCCATATTATTTCAAATGCGCGGTACAAAACTCGGGATTCCTTACTTTTTATCGCCATGATTCAATTATTTTTAACAATTTTCCGAAAATTTTTATTGACAAAAAAAAAAAAGAAAAAAAAAGAAGAGGATGAATATCACAAACTAGGGAATTGTGTCAAAGCTGAAAGTTGGCATCTTTCAACGATAAAGACCAATGCTAGTAGCCCTAACTTACAGCGCTAGGACTTTAGTTAACTGTTTGTGTTATCTTTTGCCAGAAGAGTTCCTTTGCCGATTGACTCAATTTTTGATCTGCGTTCATTGTAAGAGCGTTTTCGATTGCCGCATATCCGGTGTGAAAAACCTCTAATAAACGCCAATGCTGGTAAATCCAGGGCGGCTAGAGGTCCACCATAAATCATCGTCCCAGATTTGAAGCCTTTAGTCTACATCTTTACATGAGATTTGGGTTTCTTATCGCATATTGGCAAACACCTCTATTAAATGACCATGCCGCACATCTTGCGCGGTTAGAGTTCTGCCATTTTAGGTCTGAGCTTTTGTTTGTTTGTTTTGTTGCTTTACGTTCCAAGTCAACAGCTATGGTCATGGCGGGACGGTCAGTTCACCTAACCACATTTTTTCCTGGGCAAACTTTAACAAGCGCTAACCAGTACTTCGCGCACATACTTGAATGTAACTGACAACAATCCTTCTTGAATGATTCGGCGGAAGGGAGGAGAATGGCAGTATAAATCATTTCATGATGTATGGGACCAGGCCGGGGTCTGAGCTTTGAAGCCTTTCATCTCCATCCCACTATGAGATTTGGGTTTCTTATCGCATATGCGCAAAACTCTCTATTAAACGCCAATGCCGACGTATCTAGGGTTGCTAGAGATTTAAATTTAGGTCTACCCTTTCTTTTGTATGCGAGCAGCGAAGGCTCTCGGGAGTCTGCGCATCGCCTGAGCATTCGTTGCTCGCTGATGCGATAAGTACCAAAACATCTTGTGTGATCGCCCATGTTTCTATCCCGGAATCAAAGGGCTTTTAACTACTACGTGATGAACAGGACATACCAAATAAAAATCGTAAAAATATGCAGGCTTGTTTCATAATTTATCTTCTATTTTCAGCAACATTCTCGGACACGTGATGCGTACAGGACCTAGTTGATCTGAGCTTATATTGCTGTGGAAGAGAAGAAAGTGTAGCAGTAATATAGCGAACAGATAAAGAAACGCAACTTTAAGTTTAAACTCAAATTACACAGAAACTTATGCTTATATTTTCACACAATTTTCTTGAAAATAAAGCTTAATTGAGGTTCAATCATTACGGGCTATCCATTAGTTTGAGGTTCAAAATTACAAATATAACGTCGTACCACTTACAAAATAAAATGACAAAAAGAAAGTTGCTTATTTTTATCAATTGTATTAAAATGGTATTTGCAAAGCTCTATTTCCTTGTTTTAGTTAGAGTATGTAACATTGGTTAAACAAACGAAGTTTCGATGTCTGAAAACGTCGTATCTGTAAGTTTACGTCATATTACTCTTAAAAGTTTACTGCTGCGTGAACGGTCTAACTTTGGCAAAAAATAACGGCGTTCCTGATTTCTCCTCTTCTTTATACTGGCACTCGTTGTTCGGCAGCAAATAAAAAATACCCCTGACAAGGCATAAAATTTTTGTCAAAACCTGAATTTGATGTGCGATTTGCATGAAGGCCATGGCCGACCGCAATAATAGATTTTTCTAAAATAGAAGTCTTCTTTCAGTTTTGTTGACAATATTTTGAGAAAGACTACTTCCGTGTCGTTGAGAGTTTTCTGAGAAGAAAAGTGCAAAACTATTTTTGGTGACTTCAGTCTGTATCCCTAGATATTGACTTCATTTTCAATGCGTGCTGCCACCCGGAATAAACTGTATCGACACTCTGGTGATTAACCAATGCAAGTTTCATATTCTAACAGATACTCATGTATGCACTATTTGTCTATTCCTGATTGGTTGAAATTTAGATAGTTAAATTGGGCCTCGACGCAAGAAAACCGGTCTTCGGGGGTTTGCGAACAACAAAGGAGCAGACCAGCCTGCGCATCCGCACAGACTGATCAGCACCTTTGTTATTCAATTTTCGGCAAGTATCATATCTAGACTTGCTACAAGCGAAATTTCTGTTTTCTAGCTAGTCTCTTTAACTGAGGAGACTGGTTTGAGTTTCGCTTTGTCGGAAACCCTGAAGACAGTTTTTGTCGTGTCGAGGCCCAATTGATATCAGCCTAAAATATCTAAGGTGGTTTGTTTGTCCTGCATCTATCGTCTGTAACATCTCCTGAACCATTGGTCCAAATTTAAAATAACTTCACATGAATGTTTTCCATGATGCCCTTTTCTAAAATTTCATCAATGGTCCCACGCCACTGAACAGGAGGGCCACTAGAGCTTCAGATATAAATTTAAGAATCACTGGGCCAAATTCAAAATATACAGTCAGACATAAGTTAAGCATCACCCAAAAACTATTTCAGAGATGTTATTCGTGCACAAATTACTTCAGAAGAACAACCATTTTGTAATATTCTGTTGCCCTAGTCATTTCTTGGTCTGCTGGACATATCAGAATGCCATTTGGTCATTATGCTAAATTTCTACGGTGTCCTGTATACACTAACCCCTATTTTGGGGATATACCCTTAAAAAGAGTAGCAGCTTAACCCAAGTGCATACTTTGAATTCAAATCAACGCAAAAATAATCTAGACCTATTTTCCAAGAAAGTGCCAAACTGATACTGTCGAACTCTAGGTTACATGTCAGTTATAGAGGATCATAGAGAAAGTTAATTGCGTGTTTTTATTTTTTGCATTATCACTATATAATGTGCCATTCTTTACACACCCATAACTTTTACTCTTTTAGAGATATGAATCTGAAAATTTCAGACAGAACAGGTCTTTGATATTGTAACAATATGACATTAACACTTTACATGTCTCAGCGTTTTGAAAACACCATAATGGGGTTGAGAATAGGGACAGTTTTAGGGGTTAGAGTGCATTGACCATACCTGGTTGTTTACCTCAATGATAATCTAATCAAAATTAGCTGTAAATTGTCACCATTTGATCCAATTTAATAAATATGATAATCTAATCAAAATTAGCTGTAAATTGTCACCATTTGATCCAATTTAATAAATAAAACAAGAAAATATTCATGACTGGAAAGCTTCCTTTGTTTTTCAATGAAACTATTGGGGCGATGCTAAACTTGTCTGACTGTATAATTTCACAGAATTGTTACTCATAATACTCTCTACCAAAATTGCATAAACGGATCACTCCAATGAACAAAAGGGTTGCCAGAGCTCATGATGCCTTCCACCAAAATTGCACAAAAGGATTCACTCCACAGAACAAAGGGGCTGCAAAATTTCACAAATGGTTCCACTTTACTGATCAAATGGGCTGCCAGAACTCTTGATGAGAAATATCTTTAAATCTCCTACTGAGCCTCTAGTCCAAAATAAAGATAATTTAATATTTCGAATTATTCCTCATGATGTACCGATATTTCACAAATGGTTTCACACTAGCGATCAATGAGCTGCCAGAGCTTCACTTTAGAAGTGAAATCGCGATTTTCTGAAATCCATATGCAGCAACAGATACACGACATTATAGACTATGAGCTGCTAATATACCCCCTCCCCCAGGGGATTTGTACACTATGATTTTCTATAACTACGTTATATAAGAAGCAAAATGACACGTTCGCCATCTGGAAGTGGGGGCGTTACCGTGTAACAGCCATGTTAACTACGATACCCTGAAACACCTCCAAATCCTTTTGTTCAAATACAAAGCTATACCTAATTTTTATTTATCCACACGCTGATTGTCATAAAAGCACTTAATCAAATGCAGTAAATAGCCAGTATGCGTTAAAACAATATATGCATACTATATTGCAGTTATAAACAATACTTCATTTCAAATTTTGTTTTGTTTTGTTTGTTTGGTGCTTAACGACGCATCAACCCTTGTGGGTCATTAGCGCCAGACGGTATTAAACTAAACGTGATGTGGATGGAAAGAGTAAAAATTTGTAAGATAAAATAAAAGGAATGGTAATGATGAGTTTGTATAATGGTAATAAGTTGCAATACGATTGTTGACAGGAGAGACCAGGTACAATATCTGACAGTTTCAAAGAGCTATTCAGATAACTGTACATGTTCTTTAACTGAACAGAATACAACATAATATAGTCTGTATTATGGTCTGATACAAATCTAAAACAAAACATGATTTTAAAAATAGCAATTAAATTTTGTTAAAAAGATGTATTTGTCTTAAAAATGTCATAATACTATCAATATGTATATCTTGAAATAATTCTTTCATGTTATCAACATGGAAGCAATTATTTCTTACTTGTGCAAAGTCGCCACATTCCAAAAGGAAGTGACGTACAGTGAATGGTGCATCGCAACCAACACATTGCGGCTGCTCTTCACCTTGTAGTAAGTATGAATGAGTGACTCTTGCATGACATAAGCGGAGTCTAGCTAAAACTACTTCTTTTCTAATGTTTCGAACAACTGATTGATATTCACCAATAGTTGGTTTGATGCCAAGAAGTTTATTTCCAATGCTGTTATTCCATGAAGTTTGCCATTCTTCCAAGATATATTTATTGATAGATGGCTTAAAATTAGAAAATGAAATCTTAAAAGAAGTCGGTTCTAATGAAAGCGATGTTTTTGCTTAAATTTATCTACCATCTCATTCCCTTGGATACCTATATGACTAGGAATCCAACAGAGAACAATTTCTTTATAAGCTAAAAGCTCATGACATTTTTCTAAAAGTTTCTGAATCTGTGGATTCTTTGAACTGGTATGGTTCATTGCTTTCAATACAGAAAGTGAGTCAGAAAATATAATAAATTTATTGTTAGCATCACAAGTGCTAATAAAATCTAAAGCTTGGCTTCAGCAGTGAAAATTGATGAATCGTCAGGTATACGTTGCATATTACTATGGTTGTCTGATATAACAGCACAACCAACCTTTGAGTCTTCCTTTGACCCATCAGTATAAATTTGTTGGTAATTCTTATAACGACTTTGCCTTTTTCTGAAATTATCTTTTAATATGTGTGGATTTGATTCAGATTTTTTCCCCGAATGTAAATAAAAAAGTATTTCAGGTGGTTTCATACACCAAGCTGGAATATTTGGTGTAAAATGTTTTTCAATATTTTGTGGTTTGATATTGGCAGATTCTAAGAGAGGTGAAATTCTGATGCCAAATGATTTAATAGCTTTAGGTTTTTGTTCATATAAATCAACATAATTTGGTGGGAACGTAACTTCATGAGCAGGATTTGATGGGTTAGCAGCAAGCCTTATAGCATATTGCAAAGAGAGTTTCTCTCTTCGTGAGTATAGTGATGGTTCATCTGCTTCCACATAGAGACTAGCAACAGGAGAAGTTCTAAAAGCCCCTAAAGCTAATCTAAGTCCTTGGTTATGTATAGGATCAAGCATTTGAAGATATGATTTCATGCAGAGCCATATATAATACAGCCATAGTCTAATTTTGACCGGACTAGAGACCGATACAGCTTGAGAAGTGTAGTTCGGTCTGCATCCCAAGACATATGGGAACGCACTTTTAAAAAATTCAATGCTTTTAATCATTTAGCTTTGAGATATTTAATATGGGGTATAAAGCTGAATTTTCTATCAAATAAAATGCCAAGGAATTGAGATTCCTCAGCAACTGGAATAGGTGATCCATATAAATGTAAAACTAAATCATCATGTTGCTTGCGCAACTGACAGAAATGTTCACACTGTGTTTTTGATTTGGAAAACTTAAAGCCATTGCTTGTTGCTCAATTTTCAATCTTATTCAAATTTTGTTGTAGTTGACGTTCAATTGTCGCCATGCTTTTTGAGCGATAACAGATACAGAAGTCGTCAACGTATAATGAGCAATCAGTAAGATCACCTAAACATTTCACAATATCATTAATTTTGATACTAAAAAGTGTTGTAGACAAAACACACCCTTGATGTACACCCTGCTCCTGGTCATAATAGTCAGACAGAGAGGAGCCAACTCGGACTTGCATGGCGCAGTCTGCAAGGAAGTTTTCAGAGAATGTAGGAAGTCTACCTCTTAATCCAAGTTTGTGGCTATCTTTTAAAATGCCATATCTCCATGTTATACATAAGCTTTTTCCAAATCAAAAAACACAGCGACTACATGTTCCTTTTAATAAAGGCATCACGTATGAAAGTTTCCAATCAAACTAAATTATCAGTTGTACTACGGTCAGATCTGAAACCAGACTGGAACCGCGATAAATGATTATTAGATTCTTAAAACCAAGTAAGTCTTTTATTTATCATTCTTTCAAGTATTTTACATAGACAACTTGTTAAAGCTATACAGGTCCATTAAACAAGTTATTTCACTACGCAATATTTCAAAAGTTTTTCACATTTTTTATGCATTAATGGTCTATGCTTTACTATAAATGTAATCTATTTTTCACGCCATTTTATTTCAATAAGTCATCAGACAATATTTGTATATAAATATCAAATACATTCCAATGAAAACACAACAACATACTTTGAATACATTCCAAAGAAAACACAACAACATATTTGTACGCCTACATCATAATTTAGTATTTCGTTGCACCCCCTTTGCTTTAATAAGATCTGCAATTCTTCTTGGCATTTAATTGTAAAACTCTTCTAGGACGTTTGGAACTACACCATACCATGAGTAACATACTCGCGTCAACATCTCTTCTCTTTTACATGGAATTCGGTTACCAATCACTCTCTTTATTATATTCGAAACGTTCTCTATGGGATTCATGGCTGGCGAATTCCGAGGCCATTCCAGAACAGATATTCCCTTACATTCTATGAATGTTCTAGTACTTTTATAGTTATGGCATGGCACGAGATCATACATACAAATATAGCCCTTCTGTTAGAACACAGCACAATTACCTGTCATTTCAATATCATGAATAATATCACTCTGGTATTTTACAATATCCATGTTACCATCACTTTTCTCACAGCTATTTCTCTTCTGCTTATAGTTCCCAAAACTTGCTCACTTACTAGCGTTTTTACAGTCGTCTGAATACACTTAGCATGATATTTCTCATTCTTTTTGCGCCAAACACGACAATGGAGTCTATTGGTATGACTACGAAATACAGACTAATATGAATGCGTTGTGTTCCCAAAGAAATTATATTTTATACATGATCTCGCGCCATGTGATAACTCTAAAAGTACTAGAACATTCCTAAGATGTAAAGGAATACCTTGTCTGGAATGGCCAGGGAATTTGCCAACATGAATCCCATTGAGAACGTTTGGAATATTGAGGAAAGAGATTGGTAACCAAATACTGTTTAAAAAAGAAGATATATGTTGAAGCGAGTATGTGAATCATGGTATAGTGAAGCACTGAACATCCTGGAAGCACTTTACAATTCAATGCCAAGGAGAATTGCAGGTCTTATTAAAGAAAATAGAGGTGCAACGAAATACCAAGCCATTATGATGAAGGCGTACGAGGATGCTGTTGAGTTTCCATTGGAATGTACTTAAGTATTTTGTTGTGTTTCATTGGAATGAATCTGATAAGTATATACAATGTTATTTGATTAAACCTTTAATATGATTTATAGAAATAAAATGGCATGAGAATAAAATTAAAAAATATGGTAAAACATACACCATTAATGTATAATAAAAATGTGAAAAAACTTTTGAAATATTGCGTAGTGAAATAGCTTTTTTAATGGACCTGTAGGTCTATAATTATTTGGTTCCGCAGGATCTTTACCAGGTTTGGGAATAGGAATATTTGTTGCATATTGCAATCATCTGGAAATTACCAGTTGTCCAAATTTAATTAAATATATTCAAAAAAGTTACAAGAGAAGTATCTGGGAGATGATGATGATGAGTTGGAGTTTAACGACGCATCAACCCTTTTGGGTCATTAGCGTCACCAAGGTTATTAAGAGAAGTATTACTGAACATTAAAACTATAATAGATAAGCTAAAATATTAACAATTTGACACATAAAACATATGAGTATAGCAAAGACGATAAAATAGTAATCATTCTACAGCGAAGATCATGTACAATATCTGACAACAACATAGGCTAATCAGATGACTAACATGATCTTCTCCTGCAAAAAAGAAAAAGATATGATGAAAGTAAGTTTAAATTAGTAAACAGTTCAAAGGAAAAAGCTACAATTTGTTAAAAAGATTAATCTCTTTTAAGAATAAAAAGACATTATCAATAGGTACATCATTAAACAATTGTTTGATTGTATCAACATGAAAGTATTTGTTTCTTATATGAGAAAAATCACCACATTCAAGTAGAAAATGGCGGACTGTAAAGAGTGTATCACATCCAAAACAATACGGTGGCTCCTCTCGTTTTAAAAGATAAGAGTGTGTGATTCTTGTGTGACCAATACGTAAACGAGCAAGGACAACTTCCTCCTGTCTGACATTTCGTACTACTGGTTGAGACTGTCCTATGACAGGTTTAATCTCAAAGAGTTTATTACCAACACTGTTATTCCATAAAATTTGCCATTTGTTCAAAATGTACCTATTGATAAAAGATTTAAAATTTGCATAAGGTATTGAAAAGTTTGTTGGGTGTAAATTCAATGAATCTTTTGCTTTTTGATCCACACTTTCATTGCCAGCAATGCCAATGTGGCTTGGGATCCAACAGTAAACTATTTCATTTAACTCTGATAATTCATGATGTTTTTCAAGTAGTTTTTGAATTTGGGGATTTGTTGAAGATGTATGATCTAAAGATTTTTAATACTGATAGGGAGTCTGAAAATATAATAAATTTGTTAGAAGTTTTACAGTCGGCAATAAGATCTAATGCTAAATCTAAAGCTTTTGCTTCTGCTGTAAAAATTGAGGACCCATCTGGAATTCGCATAGTTTCAGAGAAGTCATCAGATACTACTGCACATCCTACTTTCATATCATCTTTTGAACCATCTGTATAAATGTGCTTATAGTCCATGTAATGTGATTTTAGCTCCTGGAAATTAGATTTCATGATAATTGGACTTGTTTCTGATTTCTTACCAGAGTGTAAATCGAAAATAAGTTTTGGTTTATTTATACACCATGCTGGTACATTTGGTGTAAAAGATTTATCTATGTTTTTAAAGTTTATGTTTGCAGATTCCAGGACTGGTAAAGTTCTGACGCCAAAAGATTTAATAAAATTTGGTTTGCTTTCATAAAGTTCTGTGTATTTCGGCTGAAAGGTCACATCATAAGCTGGATTTGAATTATTTTCAGCAATTCTAATAGCATATTGTAAAGAAAGTTTTTCTCTACGTGTATTTAAAGATGGCTCATCTGCCTCAACATAAAGACTTGCAGTAGGTGATGTTCTAAATGCTCCTAAGGCTAATCTAAGACCTTGATGATGGATAGGGTCAAGCATAGCTAAATAAGATTTTCTTGCCGATCCATAAACAATGGATCCATAGTCTAGTTTTGAACGTATCAAAGATCGATATAATTGTAACAGTGTTGTTCGATCCGCACCCCAAGTAGTGTGAGATAAAACTTTCAATATGTTCAAGGATTTAAGGCACTTTGCCTTCAAGTATTTAATATGCGGGATAAAACTCAGCTTTTTGTCAAATATCAAACCAAGATATTTGTATTCCTGTACAACAGGAATAGGCGATCCATATAATGTAAGAACTGGATCATCATGTTGCTTTCGCAACTGACAGAAATGTACACACTGTGTTTTTGACTTGGAAAATTTAAAGCCATTGTTAGTGGCCCAATGTTCTATCTTGTTTAAGTTTTGCTGTAGATGTCTTTCAATTGTTCGCATACTTTTTGATCGAAAGCAAATACAAAAATCATCAACATAGAGAGAACAATCTGTTAAATTATCTAGGCATTTAACAATATCATTTATTTTAATATTAAAAAGAGTTGTAGAAAGTACACCGCCCTGTGGGACGCCCTGTTCCTGATCATATAAATCAGAAAGAGTGGATCCCACCCTCACTTGCATTGCACGATCAGCAAGGAAGCTTTCAATAAAAGTAGGTAGTCTACCTCTTAGTCCTAGTTTATGAATATCTTTCATAATGCCATATCTCCATGTGGTATCGTACGCTTTTTCCAAGTCAAAAAAGACAGCTACAACGTGTTCCTTTTTAACAAAGGCATCACGTATGAAAGTTTCCAATTTAACTAAATTATCATTTGTACTACGGCCAGTTCGGAAACCCGACTGGTACCGTGATAAAAGATTGTTGGATTCTAAATACCAAATCAACCTTTTATTAATCATTCTTTCTAAAGTTTTACAAAGACAACTTGTAAGAGCTATAGGTCTATAATTGGTTGGCTCAGCATGATCTTTCCCTGGTTTGTGTATAGGTATTACAGTGGCTAATCGCCAGTCTTCAGGAAAATCACCAGTAGTCCATATATGATTAAATATACCTAAAAGAGCTTGGAGGGAACTCTCTGGGAGATGTTTAAGCATTTGATAATGTATTTCATCTGGTCCAGTTGCAGAATCATGAGATTGTTCAATTGCATCCAAAAGTTCATCAAAATTAAAACGATTATTATATTCCTCAGTATTTGCAGACTTGAAATTAAGTTTAATTTTTTCTTGTTCTGCTTTAATTTTTTGAAATTTTTCAGAGTAATTTCTTGAACATGAATTGTTTAGAAATGTTTCTCCTAAGGTTTCAGCTATATCAAATTTACTTGTTGATTTTGTTTCTGTAACGGGATGGTTTAAATGGGTGTAACTGGGTGACTTTGTCTTACCAGATATTTTTCTTATCATATCCCAAACTTTTTTTATAGGGGTTTTGTGATTAATTTTTGAAACGTAAGAACGCCATGACTTTCGTTTCGATATCTTAATTGTTCTGCGAGCCTTTGCTCTAAATACTTTTACTTCATTTAAATTGTCCTTAGTTGGATATTTTTTGAATTTATTTAGAGCTTTTTTCCTCGTTTTAATAGCTTCTTTACATTCATCATTGTACCATGGATTACTTTTTGTTGGATTTGTCGAGGTTTTTGGTATACATTTAGAAGATATATCAATAAGGGAAGAGGTGAAATCAGACAAAGGGTCTGAAGAATCTTTAAAACTTTCTACAGTTATTGTTTCAGTACATAAAGATTGAAATACTTCCCAATTAGCTTTATTTAGTTTCCATTTTGGATTATGATCTTCTACTGTGGAAGTATTACTTTTAATGACGATAGGAAAATGATCACTATGATGTTGATCTTTACAGACAGACCAATTAAAGTCAAGAAAAAGGGATGGATGGCATAAGGAAAGATCTATGGAAGAGAAAGAGCCTGTTGGATCATGCATATAAGTGTTTGATTTGTCATTCATAAGACATATATCATTGTTTGTAATGAAATTTTCGATGAGTTCGCCTCTGGAATTATTTTCTTTATTACCCCAGAGAATATTATGACCATTGAAGTCTCCTAAGAGTAGATATGGAGAAGGAAGTTGCTTTAATAAAGAATCAAGATGTTCAATTTTCAAAGAAAAAGAAGGTGGAATGTAAACAGAACAAACAGTAATTTCTCGATCAAGAGTAACTGAAATAGCTATGGCTTGTAGTTCCGTGTTAAGATTGATCTTTCTTTGAGGACAGGAAGATTTCACAAATATTGAGCTTCCCCCTGAAGGTTTTTGACAATCTGTATGAATGTGATGATATGAATTAAAACCTTTTAATGATATATTATCTACAGTTTTTAAAAAAGTTTCTTGTAAACAGAAGACAGATGGGTTCTCTTCTTGTTGTAAGACGCATATTTCTTCAAATTTGGTCTTCAAACCTCGACAATTCCATTGTATTATTTTATGTTTAAAATCCATGTCAAATAGCATAAAGGAAAGAGTAACTATAATTAAAATATTGGAAACTTTCATGTTCAGGTCTTAGGTGAAATCTATGACTCCATAGATTCTAATTGACCATATATATTTGAAGTTTTGACAGGTTGATCTTGTAATCTTGTTAGTTTTACATTTGGTTTTTGTTTTGGTTTAGGGGACTTACTGTTGTCCCTACTTGTTTTTCTTGTCTTTGATCTCGATCTTGACTTTTCCTGTTGATTGTTTGATTTTGATGTACCAGACTGAGATGATGAACTTGCTGTTTTAGATGTTGTTGTATTTTGTTCAGATTGCTTTTTTGGTTTGTAAATAGATGGTATGATAACTTTAGAGCTGGCTGTAATATTGAAGTCTTTTTCGTCAAAATGTGTTTCTGTAGTTTTTGTTTCTGGTTTTGAGGGTTGAGATGACTGTACAATTTTTGAAAAGGTGAACTCTGGTTTGTGTTCAAAAATTTTCCTAGCTTCTAAGTAAGTGATGTTGTTTGTTACTTTAATTCTCATAATTTCCTTTTCTTGGATCCAAATTTCGCATTTATTTGATCTGGAAGGGTGATCTTTTCCACAATTGACGCATTTGGTTGGATTTTTGCAGCGTGATGTAATATGGTCATGGTCACCCATTCCACAATTTTCGCAAACAGCTCCAAAATCTTGTGGGCAATTGTCCTCATGATGGTTGTACTTCTGGCAATTGAAACAGCGCAGGGGGTTAGGAATGTAAATTTCAACAGGTATCATTCGGTAGAAAATTCTGAGTGATTTTGGCAATGTAATCATGTTGAAAGTGAGTAAAAATGTGTTTGTTTCAATAAGATGTTCACCTTTTCTAATTTTAAAACGTTTGACAGCAGTGACTCCTTGAGGTTTCAAATATTCTAAAATGTTCTCTTCCGTTTCACCTTTCAAGGAACGATCTCTGATAATACCCTTAGATGAATTCAGGGTACTATGCTCAGAGACTGTCACTGGTAGATTGAAAAAAGTTTTCATTTTAAGTAAATTTTCAGTTTGGGATTTTCTTGTTGTTTCAATTAAAAGAGTTTGATTTTTCAACTTTTTGACATTTTTAGGTGTACCTATAACTGATTCAACTTGCTTTTCAATCACAAAAGGAGACAATGAGGTTATAGATTTTTCTGTTTTTGATTTTATGACTACAAATTTAGCAAAGTTGTCAGGTTTGAAAAATGTTGAAATGTTTTCATCATCTGAGTCTGGTCTTTGTCTTTTGTTTGAAGCACTTGCTTGTGAAGGAGTAGGGTAATTGTCCTGAGACAATACGAAATTGGGGGTCAAACCCAGGTCTTGGCCTGGGGTCGGAGGGACCATGGTTGAAAATTTTTCAGCATGATCCATAGTGTTTGGTTTTTAATTCAATAAGTATGTGCTTCACCCACCGTGGAGCCCAACAAGGGAACGTAATATGGAAATGGTTCTCCTATTTCCTACGTTAAAGCTACGTACTTATTATACTCCGGTTCATATTTTCCAGTTGTTCACCCAGCTTAAGATTTACGTCCAATACATATGAAATACTGATTCCTTTAAGAAACAGATTTAACATTTATTGGACGTCCCCACCCAAAGTTTTATGACCCCCCTCACCACTCTCAAAAGCCTTCCTAACGCTGGTCCATATGCCTCAAGATTGGCCCATGAGCAGTCACTCTTGAAACCAAATAGTAAGATATAAATGAAGAAAATTCAAACCCGGTTATGTACCTAAAAGATACTTTAAAGTAGACAGAAGGAAGTAAGAAAAAGATGGTTTCAAGAGATGGACCACCCAGCCGATTGATCCAGCGCCGGACCTAGCACTGGACTCACGTCTAGCTGAATCAGAGACCAAAACAATGTGTTGGAAAGCTGGAGATCCCTGGGCTTTCCTCAATTGCCAGGATTCTCTTCTCCCATTCACGCGTCGCAAACCCACGGCAAACAGGCAGCACACTGTTTTAATAAGGGTTTTCACCTTATCTACTACAGAGGTAAAGCAATCTGTATATTTTAACCCTACAGACACGGTATAAGCCCGGTTGTGATGTACAGTTTAGAAAATAAACAGTGATAGATTATTTAAAAAGTTTGATATTTAAATGATTGTAGTAGACTCGGTCAATTTAAGCCTGTTGAGTTTAATGCTGATAATGAAAAAAAGACACAAATAGTATTAGAGAAATAGTTGAATTTGAGACTGAAAGAACTACAGTACGTTCTTTTGAATAAGCGGTTGGAATTTAGCAAAAATATTCCATCCAAGGTAAATTGCTCTTCTAAATAAAATCTGAAGATATTCCTACAATACAGAACTTTAAAGCTCTACAATACAGAACTTTAAAAAAAATAAGAGCAAGAATGTAACTTAGTTACAAGACAGTTAATCATGAAAACTATCTTATATATAAAGTAAGATTTTAAAAATAAATGTTCAACAAGATCTAGAACTCAATGATTGTCTTTAAGACGATAGCAGTTATAGAATATAAAACTGATTTATATCTTCTTTACAGTTTTACTAATGTAATACAGTTTTTTTTTAAATTTGAGCTTTTGGTTATTTATGAAAAAGGTTGCTATAGTTGCGACTTGTACGGACAGTTACCACTGGTTTGCGTGAGGACTCTAACCCCAACCTGTCACCTCTCAAGTCTGCAAAACAAGAGATGCAAACAGGCCTGCTTACGTACGAAGGTACATACAGTCTGTCCCCAGTGGTGCCGGGCAGCCATCCATATTTCTAGGGCGCCAGAGGGCGAGCGCCTGGCTTACCTTTAGTTCTAAGCAGAGGGGACAGTTATTCAAAAATAAAGTCCCCCGTGCGAATTAAGCCCCCGAACCACGGCAAGGCGGTAAGCAAACTCGGGGGTATCTGGGAGATGTTTAAGCATTTGATAGTGGATCTCATCAGGACCTGTGGCTGAGTCATGTGATAGTTGAATAGCTTCAACTAATTATCTAAATTAAAATCTTTGTTATAAATTTCATTATCTTGTGTTTTAAAATTCAATTTAACTTTCTCTTGTTCGGTTTTGATCTTTCTGAAGGATTCAGAGTAATTAAATGATGATGAATTGTGACAAAATAATTCTCCCAAAGTGTCAGCAATGTCTGTTTTTGAAGTTGCCTTGCTGTCAGTACCCACCATGGTTAAATGTGTGTAACTGGGGGATTTGTTTTTTCCAAGATTTTTCTTATCATATCCCAAACCTTTTTAATAGGTGTTTTATGATTGATTTTCGAAACATAAGATCTCCATTGCTTACGCTTCGAAAGTTTAATTGTTCTACGGGAATTAGCTCTAAATACTTTGATGTCATTGAAATTGTTGGTATTTGGAGATCTTTTAAATTTAGATAGAGCTTGTTTACGTTGTTTAATTGCTTTTTACAGTCGTCATTGTACCATGAATTACTATTAATTTTATTTGTAGAGGTTTGAGGAATACATTCTTTAGATATTTCTATAAGAAGAAGTAAAGTCAGATATGGGATCAGAAGATTCTTTGAAGTTTTCTGGTATTAACTTACCTGCGCATAGAGTATTAAATAGATCCCAGTTGGCTCTATTTAATTTCCACTTTGGATTATGATCCTCAGTGGAAAAAGTAGTCTGTTCAATGATTAAAGGAAAGTGATCACTACTATGTTGGTCTTTACATACTGACCAATTATAATCAAGAAAACAGTGATGGATGACAGAAGGAGAGATCAATAGATGAAAAAGATTTCGTACTTGAAGAAAGATAAGTGTAAGATTTATCATTCATAATACATATATCATTCTTTGTTAAGAAATTTTCGATAAGTTCACCTCTGGAATCATTGTTTTTATTACCCCAGAGAATGTTGTGACTATTGAAGTCACCTAATATAATGTACGGAGAAGGAAGTTGCTGCAGTAATTTGTCTAAGTGTTGAGAATTAAGGGAAAAAGACGGGGGGATATAAACTGAGCATATGGGAATTTCTTTGTCTAGAGTGACAGAAACAGCAGTTGCTTGTCATTCAACCTTTCTTTGTGGGAAAGATGATTTTACAAATATTGAGGCACCACCAGGAGGCCTCAGGCAATTAGTATGAACATAGTTGTATATATTAAAGCCTTTTAACAAAATGTTATTATCTGGTTTCAGAAAACAGATGAATTATATTCAGAAATCAATAGGGGTAGTTCATTTAAATTAGATTTTAAACCTCGATAATTCCACTGTATAATTCTATGTTTAAAATCCATACCTGAAAGTAATATTTAAAGAGATATTAAAATAATGGTTAGATTGAAACCAGTTATTTGTAATCGTGATAGCGTGCCTTTAGAAAGATGGTCATTAGAAGAAGAGTCATGACATCTTCCATGTCCTCCATGACATCTTCCTTGTCATCATTTTGAATTACAGAAAATGGATTTTTCTTTGCCTGTAAAGCTTTTAACTCTTCTTCCTTTTCTTTTCTTTCTTTATCCTTCAGATATTGCCGTTTTCTTTCTTCCTTTTGTTGTTTTTTAGTTTTAGCTTGTTCTTCTTTTTTCCTTTTTTTCATCTTTTCTCATCATTTCAATGGTTGCCGCTTTAAGAGCTGGCTTCCCATTAGTAGTTGAGCTCGCTTTTTCCTGCTTTTTTTTCTTGTGGTTTTTCTTGCGACTTCGTTTCTGTTTGTTTGGTTTTATTTGTTATGTTTTCGTCCGTTTGAGTGCTTTTGTCTTCTGTCTGTGTAGCTTTGTTAGTAGTAGTGCTGGGTCTGTCTGCACTTGCATTGCTCTTTGCTTTGTAAAATAGTTCATATTGTTTACGAGCTTCTGGAAAGGTAATGTTTTGTTCAACTTAAATTTTGACTATTTTCTTCTCTTTCTCCCAACTAGGACATACTTTTGAGCTTGAAGGGTGGTCGCCTGAACAGTTGACACATTTGGCTGGTCTTTGACACGAACCAGATGGACAATGTTCAGGTTCACCACAGTTGACACATAAAGCCTGTCTACCACACTTGTTTTCGTAGGGACCAAACACTTGACATTCGTAACAACGAAGTGGGTTGGGCACATATACGTCAACTGTTGTTTGAATGAAGCCAACTTTTACAGTTTTTGGTAAGATAGGTGTGTTGAATGTAAATACAAATGCGTTTGTTGGTTTAAGAATACCGTCACGGTGAACTTTGATTCTGCGTACATCTGTAACTCCATGTTCCTGCATGAACTCCAGGATATGTTCCTTGGTCTGTCTATTGAGAGCAGGACAGCGGACAATACCCTTTGAAGAATTTAAAGAGGTATGGGGAATTACTTTACATTTCAGCCCGCAGAATTTCTTCATCTTAAGAAGGCTTGTTTCATGTGACTTTTTTGAACATTGTATTAACAAATCGCCTGATCTTAGGTTATTAATACTCTTGGGTTCACCAGCTATACTCATCTATGAAGGGTGAAAGAGAAGAACTAGTTTCTTCTTCTTCAGAGTGAATAGTCAAAAATCTAGGAGCATATTTTTTTTTTGGGTGGTACAGAAGATTTAGATTGTTGTGAAGCTTTGAACGATTCTTCAGAGTCTGTATCTGAAATATGTATGTGGCGTTTTTTCGATTTAGAAGCCATGCGTGTTTGTTTGTAAGATTCAGCCTCCATGCTCCCCGCCCGCCGTGGAGCCCAAAAAGGGAGCACTTTAATGGAGTGGATTTCCGACCTCCAGTGCTAGGGTTACATAGAAGTTATACTTGCACAAATTAAATCTGCGCAATTGACCCGTTAAGCCACTGCCTTCCAGGAATATTTTATAAAAGAAAGAATATATAAGGTAATGGACACGTGATTGGCATTAGAACGATACTATAGAACGAAGATATAAGAAATGTTTTTTTTTACATATTCAGCTTCCTGGGCCTCAGCATGACAAGACGGATTAGAAACACTGGGCCGTGTTTCCCATACAGATTTTTATACGCCCATAATCTGCATGCTCTCAGTCTTCCAGGCCATCCCCTTCGAGTTACCGAGAAAGCCACCCATGGTGAACAGGTGGGACCCTACTCTTGGCACTCCTGGAGGGGCAAAGTATTACCATCAATATCATCCCCAATGTGAAGTGTGCTCCAGAGAGTCACTCGTTATCGTTTGTGATGTCTAATTGTGACGTTGCCACTCTCCCATTGGTATCCTGGGTCAGGTGTGGTGCTTGAATGTATTGATTCCTGATATTTGCCCTCTTTCTTACTATGGTAAGGTTCTACTACTGATCCTAGATGGGATAGATAGACAAGACATGGTAAGGTTCTACTACTGATCCTAGATATATGGTCACTTCAGTGCTTAAGTGTTCTTTCTCACATACCTTTGATGGAAGATCGATTGATCCAGCAATTTACTGACAGTGTACTTTTTCTATCCCACATTGCTGGCGTGGTTGTTGCTTATACAAGATATGACTTATTTCGATAGTTTCTATATGAAGCAACACAAGAAGCAATCACCTTAGTGTATTTTTAGCCTTTTTAACAGCCTAAATTGACAGCCCACTTCTGATTCTGAATTGGAAACACTTCTGATTCTACTGCTGGAAAATAAAGATACACTTTTAATTCAAGTCCTTCATCGTCATTTCCAGGATTACTATGTAGGAGTCCAAGACCCCATACTCATAGAGAAGTGCAAAAGTTATACAAGACTGAACTACCCATAAGACCATCAACAACACCCCGTATTTAGTAAAGGTTTTGTACTTTCTAAGTAAAGAAGACAAATACACTGATCAGCTTCCTGGTTGCCAGTAGTGATAAAACCAGAGGAGTAATCCTCACTTTTGGGAAGATTTCCTCCAAAGGTGAGGTTTTCCTCCCGGAAGCGTTGGGTGTCTATAAATACCACGGTATCTAAAGGGCTCTGTATGTTTGTTTACATTTGTTCATTCAAAAGCCCTTTACTCATAATTAATGATAATTATGTCAGATAAGGAATTATCATAATTGAGCCTCCACGATATCTAAAGGGTTAGCTCAAAGGTCAGAGGTTCGAATCCTGTACAGGTCATTTTATTTTTAGTTTTAATTTTGCTTTAGGTATTATTTTGATTGTTTTACCTTTAAATGGGATTAGCAGAAGTAGTAACTGTCATTTCGTGTTTCTTGAGCATGTGAGCAAGATAGACATGGATAATAAAGAAAAGGATGACATTTTACGGCAGTATTATTTTAATGGGATAAACCCTTCTGCATACTCTGGTGCTCAAAAACTTTACAGCGTTCTCAAAAAGAAGTATCCTGACGTGTTTACAATAACCTATATAAAACAATGGCTCAGTAATCAAGATGCATATTCTCTTCAGAAGTCTAGACGACATCGTTTTAAAACTGCTAATGTACGTGTGAGTGCTATAGGTGAACAACTGGACATTGATCTGCTTTCTATGGCTAATCTAGCTAATAAAAATGATGGTATACGATTCTTGCTTTGCGCTATCGATATTTTGTCGAGAAAACTTTGGGTAAGAAGTTTGAAAAGCAAGACGGCTAAGGAAGTATTAAAAGCTATGAAAGACATTCTTAAAGACATTTCTCCTACAAAAGTAAAAAAGATTCGTGCAGATAGAGGAAGCGAATTTTCAAATCAGTGGTTTAAGAAGTTTATGAAAGACAGCAATATCTACTTTTTCACCACTAATAATCCTCCAAAAAGTAATTTCGTAGAGAGAGTTCAAAGAACCCTAAAAGAAAGATTGTACAGAATGATGAGACACAAGAGAACCTATCGATACATCGATCAGCTGCAAAACGTTGTCTCCAGTTACAATCAAATACCCCATCGTGGTTTAAGTGGCATGGCTCCTAACAATGTCAACAAAAAAAAAATGAGGCTGATGTGTGGGCACAAATGTACTTGAAGAAGTCTAGCAAAGTTATTTCCAAACCCACTTTTCAGTTCAATAAAGGTGACCTCGTGCGAATTAGCTTTACAAAGCAACCGTTTCAGCGAGCGTATCAAGAGCAATTCACCACTGAGGTGTTTAAGGTTGTTGGTAGAATTTTCAAACAGGCTATTCCCATGTACAAACTGAATGATTTAAAAGGAGACATTATACATGGTTTGTTCTACACAGCCGAACTTCAGAAGGTCAATAAGGATGAAAACAGTTTGTGGTTTATAGAGCGGATATTGAAAACTAGAAAACGTAAAAATAAGAAACAGTATTTTGTGGAATGGCACGGGTTTCCTAAAGCATTTAACAGTTGGGTAGATGCCACCGATGTTGAAAACGTATCTCAGACTTCAAAATAATCAGTATGGAGAGATATTTATACATAAGAAGTGATGACAGCAGTGCATATTTTTCTGATAATAAGGTATATCGTTTTAAAGTTCACCTTAGTTTACCGCTTAGTTTAAACGGCAACTGGAGAGTGGCACTAACCGAGTTTCGAGCTGTTGAAGATTCTAAATCAAAACTTAAGTCTGTTGAAGTTCTATACATTTACAGTGACATTTGCAAAGAAAGTATTGTGCATGGCGTTGAGCAGCCACTGTTAAGACGACTAGTTAAGAACAAACGTAAAAGTTGGGACTACTTGATTGATACACCTTACTATCTGCCAGTCAAAAAGAAGGAGTTGAGAGAATTCCAAATCTATATAAAAGCCGCAGATGGTGCATTGGCATCAGATTTGAAAGAGCCATTGTTCTTGACACTTCACTTGAAACAGTACCCGTTTCTATAAGTTAAGTAATTTAATAGTCTAGATGAAACTTTACGTTCCAAATCCACAAAAGTGGGTAGATTTTTTCGACAGAGTCAGCAGTGGAAAAGCAAGTCTCAACCAATCTGGAGGGGGTCGAAAGTCATCTATCATACCTTTAGACCACAATACTATTACAGGTGTAGATAAGGTGTATCCTGTCAAAGCCGTATTACCAGTTGAACAGACCACAGCTCAAGCTAAATCAGAATTAGAGAGGGAGGATATAAATCCAGCAAAAGTTATCGATATGGTTCATTCTTCAACTCGAAAGCGACGGCGTGGAATCAAACGCAAGAGGATTAGTAAAAAATCGCGAAGAGGAGTTAAGCAACAACGTGGTAGTGGCAAGAAAAAAAAATACAGAAGGAGGAAAGTCTCTAGAAAAGGATGCAAGAAATTACCTGTGAGTCGTATGAAAGACATATTTGAAATCAGTTAAAGCAAAACGAAGATGTCTGTAGTAAATGAAGAGAAGTTTACAGAGGGACTTGTGTCTGAGTTAAATTTATGGGATCTTCCAAGTGTTCAAACCAGCGTCACAGGAGTTTATTTTGATGAAATACGTCCTTTGTCACAAGTGTCAGGAGAAAGTCCATTCGAATTTAAGATATCTGGACAAAATTCAGCAGATTTTTTGGATTTGAGGAATTCTCAGATTTATGTGAGACTCAAAGTTACAAAGGCAGATGGTACTGCTTTGACAACGACCGATAAGGTGGGTCCTGCCAATATGTTTCTTCAGACCCTCTTTTCTACCACAGAAGTAACATTACAAAACAAAGCCACCATTACATGTAACTACAATCCCTACAGAGCTTACATTCCCACTATAATAAACTACGGAACTGATGCTGTGTCAAGTCAGCTGGATACTCAACTCTTCTTCATGAATGATGCTGATAGTCCAGAAGTAACAGATCCTGCCTCGACTAACAACGGACTTTTCGAGAGAGCCAAGATGATCAGCGATTCTAAGACCATAGACCTACAGGGGCCGATATTTCATGACTCGTTTTCCATGTCCAGATATCTAATCAACCAAGTCGATGTAAAGATAAAGGTGTATAGAAGTTCTGCAGAGTTTTGCTTACTTACTGGAGATACAAATAATTATCGCTTGAATATCGAAGATATATACATTTTAGCTAAGAAGGTTAGAGTAAACCCTGCCGTCATCTACGGACAATCCAAAATTCTCGAGAGACAGAATGCGCTGTATCCCTACAACAAGGTAGAAGTTAAATCTGTAAGCATCTCGACAGGCTCTACCAATTACATGTGGGATAACATGTTTCAAGGTATAAGACCCAACAAACTAATCTTTGGTTTCGTAAAAAGCAGATCAATTAACGGTGATTATAAGACAAACCCATTCAATTTCGAGACATGCTCTGTTCAGCAAATTGCTGTGTACTGCGATGGACTACCCGTAGGTGGAAATCTGCTGAAACTCGATTTCAATCAAAATGCGGGTACAGCCGTTATGCGCGCCTACACCAACTTGTTGATATCTGGTGGAAAATGGAGGCAAGATGAAGGGAATCTGCTTGACAGGAAACACTACTTAAGCGGTTCTACCATCTTTGTGTTTCAATTGGAACCTGACTTTTCTCAACATGGAGAGTATATGTCTTTAGTGAAGACGGGTAACGTGCGTCTAGATGTTGTATTCAATACTCCACTTACAGGTATGTTATGTACATAATGTAAATCTTATATATGTTAGATTTTATCATAGTTTTAATTCTGTTTTGCATCAGTACTTGGTAATTGCTAATTGCTTTATTTACTGCAAGAGTTGCCTTTCCCTTTTTCTCCTTTTCTCTACGTAAGCTAAATAGTATTTATCACCTCATGCATTTATGTGCTAAAATTGAATTAATGAAAACCTTTCAATTTGGTGTTTTGTAACCTGTTCTTTTGTTTCAATTTACAGAACCAATGAGCTGCATTGTCTACAGCGAAGGGCCAGGCTATTTCGAGATAAACAAGGAGAGAGACATCATCCTCCCCTAATGGATACCTCACAGCTAAAATGTATGATAGAATGTGACATCGTCCTACAAGGAGCAATCATTGGTATATTTGCTGCCGATAGACTTCCAACAAAACTTCCTCCAGTCCCTTTTGGTTTCGTCGCTAACACAGACATTCATTCTAAACCCGGTAGACATTGGTGTGCCTTTTTCTGCAATTTGAAAGGACATGTTGACTTTTTTGACACTTATGCAAGAACGCCAGGTCAAAATAGTCATCATTTCCAAAGGTGGCTAGACACCAATGCTAACACTGTGCAGACAAATCATGTTCAAATTCAGAGTGATACTTCATCACTCTGTGGACTATACTGCATCTTGTTTCTTCATCAAAAAATGATTTGTTTGTTTGTTTGTTTGGTGCTTAACGACGCATCAACCCTTGTGGGTCATTAGCGTCAAGCGGTATTAAACTAAACATGATGTGAATGGAAATAGTAAAAATTTGTATGATTAAATAAAAGAAATGATGATGATGAGTTTGAATAATGAAAATAAGTTATAATATGGTTGTTGACAGAAGAGACCACGTACAATATCTGACAGTTTCAAAGAGCTATTCAGATAACTGTACATGTTCTCTGACTGAACAAAGTATAACTTTAACTAGTCTGTATTATGGTCTGATAAAAATGTAAACAAAACATGATTTTAAAAATACTTATTAGATTTTGTTAAAAAGATTTATTTGTCTTAAAAAAGTCATAATACTATCAATATGTATATCTTGAAATAACTGTTTCATGTTATCAACATGGAAACAATTATTTCTTACTTGTGCAAAATCGCCACAATCCAAAAGAAAGTGACGTACAGTGAATGGTGCATCGCAACCAACACAGTGTGGTTGCTCTTCACCTAGTAGTAAGTATGAATGTGTGACTCTTGTATGACCTAAACGGAGTCGAGCCAAAACGACTTCTTCTTTTCTAATGTTTCGAACAACTGATTGTTGTTCACCGATAGTTGGTTTTATGTCAAGAAGTTTATTTCCAATGCTGTTGTTCCATGAAGTTTGCCATTCTTCCAAGATATATTTATTGATAGATGGCTTAAAATTAGAAAATGGAATCTTAAAAGAAGTTGGTTCTAATGAAAGCGATGTTTTTGCTTGCTTATCTACCATCTCATTCCCTTGGATACCTATATGACTAGGAATCCAACAGAGAACAATTTCTTTATAAGCTAAAAGCTCATGACATTTTTCTAAAAGTTTCTGAATCTGTGGATTTTTTGAACTGGTATGATTCATTGCTTTCAATACAGAAAGCGAGTCAGAAAATATAATAAATTTATTGTTAGCATCACAAGTGCTAATGAAATCTAAAGCTAGATCAATTGCTTTGGCTTCAGCAGTGAATATTGATGAATCGTCAGGTATACGTTGCATATTACTATGGTTGTCTGATATAACAGCACAACCAACCTTTGAGTCTTCCTTTGACCCATCAGTATAAATTTGTTGGTAATTCTTATAACGACTTTGCATTTTTCTGAAATCATCTTTTAATATGTGTGGATTTGATTCAGATTTTTTCCCTGAATGTAAATCAAAAAGTATTTCAGGTGGTCTCATACACCAAGCTGGAATATTTGGTGTGAAATGTTTTTCAATATTTTGTGGTTTGATATTGGTAGATTCTAAGAGTGGTGAAATTCTGATGCCAAATGATTTAATAGCTTTAGGTTTTTGTTCATATAAATCAACATAATTTGGTGGGAATGTAACTTCATGAGCAGGATTTGATGGGTTAGCAGCAAGTCTTACAGCATATTGCAAAGAGAGTTTCTCTCTTCGTGAGTATAGTGATGGTTCATCTGCTTCCACATAGAGACTAGCAACAGGAGAAGTTCTAAAAGCCCCTAAAGCTAATCTAAGTCCTTGGTTATGTATAGGATCAAGCATTTGAAGATATGATTTTCGTGCAGAGCCATATATAATACAGCCATAGTCTAATTTTGACCGGACTAGAGACCGATAAAGTTTGAGAAGTGTAGTTCGGTCTGCACCCCAAGACGTATGGGAGAGCACTTTTAAAAGATTCAATGCTTTTAAACATTTAGCTTTGAGATATTTAATATGGGGTATAAAACTAAGTTTTCTATCAAATAAAATGCCAAGGAATTTAGATTCCTCAACAACTGGAATAGGTGATCCATATAAATGTAAAACCGGATCATCATGTTGCTTGCGCAACTGACAGAAATGTACACACTGTGTTTTTGATTTGGAAAACTTAAAACCATTGCTTGTTGCCCAATTTTCAATCTTATTTAAATTTTGTTGCAGTTGGCGTTCAATCGTCGCCATGCTTTTTGAGCGATAACAGATACAGAAGTCATCGACATATAATGAGCAATCAGTAAGATTACCTAAACATTTCACAATATCATTAATTTTAATGCTAAAAAGTGTTGTAGATAGAACGCCCCCTTGAGGTACACCTTGCTCCTGGTCATAATAGTCAGACAGAGAGGAGCCAACTCGGACTTGCATGGTGCGGTCTGCAAGGAAGTTTTCAATGAATGTAGGAAGTCTACCTCTTAATCCTAATTTGTGGATATCTTTTAAAATGCCATATCTCCAAGTGGTATCATAAGCTTTTTCCAAATCAAAAAACACAGCAACTACATGTTCCTTTTTAATAAAGGCATCACGTATGAAGGTTTCCAATCTAACTAAATTATCAGTTGTACTGCGGTCAGATCTGAAACCTGACTGGAACCGCGATATATGATTATTGGATTCTAAAAACCAAGTAAGTCTTTTATTTATCATTCTTTCAAGTGTTTTACATAGACAACTTGTTAAAGCTATAGGTCTATAATTATTAGGTTCCGCAGGATCTTTCCCAGGTTTGGGAATTGGGATTATGGTTGCTAAGGTCCAATCTTCTGGAAATTTACCAGTAGTCCAAATGTAATTAAATATATTCAAAAGAGTTTCAAGAGAAGTATTTGGGAGATTCAAAAAATGATTGGATGCGCCTATAAGGACTTTGTAAATACCTTCAGTTCATCAGATTTAAACGCAAATGATAGCTATATTGCACATACTATGCTTTAGGCTTATTCTGAGTGTGTAGGAAATGAACTTGACACGACTCAAACGTGTAGTTCATTGATACAGTGCATGTAATATTTGAGTGTAGTATGAGAATGTATATAGAGTCAATAAAAAGATGGAACGTACCAACTTGTTTGTTATCTTTTCTTTTTGCTTAAAGCGCAAAATAAACACCAAAAGCATGTATATATAATTTAATATAATACACAGATCAATATGTAAGGCATGGTTGCACAACAGGTAATGAAATAGTTTACATCTTTACGCAAGGCGTAATTGTGAAGTCATCAATGGTGAACATTTTATCACTCAGTTTGATAAACTCAGTTTCACTTTGATCAATAGGAATGATTGTCAATGATTGTGTATCAATCTTGTTATTAGTATGATCATCATCACTGTTTGTTGCACTACCAATTTTATAATGACCATATGAATAACTGTTCACGGCATCCACAAGATATCTCTTATCATCGAAAGCAGAGAGTCCCATCTTTTGCACCTTTTCACCAAACAATTCGTGCTTGTGACTTCTCAGTGATGTCATTGAAGATATCATACTAGTTTCCTCAAAAACAACGGTCCTGTAAAAGGCATGTTTCAGTTCTTTCTTTACTGTTACTTTGTCAATGCCCTTTGCTCGTTTCTCTTCTCTACCACCATCACATACAAAACTATACATTTTAGATCTGAGTCCTACAAATTCAGCTATAGGCTTTCCATTTGTCTCATCCTTCCATTTACCAACGATCTTTTTATTTAAATCACTGGAAAGCTCGTGTTCTTTCGGATAATCGGAGGTGTCAAAGACATCTAGAGATGCTTTCATATCTTGGTATATATCTGCTGTCTCACACGAAAAAAGTAGACTGTTTGTTTGTTTGGTGCTTAACGACGCATCAACCCTTGTGGGTCATTAGCGTCAAGCGGTATTAAACTAAACATGATGTGAATGGAAATAGTAAAAATTTGTATGATAAAATAAAAGAAATGATGATGATGAGTTTGTATAATGAGAATAAGTTATAATATGGTTGTTGACAGAAGAGACCACGTACAATATCTGACAGTTTCAAAGAGCTATTCAGATAACTGTACATGTTCTCTAACTGAACAGAATACAACATTAAAAAATCTGTATTATGGTCTGATACAAATGTAAAACAAAACATGATTTTAAAAATACTTATTAGATTTTGTTAAAAAGATTTATTTGTCTTAAAAAAATCATAATACTATCAATATGTATATCTTGAAATAACTGTTTCATGTTATCAACATGGAAACAATTATTTCTTACTTGTGCAAAATCGCCACAATCCAAAAGAAAGTGACGTACTGTGAATGGTGCATCGCAACCAACACAGTGTGGTTGTTCTTCACCTAGTAGTAAGTATGAATGTGTGACTCTTGTATGACCTAAACGGAGTCGAGCCAAAATGACTTCTTCTTTTCTGATGTTTCGAACAACTGATTGTTGTTCACCGATAGTTGGTTTTATGTCAAGAAGTTTATTTCCAATGCTGTTGTTCCATGAAGTTTGCCATTCTTCCAAGATATACTTATTGATAGATGGCTTAAAATTAGAAAATGGAGTCTTAAAAGAAGTTGGTTCTAATGAAAGCGATGTTTTTGCTTGCTTATCTACCATCTCATTCCCTTGGATACCTATATGACTAGGAATCCAACAGAGAACAATTTCTTTATAAGCTAAAAGCTCATGACATTTTTCTAAAAGTTTCTGAATCTGTAGATTCTTTGAACTGGTATGATTCATTGCTTTCAATACAGAAAGCGAGTCAGAAAATATAATAAATTTATTGTTAGCATCACAAGTGCTAATGAAATCTAAAGCTAGATCAATTGCTTTGGCTTCAGCAGTGAAAATTGATGAATGGTCAGGTATACGTTGCATATTACTATGGTTGTCTGATATAACAGCACAACCAACCTTTGAGTCTTCCTTTGACCCATCAGTATAAATTTGTTGGTAATTCTTATAACGACTTTGCATTTTTCTGAAATCATCTTTTAATATGTGTGGATTTGATTCAGATTTTTTCCCGGAATGTAAATCAAAAAGTATTTCAGGTGGTTTCATACACCAAGCTGGAATATTTGGTGTAAAATGTTTTTCAATATTTTGTGGTTTGATATTGGCAGATTCTAAGAGTGGTGAAATTCTGATGCCAAATGATTTAATTGCTTTAGGTTTTTGTTCATATAAATCAACATAATTTGGTGGGAATGTAACTTCATGAGCAGGATTTGATGGGTTAGCAGCAAGTCTTATAGCATATTGCAAAGAGAGTTTCTCTCTTCGTGAGTATAGTGATGGTTCATCTGCTTCCACATAGAGACTAGCAACAGGAGAAGTTCTAAAAGCCCCTAAAGCTAATCTAAGTCCTTGGTTATGTATAGGATCAAGCATTTGAAGATATGATTTTCGTGCAGAGCCATATATAATACATCCATAGTCTAATTTTGATCGGACTAGAGACCGATACAGCTTGAGAAGTGTCGTTCGGTCTGCACCCCAAGAAGTATGGGAAAGCACTTTTAAAAGATTCAATGCTTTTAAACATTTAGCTTTGAGATATTTAATATGGGGTATAAAACTGAGTTTTCTATCAAATAAAATGCCAAGGAATTTAGATTCCTCAACAACTGGAATGGGTGATCCATATAAATGTAAAACCGGATCATCATGTTGCTTGCGCAACTGACAGAAATGTACACACTGTGTTTTTGATTTGGAAAACTTAAAACCATTGCTTGTTGCCCAATTTTCAATCTTATTCAAATTCTGTTGCAGTTGGCGTTCAATCGTCGCCATGCTTTTTGAGCGATAACAGATACAGAAGTCATCAACATATAATGAGCAATCAGTAAGATTACCTAAACATTTCACAATATCATTAATTTTAATGCTAAAAAGTGTTGTTGATAGAACGCCTCCTTGAGGTACACCTTGCTCCTGGTCGTAATAGTCAGACAGAGAGGAGCCAACTCGGACTTGCATGACGCGGTCTGCAAGGAAGTTTTCAATGAATGTAGGAAGTCTACCTCTTAATCCTAGTTTGTGGATATCTTTTAAAATGCCATATCTCCACGTGGTATCATAAGCTTTTTCCAAATCAAAAAACACAGCAACTACATGTTCCTTTTTAATAAAGGCATCACGTATGAAGGTTTCCAATCTAACTAAATTATCAGTTGTACTGCGGTCAGATCTGAAACCAGACTGGAACCGCGATATATGATTATTGGATTCTAAAAACCAAGTAAGTCTTTTATTTATCATTCTTTCAAGTGTTTTACATAGACAACTTGTCAAAGCTATAGGTCTATAATTATTAGGTTCCGCAGGATCTTTCCCAGGTTTGGGAATTGGGATTATGGTTGCTAAGGTCCAATCTTCTGGAAATTTACCAGTAGTCCAAATGTAATTAAATATATTCAAAAGAGTTTCAAGAGAAGTATCTGGGAGATGTTTAAGCATTTGATAGTGGATCTCATCAGGACCCGTGGCTGAGTCATGTGATAGTTGAATAGCTTCAACTAATTCATCTAAATTAAAATCTTTGTTGTAAATTTCATTATTTTGTGATTTAAAATTCAATTTAACTTTCTCTTGTTCGGTTTTGATCTTTCTGAAGGATTCAGAGTATTTGAATGATGATGAATTGTGACAAAAAGTTTCTCCTAAAGTGTCAGCAATGTCTGTTTTTGAAGTTGCTTTGCTGTCAGTACCCACCATGTTAAGATGTGTGTAACTGGGGGATTTGTTTTTTCCAGAGATTTTTCTTATCATATCCCAAACCTTTTTAATAGGTGTTTTATGATTGATTTTCGAAACATAAGATCTCCATGATTTACGCTTCGAAATTTTAATTGTTCTACGGGCTTTAGCTCTAAATACTTTGATGTCATTGAAATTGTTGGTATTTGGAGATCTTTTGAATTTAGATAGAGCTTGTTTGCGCTGTTTAATTGCTTCTTTACAGTCGTCATTGTACCATGGATTACTTTTAGTTGGATTTGTCGAAGTTTGAGGAATACATTCTTTAGATATTTCGATAAGAGAAGAGGTAAAATCAGCTATAGGATCAGAAGATTCTTTGAAGTTTTCAGGCACCAACTTACCAGTGCACAGAGTATTAAATAGATCCCAGTTGGCTCTATTTAATTTCCACTTTGGATTGTGATCCTCAGTGGAATAAGTGTTCTGTTCAATGATGATAGGGAAGTGATCACTACTGTGATGGTCTTCACATACAGACCAATTATAATCAAGAAACAGCGATGGATGACAGAAGGAAAGATCAATAGATGTAAAAGACTTTGTACTTGGTGAATGATAAGTGTAAGACTTATCATTCATAATACAAATGTCATTCTTTGTAATGAAATTTTCGATAAGTTCACCTCTGGAATCATTGTTTTGACCACCCCAGAGGATATTGTGACCATTGAAGTCACCTAATAAAATATAAGGAGAAGGAAGTTGTTGCAGTAAATTGTCTAAGTGTTGGGAGTTAAGAGAAAACGATGGAGGAATATATACAGAACATATGGTTATTTCTCTGTCTAGAGTGACAGAAACAGCAGTTGCTTGTAGTTCTGTTTGTAAATCAATCTTTCTTTGTGGGAAAGATGATTTTACAAATATTGAGGCACCACCAGAGGGCCTCAGACAATCAGTATGAACATAGTTATATACATTAAAACCTCGTAATGAGATGTTATCATCTGGTTTAAGAAATGTCTCTTGAAAACAAAATACGGATGGATTATATTCGGAAATCAATAGAGATACTTCATTATAATTAGGTTTCAAACCTCGACAATTCCATTGAATAATTTTATGTTTAAAATCCATACTTGAAAATAATATTAAAAGAAGTACTAAAATAATGGTTAGATTGAAACCCTCCATTATTTCGTTACTGGTAATCTTGGCAGTGTGCCTTTAGGGAGATGGTCACTGGAAGAAGAGTCTGTGAATACCACAGACTCCTCTTCCATACACACCTCCTCATCATCTTTTTCAGCAAACACAGAATAAGGATTCTTTTCAGCTTGTTTTGCTTTTTCTGTTTGTTCTTTTTCTTTCTGTGCTTGTTCTTTTTGCCATTGCTGTTTTCTTTCTTCTTTTTGTTGTTTTTTAAGTTTGTCTTTCTCTTCTTTCTTCTTCTTCTCCTCATCTTTCTTTATCATTTCTAAGGTCGCCCCCTTAAGGGCTGGCCCAGAATGAGAGGAGTTACTTTTCCCTGGTTTAGGAGATGTGTTCCGTTTTTCCTTTGTACCTTGTGTTTTCTCTGTTGTCTGTTTTAAGTATTCGTCAAAGCTGTCGTCTGTCTGTGTGGTTTTGTTTTCAGTTTGTGTTGATTTGTTGCAAGTGCCTGGTTTAACAGCACTTGCATAAGTTTGACCTGTGTAAAATTGCTCGTATTGTTTACGAGCATCAGGAAATGATAAGTTGTTTTCACATTTGATTTTGAGAATTTTCTTCTCTTTCTCCCATTGTGGGCATTGCTTCGAGTTTGCAGGGTGATCACCTGAGCAGTTGACACATTTGGATGGTTTGTTACACACGCCAGATGGTCCACAATGTTCAGGCTCACCGCAGTTGCAGCATACAGGGTGTCTACCACATTTATTTTCGTGGTGACCAAACACTTGACAACTGTAACATCTAAGTGGGTTTGGTATATAGACATCTACTTTCACTTGCATAAAGCCTATTTTAACAACTGTAGGTAAAGTAGGTGAGTTAAATGTAAGAACATATGTGTTGGTTAATTTAGTTTCACCATCACGACGTACAGTGATTCTACGTACATCCGTAACTCCCTGTTCAACCATGCCTTCCTTGATATCATCGCTTGTCACTCTGTTCAAGGCTGGACAGCGAATAATACCCTTGGATGTGTTCAAGGATGAATGGGGTGTTACGGAGCACTTAAGACCACAAAATGTCTTCATCTGAAGTAGATTTTTTTCGTGTGCTTCTTTAGCACATTGAATTAAAAGATCACCAGACCTTAGATTCTTTATGCTCTTTGGTTCTCCTGCAATGCTCATTATGGTTTTATGTAC
The DNA here is from genome assembly GCA_964019695.1 of Loripinus fragilis. NCBI lineage: Eukaryota > Metazoa > Mollusca > Bivalvia > Lucinida > Lucinidae > Loripinus > Loripinus fragilis. Next base: position 194,357 of record CAXHUL010000574.1, read on the forward strand.
AACAAACGGAGAAAGAGAAGAAATAGTCTCTCCTTCTTTTTCTGAATGGATTATTAAAAATCTGGGTACATAAGGTTTTTTGGTTGAGGTTGACGAACTTGACGAACATGATTTAGTTGGTTGAGAAGCTGGGTACGAGTTTTCAGAGTCAGTATCTGAATTTGCTATGTGACGTTTTTTTGCTTTTTGTTTAGCCATGTAGTTTAGTTGTTTGATTCATCCTCCATGCTCCCCACCCACCGTGGAGCCCAACAAGGGAGCACTTTAATGGAGTGGATTTCCGATCTCCAGTGCTAGAGATACATAGAAGGTATACTTGCACAAATAGAATCTGCACAATTGACCCGTTAAGCCACTGCCTTCCAGGATTATTTTATAAAAGAAAGAAAGTTTAAGATAATGGACACATGGTTGGCATCAGAACGATACTATAGAACGAAGATATAAGAAATATTTTTTTTTACATTTTCAGAATCCTGGGGCTCAGCATGACAAAGCCGATTAGAAACACCGGGCCGTGTTTCCACCTCAGTCTACCCCGTCAAAGAGGCCAAAGAGACGTGTTAAGTCATACAGAATTTATAAACGTCCATATTCTGCATGCTCTCAGTCTTCCAGGCCATCCCCTTCGAGTTACGAGAAAGCCACCCACGGCAGACTGGTGGGTCCTACTCTTAGCACTCCCAGAGGAGACAATAATTACAATCAATATCGTCCCCTGTGTGAAGTGTGCCCCAGAGACCGCGACAAGGTGGTAGGGACTCTCCAGGGTCTGTTTTTGTCGTATGCTGAAAGTTTTTGAAGCCTCTTAGGCAAACAATGTAGACCCAGAACAGACTGTTGCAGTTTGCTTCTGTGCTAATATATTAGTCTATAATCTAAACAAATATATGCAGCAGCCGACTTGGGTGTAATGATCAAACACAGTGTTTGGCTAACCTTTTGAGGTTGCGTCAATTTCTGTCAATCTTAAAAACTACACCCAATAGTTCAAATCAAGCTAGCTTTTATAGCTCAAGAACAAAATGCACGGAGCGCTTTGGAGCCAGCTTGCATGCTTTTATCACTTATTGTGCTTCATCAAAAGCTATTCAAGGGCGGATCCTGAATTTTTTGTCGGGATGCGGGGGGAGGGGGACCAAGCCTTTTTAGAAAGAATACTTGAGGGTACCCCCCTCCCCTAAATCACACGCACAAAATGCATAAAAATGATAAGGTTCGCATATACATGAAGGAACCAATGAAGCTTGGCTTTTTAATGGCCAAAACATTAGATGTGCCGTAAGAGTAAGTGAGGATTATCGCCCGTACTGACACAAAAACCATACACTTTATCACACCGGGTAGGCGGCAATCGAAAACGTTAATACTATCGACGAACGTAGATCAAAATCGATAGAAACAGAGTTTGTCGCCCGATTGGCAATCGTAAACACAGTTTCTTGCGATTATCCGCGTTCGTCGATTGTTAAGAGCGTTTTCGATTGCCGCCTACACGGTATGCACCAGCTTTGTGCACTGCAAGATGTTGTTTCGTTTTCAAGCTATGAGAAAACAACCCTGGGACAGCGAAGAGAACTATAACTGCAACTGCAGGTATTCAGAACGAGGAATCTTGTGTCTGGGTTCACAAATAGTCTGCTTTTTATAGGCTTATTTGTTAGATTCTAATAATTGGATATATTATTAGGCGAGGTTAGTTTGAGAATTTTGAAAAAAAATCATTTGTATTTCTTCTGGGTACTCAAAAGAACCGTCTAAATGAGACGTTTCTTTTGAGAATCCAAACATGTAAATAGTTGTTTTCTGCTTATAAGATTAAAGTTATTATGGACAATGTTTGCCTTAATCTTTCATGCCTGTGTGAGGCGCAGTGGCTCAAATGAAGGTTTGCTAGTTCGAGACTCACATGTGTTGTGTCCTAGAGCAAAACACCGAAACTGGTATAAAACAGATGGATAAGAAATCGTCCTGATCCGACTGGGATGAAAAATATCAAAGCAAACAGACATTTTGCAGGCTGCTTAGTACTGGATCCACCCAGGTAGATCCATCCCGAGAAGACCGAAAGATTGTCGACTTGGACGTAATGACTCAAGCCAAGCAAGTCCAAACAAGCAAATGAACAAACCAAACGCTCCTACTCTGCCCTGTCAGGCTCAACTGTTACTAATATGAGGATAAAACATTCTTTTCCGTATATTAACGTTTGGATAATGTGTTGCAGCCCTCACCGCGAATATACGGAAAAGAATGTTATATCGTCATTGTTATATACCTTCCTATCAAGCACAAGCAGTCCCAAACTAATTTTATTCAATTGTATGCAAAAAATGTCCACCGTTAGATCATGAAGCGTACAGCAACGAATTCACACCAGATAGGCGGCAATCGAAAACGTCAATATTATCGACGAACGTAGACCAAAAAATAGTAAAAAACAGAGTTTTTGTCGCCAGTCTGGCGACTAATGGCAATCGAAAATACTGGTTGTAGCGATATCTGACCCGCGTTCATTGATTGTTTGCCAAGAGTTTTCGATTGCCGAATATCCGGTATGGAAACATATTTCTTATAACAGGAACATGAAAAATGTAAATTATTCCTAGTAGCCCTTGTTTCGGATTGTTTTGACTATGTATTTAGTAGGCCTATATTCAATAAACACTTCACATAGGGGGCAATCGAAAAAGATAATTACTCTCGACGAATGTAGATCTAAGATCGTTAGAAACAGAGTTTTTGATTGCCGTTTGTCGCCCGACTGTAAATTATTCCTAGTAGCCCTTGTTTCGGATTGTTTTGGCTACGTATTCAGTAGGCCTATATTAAATAAACACTTCAGATAGGAGGCAATCGAAAACGTTAATGCTATCGACGAACGTGGACCAAGATCGCTAGAAACCGAGCTTTCGACTGCCGTTTGTCGCCAGACTGGCGACAAATGGCAATCGAAAACACTGTTTCCAGCGATCTGTGATCCGTGGTCATCGTTTTTTCAGAGCGTTTTCTATTGCCGCCTGTCCGATATGATAAAAGAGCGTATATTTATGCTAATTGAAATAGTTTGGTCATTTATCCATAAAACATTAGCGACGCTATTTCTTAACTTGCAGACGATGTCCTTGAGCGGGCTGTAATGGCGTTGCAGCCCTCTGCTGCCATGCATTAATGGGAATGAAGCCCGCGGACAGTGATTTGTAGCATTGCGACACGTTAAATTTAGATGAAATGTACAACTGTCAGCGATTGAAACACGTCGAGTTTCTATAGTAAACACTCATAAGGTATATAACAATTCATGTTAAGTCCCTTCAAAATACGCTGGGCCACCTCAACCCCATCAATCCATATCACATGCTCCTATTGTGAGTTTCGAAAAAGACATAATTATTGATGTATTGGATACAATGCTACGGTACTGGATGCTGATAGCAGGGCATAGATCTTTATGATGCATGGGAGGATCCAGAAAATTCTGTCTGGGGGGTGTCCTGAAAACTTTATTTAAGTTTTTCACAGAGGGCAGTGCGGACCTGGGCTCCCTTTCGAAGCAATTGGACCCAAGGGGTCCTTCTTCTTCTCGAGGTTGTCAATAACAGTATTTCTAAGGAAACATATAACAACTTGTGATCTTCCAGGTGGGATGCAAACCCACTGTCCCCCACCCTTAGGACACGCACATGCGATGCTTAGCTAACAATCTGAACTCTGTAGCTCGGTCAGTTGCCTATCTGCTTAATATGCAAGCAGACAGGAGATCGCACCCAGCATATTTTACATGGAAAATTGTTTCCTCTCCTGATGATTCAAGACGACCAAGTTGCCAGTTACTTGTATAAGAATGAGCAAAAATAATGGTAAACTGCCCTACAGTAGACTTGCATAGAAACAATGTAGTTAAGATGACCACAGCTGTTTACCATAGACAACAAATCAAATCAAACAACAGTTAAACGAATCAGAGGCTACGTCTTGGCATCACTGATATAATATTGAAATGAATCGTAACCTTAATCGTAATGATAGGGCGTGATTTGCTTGACTTGTGGCAAATTGGATGGGATTGGGCCCTTTTAGTATCTCCCTGTCTCCTGTAGGAGTCCCGACATGACAGAAATATTGTTGACTGGGCCGTTAAGTCTTAATTCAATCAATAAACGAGTCAGGACTGCAGTAATAGGTCTAATTGCCTTGATATTGGATTCTAAAACCATTAACATATTTGCAAATTCTTTCATAAAGCATCTGAACCCTTTCATAAAGAACCAGTTATGCATCATTCGGACAGGTAAAGAACCTGTTACCAAAATATGTTACTGATTCTTTACCATCAGTTTTTGGCTTGTCAATATTAGTCATTTAAAATAAGCCCTTTATATTTTTGCATGAGGAGAAAATTGATTTTTTCAAACACATTTAGATTGAACTTGAAGTTGTATGCACACTATTTTTGTTGGAATATGTACTTTGATAAATATACTGATTTTTGTTATGGGTTTTAACAATATCTGAATTAAACCGCTCATTAAACCTTGACACATAAACCATCATCGCAAAGACTGACAGAGTAACACCATTAGCTTTTCAATTATATGAATTAATAAAACTAATATACTTTCGGGCTTTGAAAATCTTACGTTTAATGCAGTTTCCCATCACCTACCTTATACTGATTAAGGAAATCATAAAGCACCTGTAACCCTTTCATAACGCATCATTGACAACTTTCATAAAGAATCACCCCGCACTGTGACTGAGTTAACCCCCTGTGGGCATTAACTGTATGAGCAATTTATGCCAGATTTATGGCCTATCGTCCCATAGGCAAACAGTGGAAACCCAGATGAGAAGCCGCATACTACCCATGCAGTAAGCACGTAAAATCCGGCAACTATCAGCCAACCAGCGAAACGCTATCCGGGCCATCCAGATTGCGTTTTGCTGGCGGGCCAATATTGGCCTGTGATGGGATACTGGCAGGGCATGCGTCTCATGCTGTTTGAATGCAATAGGCGAGCAATGGAGGCTCAGGCGATCATGGGAGTAGTACCAGCGTCTCTATAGCGCCAAGTTAAAAAAAAGGTCCCTTATGACCATACAAAATTGTGTAAAAAGGTCCTTTTTAACCAGACAAATGGATGCTGTAGAATTATAGCATCAAGTTCAAGGTCAGTCTTGTAATGACGTCATTTTCTTTTTTTAGTAACTGACACGTTCAGACCTGTTTATCTATATTTAGACATTATGACCTCTTACACTCTGAGCCCTTTTCTTCTGACGCGTATTCAGACAGATGGTGCGGTTATCGATTTTTATTGTCATATCCTTTTGCATGCTGCTTACTTTTGTGTTTTTTTCTCATCCTGTTTCTGTCTTTTCCTGAGACAAATCTTGGCAGAGGCAGAGAAGGCTCTGTCAAAGACGAAGGCTACGCATGTACGTATTAGCAGCGACTTTTGTCGTCTGTTGATAACCTATGCAAACAGTTTGGACCTAGATCAGGACCGACAGCAAGTCAGGATAGCATGTGCCTTAATTCTCATGGGCAAGAAAATCAATTTCTTAATGACCGCCATAAACTATTTGCCAATAATATTATTATTAAATCACGTGGCAAGTTTCTATGCAAACACCTGCTAGAAAAAATCAAAGGGTTAGAACTCCCGTTCGAAAATCTTGCCTGCGTACATACAGTTGTTTCTCTTAGACCCTAACAATAATTGGGGTTAAATGGCGCTGTTAAACTGGTTTAAGCCCTCCAGTAAAATATTGTACTGACCATTCCAAGGCGGTACTTCTTTTGTGGATCTTTTATGTTTTTGTTCTGTCTTGTGTTTGCTATGTTTTGTGCGCGTCTGTTTATATGTGCTTTGTGGTCACCTGCTGGGAAAGGGCTGACCTCTTGGCTCTCACTTGTGGTGTCTACTGTGAGTTTGTCACTTTCCCATTGGTATCCTGGGTCAGGTGTGGTACTTGATTGTATCGATCCCTGATCTTTGCACCCTTACTTACTTTAACTATTGTACAGCGCCCATACAGTATGTAAAATTCATTTATATGAATCAATAATGTGCACGAACCATGATAAGCATTTTCACTCACTGACCTCGATCAATAGAATACTTATACTTAAAGCTGCATACTCTGTAACTATGAACATTTTTCGAAAAATTTTATTTTCTTTTTAAATCATTTGTAAAAGTAGAATTAACCTATGTTTTCACAATAAAAATGTTCAATACAGCTGAAAACTGCATGGAAAAGTGAATTTTCTTATAAATAGGTGTGTTTTTCTCTTGATGGTAATTATTTGCGTCCCTCCAATAATTCTAGACCGTTGAATTTTAACATAAATGCAGTTGGTTTGATAGTGATAACCTGTTAAGATTTACGAAAATGGTTAAAATCTTTACCTGAATTTGAGTATTTTTACTGTGTTCTTGAAAAATAAAAACATTATTTTTAAAATAAGAAGATCAAGAGTTACAGACTATGCAGCTTAAATGGTTATTGTCAGTAGTACGAGAACTAGTCAAAATATAATACTATTTATATGAATCAATAATGTGCTTGACCCATGATGAGCATTTTCACTCACTGACCTCGATCAATAGAATACTTATACTTAATGGTTATTGTCAGTAGTACGAGAACTAGTCAAAATATAATACTATTTATACGAACCAAAACGGGGAAATCAGGATGTAGGCATAGGGAAAATGTGACAGTTTTTGACACTTAATATTTATTGATTTTTCGTTAACAAATTTTAACCATGCAGACAGACAGACACACAGACAGACACACACACACACATTTATGCAGAGAACCATGCAGCCAGACAGACACACACACGCACGCACACACCTTTGCAGAGAACCGTACAGACAGACAGACACACACACACACACTTATGCAGAGAACCAGACAGCCAGACACACATATTTATTTTACAAGGATCCAGCGCATTAACAAACAAACATTTTACAATAGAGTACGATATTGGATACAGTGAGGATACAGTCAGGATACAGTGAGGATACAGTAAGGATACAGCAGGGGTACAGTCAGGGTACAGCAGGGGTACAGTCGGGGTACAACAGGAGTACAGTGGGGTATAGTGGGACGATTTATCAAGAAAGCATAAAAATAACGCAAAAACTAGTGTATGTGTTTTATATTTATTGCAATATAGAACCCAGAACAAGCACTACATAAATCGTACATTATGACATCATTTCCTCTGCACTGGACGGTTTTGAGTACACAATTTCATCATTTTAGTCACTTTCAATCGATCATTTCGCTTCTTCTGTTGTACATTAAAGTCTTTTACAATGTCTTTCATCGTTTTTCCCTGATGTCTCTTCATAACATAGTATGTGCAGTATAGACCGCACACATTGGATGTAGGTTGCTGTAGTTGACCAACGTTTTCGAGGTATTTCCTTTTTAGGATCTTTTCAAATCCAACTCCATAGTATTCTGGTATGTGTCCCAAGGAGTCAAAAAATTCGAAAGGACCACGTTTAGCAAAGTAAAATGCCACCCAGTGTTCACCTGGACCTTGGCTCGTGTCTGTATTGGAAATGAAGAATCTTCCTCTTCGTATTTTAAGTTGATCTGCAGTGCATATTGTGACTGGATAGCCAATCAGCATATCATACAAGCCATTTTCTTCTGACGCATGTTCAGTCAGGGGTTCAACCGTGTTGTCAGACGATTTTTTTTACTTGTCCTTTTGCACTGCCCCAATCACTGACCAGAATAACGTGTGTTGCGCTTTTATAATGAGATTTTTTTGCAACGTAAGAATCTCTCAAAAAGACACTAGTATAAGACCACCATGTCCAACTCAAACGATAGGACATACTATTTTGATCAGGAGGAGGTAAATTGTCATATCAAGATCATGAAATGGACAGGTGTTATAGGCATCATATTAGTCTCTCTTAGCACACCACTCTATATTTTAGCGAGCATGGAATGGATGAATAACAATCCTTTTGATTATGTAATGGAAGTCAATCAGACTGCACCGGGCCGCGTAGCGCAGTCGGTAACATGTCTGACAACAGATGCGAGTCTGACTGCAGATCCAGGGGTCGCGAGTTCGATCCCGGCCCGTTCCTGGTCTTGGAGATTGATCATGAAATAATTTCTACGGTCATTCTCCTCCCTTCCGCTGAATCATTCAAGAAGGGTTGTTGTCAGTTATAAGCGAAAGTATGTGCACGAAGTACTGGTTAACTGCTTGTTCAAGCTTGCCCAGGAAAAAGTGTGGTTAGGTGAACTGACCGTCCCGCAATGACCACAGCTGTTGACTTGGGACGTAAAGCAACAAAACAAAAATCAATCAGACTGCATGCTCATATCTGAAGGAATTTGATCTCAAAGATAATGTAATTTTATTGGTGTGCAACAGAGATGGAGAAATCATGTAAGATATACGCCTCTTCCTAAATCAAACGGCTACCATTCGTGGTATCTCATTGAACCTAAGACAATGGAACGTTCTACAAGGAGTATCCAATATTGTGAATAGAGCTATCGAAAAAGAAAAACACATGTAAGAACCAGTGATCAAGGAAATAGTTCAATTCATGATGGAGCTTTCAAGTGTCTTTAATAGAATTCATTTCTTATTAGAGTTGAAAAATGCATCAGGAGATGACAGAATCATCATGTTAGATTACATTACTACGGGGCAAATGGCCTGTATAGGAGAGATAGCGCGCAGAATATACCACCATACATTTCCTTTGTTGATTCGAGACCTGGCTTACTTTGAGGACAGAAGCTTAGTGTTACGCGTATTATTTTCATTAAGGGTATCTTTTCGTGGAAAAGTAGCCACACTGGTTCGTTAACACAGAATCTTGTCAGGACTTCTACGAACATATTACCTCCAGGCCACAATCCAAGATCAAATACAATCTCAACGAGAGTCTTAGTTTACCATAACATGAGATGGTGGTGCTGGTGCTGGTGGGTGGTGGTGGTTGTGGTAGAGGTGGTAACAATGATCCAATGATTGTAAGAAGGCTGAAAAGCGTAAGAAGGTATAGACACATTATTCATTGAGACAAAATGATCAGGTGTTTGATCTGCAACCAGTCCTATAGTAGGTGTGATGCATTGCGAAGACATGAAAGCAATGTTCATGGCAGTGGGAAAAATATCGAACAGTCACAACCATTGAAGGAAATAACATTTCAACATCCCTTTTCTATGATGGTGACTGGGCCCAGTCGATCAGGGAAAACAGAATGGACTAGAAAGCTGTTACTCACCTCATTAGTACACCCACCTCCAGAACGTATGGTGTTTTGGGCTATGGCAACCCTTGTACGAGGATCTTCAGAAGAGAATTCCATGGATAGAATTTGTGCATGGCATCCCAGACTATCTCAATAGTCCTCAGTTTATGGTAAACGGAACCTAATCATCTTTGATGATCTGATGACTGAAGCGAAGTGTGACCAGAGAATAGCTGATCTCTTTACCAAAGGCAGTCACCACAGAAATATATTGTGTACCTTACCCAAAACGTGTTTCCTCAAGGTAAAGCGTGCAGAGATATTGCTTTGAATATGCAATACTTGGTGTTGTTTAATAATCCAATTGACAGACAACAAGTGGCAACCTTGGCAAGAAGAATTTATCCATCAACCAGCGCTATGTTTATGAAGCGATTTAAAGAAGCCACTTCACGACCTTATGGTTATCTCGTCATAGATCTTAAATCGAGTACATCGGAACAAGACAGATTACAAACTGATATATTTGAGTCCACTGATCAACATGCTTTTGAACCTCCAGACGAGGAAACTCTGTCTGATGATGAAGATGCTAGCAGCGTAGAGTCTCTAGACTATATAAACGATCTTGGACCTCCTGGTAAAAGAAGAAAATTAAGAGATGCCCGCTCTAGACCTGACATATGGAATAGGAGATATCAAAATCCGCTCAGGCAGGCCAACATAGAACAGTTTAAGGCTAAAGTAAATGCCTATGAAGAGTAAGGTTTTACCTTGGAAAAAGCTATCCATTTTGCTGCCAATGGTGAATTGCCTTATCTCCGTAAAAAGACTCAGACAAGAGTACGCCCAATTTCTAATTGATTTTTATGAGTTACAAGAGGACCCTATTCAACAGCAAATACTAGAATTGGCGAGAACGATCAGAAATCAACATGATATGAATCAGACTGACTCTATCAGACAAGCCATCAAACTCAGAAAAGACTTATTTATGGACATATGGCCAAATCATAATATAGAAGAAAACCATGAAGAGGATGGAGCCTCTGAAGAGGAATGAACAACGTAAGAATGATGAGGTACCATACAAGAACAAAAACAATGGGGTCAATCGAAGTATATGATGTTAAACAAGAAAAATGGGTTCCCTACATGCAAGACTACAATGCATGGTATCAACATTTTAAAGACTTGAGAGATGGATACGTCCAGCCTGACCATATGGGACGTTATGTCGTGGGCAGTGGGAAGAAATACAGAAAGCTAAAAGAAATAGAAACACGAGAAAAGGAAATGGAAGCGCATGAAAAACAACTTGAAGCACGTGAAAAACAAATAGAAGCATGAGAACAGAAAAGTCCCAAAGTATCTCAAGCGATCGAAATAGCCAAATCAGAGATTGAGCGTAAACGGAAAGAGAATGATAGTCAGAGTATAACAGGTGGAAATCTGCAGCGTAAGAAATGCAAAGCAACTGTGGACTGGAATTCATTCAGATATTAAAAGATGAACAGCTAACAACTGTATGATATGCTGCTTGGCTATCCAGTCACAATATGCACTGCAGATCAACTTTAAATACGAAGAGGAAGATTCTTCATTTCCAATACAGACACGAGCCAAGGTCCAGGTGAACACTGGGTGGCATTTTACTTTGCTAAACGTGGTCCTTTCGAATTTTTTGACTCCTTGGGACACATACCAGAATACTATGGAGTTGGATTTGAAAAGATCCTAAAAAGGAAATACCTCAAAAACGTCGGTAAACTACAGCAACCTACATCCAAAGTGTGCGGTCTATACTGCGCATACTATGTTATGAAGAGACATCAGGGAAAAACGATGAAAGACATTGTAAAAGACTTTAAAGTACAACAGAAGAAGCGAAATGATCGCTTGATAGTGACTAAAATGATGAAATTGTGTACTCGAAAGCGTCCAGTGCAGAGGAAATGATGTCATAATGTACGATTTATGTAGTGCTTGTTCTGGGTTCTATATTATAATAAATATAAAACACATATACTAGTTTTTACGTTATTGTTATGCTTTCTCGATAAATCCTCCCACCACCACCACCCATCACCACTGTACCCATACTGGTACCCACTATACCCCACTGTACCCTGACTGTACCCCTGCTGTATCCTCACTGTATCCACACTGTATCCTCACTGTATCCTCACTGTATCCTTTATTATCGAGTGCATGTCAAATGGCTATTTGCGTTTTTTTCCACAATATCGTACCCTATTGTAAAATGTTGGTCTGTATATTTGTTTGTTAATGCGCTGGATCCTTGTAAAATAAATATAGAAAAGTATACTAATGTTGTGTTATTTTTACACTTTCCAGCTAAATATAGACCGAACTACAGCCGTACCCTCACTTGTGCGCGTGAATGTTTGGCTGTCTGGTTCTCTGCATTAGTGTGTGTGTCTGTGTGCGTGTGTGTCTGTCTGTACGGTTCTCTGCAAAGGTGTGTCTGTCTGGCTGCATGGTTCTCTGCATAACTGTGTGTCTGTCTGTCTGCATGGTTCTCTGTAGAGGTGTGTGCGTGTTTGTTGGTGCTTAAATGCATGTTTTATGCACGTTAAATAACAGCTAGCCTTAGCTATAGAGGGGATATGGTCTACCTTGGTTATTGTAGAAAAATTAAACCCGCCTAAAATTGTCTTAAAACTAGTCAACGAAAAATCAATAAATATTTAGTGTCAAAAACTGTTACATTTACCCTATGCCTACCTCCTGATTTCGCCCTTTTGATTCGTATAAATAGTATTATATTTTGACTAGTTCTCGTACTACTGACAATAACCATTAAGTATAAGTATTCTATTGATCGAGGTCAGTGAGTGAAAATGCTCATCATGGGTCGTGCACATTATTGATTCATATAAATAGTATTATATTTTGACTAGTTCTCGTACTACTGACAATAACCATTAAAGCTGCATAGTCTGTAACTTTTGATCTTCTTATTTCAAGAACACAGTAAAAATACTCAAATTCAGGTTAACATTTTACCATTTTCGTAAATCTTAACAAGTTTTCACTATCAAACCAACTGCATTTATGTTAAAATTCAACGGTCTAGAATTATTGGAGGGAAGCAAATAATAACAAACAAGAGAAAAACACACCTATTTATAAGAAAATTCACTTTTCCATGCAGTTTTCAGCTGTATTGAACATTTTTATTGTGAAAACGTAGGTTAATTCTACTTTTACAAATGATTTAAAAAGAAAATAAATTTTTTTCGAAAAATGTTCATAGTTACAGAGTATGCAGCTTTAATTATAAGTATTCTATTGATCGAGGTCAGTGAGTGAAAATGCTGATCATGGGTCGTGCACATTATTGATTCATATAAATGAATTTTACATACTGTATGGACGCTGTACAATAGTTAAACCCCAATTGTTGTTAGGGTCTAAAAGAAACATGTGTATGTACGCAGGCAAGATTTTCAAACGTGAGTTCTGTCCCTTTGATTTTTCCCAGCAGGTGTTCGCATAGAGACTTGCCATGTGATTTAATAATATTATTGGCAATTATTTTATGGCAGTCATTAAAAAATTGATTTTCTTGTCCATGAGAATTAAGGCACATGCGATCCTGACTTGCCATCGGTCCTGATCTAGGTCCAAACTGTTTGCATAGGTTATCAACAGACAACAAAAGTCGCTGCTAATACGTACATGCGTAGCCTTTCTTTTGACAGAGCCTTCTCTGCCTCTGCCAAGATTTGTCTCAGGAAAAGACAGAAACAGGATGAGAAAAAAAAACACAAAAGTAAGCAGCATGCAAAAGGACATGAAAATAAAAATCTATAACTGCACGGTCTGTCTGAATACGCATCAGAAGAAAAGGGCTCAGAGTGTTAGAGGTCATAATGTCCAAATATAGATAAACAGGTCTGAACGTGTCAGTTACTAAAATAGGAAATGACGTCATTACAAAAGTGACCTTGAACTTGATGCTATAATTCTACAGCATCCATTTGTCTGGTTAAAAAGGACCTTTTTACACGATTTTGTATGGTCATAAGGGACCTTCTTTTCCAAACTTGGCGCTATAGAGACGCTGGTACTACTCATGGGCATACACGACAGTCTTGCCAGAGCTGTAGCACCACTATATAGTTGTGCAGATATGCGATTAGTTCCAAAATCTCGTGACTGAACTAATAAATTTAATACACTGCCACCAGGATTCAAAGGGTTATCATTGAGCCAAAAACGATATTTTGGATGCTTTTTGCAATAGACGAGCAACGCAGGCTCAGACGATCATATGCATACACGCAGTCTCATCAGAGCCTTTGCTGTTCGCTTGTAAACGCGCAGTAGTGACAGGACTGATAGCTCCAGTCATGTGATCGACTTGAAGCCCCACAATGTACATGAAGCTGAAATGGCTCCGAACAGATCCGACTTAAAAGTTGTGTCTGATCTTGATCCAAACTGTTTGACTCTATGCTATTTTAATTTTCCAACGAGTTGCCGATCTCAAATGATCAAACGTTCATTAAATTAATTGACAATAACTTTAATTGGTTTGTCTTTAGTTATAATTAAATACAAATTGGGCCTTGACGCAAGAAAACCTGCCTTGGGGTTTCAGACAAAGCGATATTCAAACCAGCCTGCTCAGCTACAAAGAGTGTTTGTTTGTTTTATTTGATTCTCTACGTCCCACCAGAAATCTTTCAGTTGAACAGGGACAGGTCTTCCTGGGTTGAACCAGTACTAAGCTAGGATAAATGTGTCTTGCTCAAGGACCATAACACAGTGACGCCGGTGAGGCTCAAACCCGCGGCCCCTCGGTCTCGAGTCAAGCACAGCTGCACTCTACCACTGAGCAACTGCGCTGCCTATCATCTACAAAGACTAGCTTGAAAATTGAAAGTTTGCACAAAGCAAGTCTACATATGATACTTTCCTATAAACAAATAACAAAGGCGCTGATCAGACTGCCTGGATGCGCAGGCTGGTCTGTGCCTTTGGTGTTCGCAAACCCCGAAGACAGATTTTTTCTCGTCCAGGCCCAGTATTCTCTGGAACAATTAAAAAATTTCCTCTGGAAAATTATCAACAAGTTAGCCATGGGAGCAGCTAAAATAAAAAAAACATTGTATGAATATATAATTTTAATTAGCTGTGTAGGTATTTAGGCCATTTCACATACACACCGAAACCGAACCGAAACCGAACCGAAAAATTAGAATGCCTTAAACCCTATGAGCGCTTTCACATATGCGCCGAAAACGAAACCGAACCGAAACCGAACGCCGAACCGAAAACGTGCACGAATTTGATTTTATTTTTTTCGGTTTCGGTGGCCGAATTTCAGCAAATACGACAGGTAATTTTGATAAAATCTGCACGTAAACAACCACGTGCGTTGTATATAACTAAGTTATCATGAAAGCCATTGGTGGATTGTCCAGCGAGACAATTGTGCGATTATTTTACAAGCACAATACTATTGACTACAGAATTTTGTGGGACAATACCCAGAGCGACTATAAAGACCACGAACTTAATGCAGTGGCATAGAACAATTTGTGTTGTAAAGGTATTTCTGCTATCTGAGAGGGAAATAAGTCGAAAATATACAGGCATTTTCTTACATTTCGTCCACGGATTCGGTTCATATGTGAAAGGTCTGCCGAAAACGAAACGATGCAATTCGGTGGCCGTTACGGTTTCGTTTCGGTTCGGATTCGGTGTATATGTGAAACAGCCCTTAAACTGATCTGTGTGATTATATAGATGTTCAATCAAATAATGCCATTCTTGTCGTCATTAGTAGCTATTCAGAATAGCATCAGTCTGAGTTCACAGATTTTATATACATACAGAGCTTACATGACAGGAAAATGGGTGAATTACTCCATGCTTTGAATCTAATTATAATTAAACACATAATTTAATCTATAATAATCGGGCGTCGAGAGGTGAGGAAACCAAGTAATTTCAAACTAGTTTGCTCAGCTACATAGACTAGCTAGAATATTTGATTATGTTTTGAAGCAGGTTCATGTATCATAATTTGAAGGAATCGAATAACAAAGGCACTAATCAGACTGTGCCGATGCGCAGGCTGGTCTGCACCTTTGTTGATCACAAACCCCGAAGACAGGTTTTGTAGATACATGTATACACATTGATTTTAAAAAAGTGTATCTCTCGCACTGAGACCCTTTTCTGTGTCTTCTGGCAAACAAGTTCCTGCAAATATTATCTCCCAAAGATTATAGGATACAAATTGTTTTTCAGCGATACAATTTACATTTTAATGTGGTTTCCGGCACTACTAGTGTTTTTCGGCTGTGTAGCCACCAACGATAAACCCCGGTGATAAACGTCCACGATCGCATCACCAGACATCTATACCCCTGTTGATCATACTACCCTACCCCTCATCATTCCTATTTCCACAGTACCTCATTTGGCATGCATTTTTGATGTGTTGATTTTGTGGTTTTCTCTAACAAGAATACAGCTTTTAGGCGAGTAATCTCAATAAAAAAGAGGTTTACGGCGGCATAGCCATTAACACGAGGCGACCCCGATCCGATCTCCGGACCCCATACCCCATGTGATTACACAACCCGACACACTCAACACCCCTATGACCCCTTTTGTCATGCATTTTTGGTATATTTTAGGTGTTTTCCCAACGTTATCCGGTCAATAAGTAGATTCCGGTCTTTGTAGTTACCGCGAAAAATTAGTTCTAAAAACTTATCAGCTGTAGTTTAACCCCAGAGTTTAACTTTTCTAGGTATTAAACAAGAATAATAAAAATAAAGTCTTTGCTCGTTAACATCTTTGATTTTAAAAAGTCGGTGCTTGACGCTCTAGATTGTAAACTTCACACAGTGGTCATGTCGCCATTGTCGGGTGGTTTTGTTGCAGACCGTGAGACCGGAGACGCCACTTATTTTTTACCCAGCAGTACGGAACCACAGACTGTAAACGGAAAGTAAATCAAGTTAGATTATACCTTTTCAAATCCCTCAATGCTCTTCAAGGTAACAACACAGCGAAAGTTCTGAAAAACTGTAGCTTAGCGTGAAAGTCAGCTGAGTGTTGTTTTTGTTGTCTTAGGGGTTTTTATGCGCAGATGGCGTTTTCCGATTGGTTAAAATGTCATGTTGTTAAAATATAACTTCAATGACAACAAAACCTGCGTCTTCTCGATTCAGTTTTACTTTTTGTATTTTTTTCAATGTCAACGATGATCACAACATATTTTTCAACAGTAGAATTAGGTTCTTAGTTCGATCTAGATTGGTTCCCCGTATCATCTCCGTATAGATACCGGAACTGGGCGATACCGAAAATATTTTCTATTCATATTTGAAGATTGGGCGTGAAAAGAACAGAACAGAGCCTCTCTCTAGTCATAAAGCAACCAACACCCGTTGGTTGGCTGCTATTAAAAGATGATTTCAGAAGACTGCTCAGTCGTTATAAGAATTGTCAACAAGTTTATACTGATGGGTCAAAGGAAGACTCAAAGGTTGGTGAAATATTGGTAATATATGAACCCTTATAATAGTTATCGCTCTGTGAATAACACCATTGATCAGCCAAATCGTTGGTGACACCATTACCTTTATGGGCGCAAACACTCATTTGAACCGGACTTAAATATACCTACTCATTAATTATCGTAAAACTTGAAATATATATTTATTTATCATTAAATTAAGAAACATCCCAATCGCTTCAAATTTCTTCGCACGTGCCTTTTATCTCACCTGAGCTCCATATTGGCAAGGGATTATTTCCTCCTACAGACTTAAAATAATATACTGAGGGAAAAAAGTTTAGCAATATACTTTGGGGATTCACAATTTAGAAGAAATAGGACTTTTAATTTCATAGTGTCAAAAAATATATGTTGACAAACGTTCAAGAGTATGATGACATTAGCAGGTTGACATTTCACATAATGTAAAGTCTGATTGTATGCCCCCTTGCTGAAACAAACTTATCTGGCAATTGTGCGAATAGTTTTCGACTAAAAGTTTCATTTTTGTGTCAAATCTTTAGATCCAAAAGCAAGAAAGTGAAAAACGGCTTAAAACTGAATATTATGTTCACCCTTTTCGCACAGTTTTTAGTTGAAACTCGTATTTTTCCAAATTACCTCCCTTTCAATTGAATAACGTTTGAAATTAAATGCTCAGCATATCATAACCTCACTATGAAGTCGGATTTTGTTTCTTTTGACCAATTTCTGGTAGCCATTGTGTTATTTTCAAACAACTGACATGTTTGCGAACCTGCCAATTAAAAAGGTCTAATGTTTCAAAGATCGCCTATGGGAAACGCCATTATAAATAATTGCTAAACTTTTTTCCCTCAGTATATATATATAAAACAATTCCATTAAAACCGTAAGGCCAACAGCTCAGGTGAACGTTCTGCACATGATTACAGCATTTATAATTTTAATTAAAATTGAGCCAGTGCATGAGATTTCTAATAAGGTGGTATATGCGATCAGCAAAGCCTCAGATCAGCGTGCGCATACGCGCAGTCTGATCAGAGCCTTTGCTAGTCACTTGAGTATTATATGATTGTTAAGCTACTGACTGAACACCATTTGGAGTTTCTAAGCTTAAAAAGGAGGCTGTACAGGCTAGCCTGGGTCTATTCATGTCAAAATGCCACATTGTTGGAAATCACATGCCACGGCTTAATTATTACTAATCAAGAAATCAGACCAGCCACAATGCTCCATTTAAATTAGTTAATATTTGAAAAAAACACCGATTGCAAATTAAATCGAGTATGTTGGCTCGTTTTACCACCTTTAATTAACGTTGTTACTTAGAGGGCAGCATTATCTTTCTTAATTATGTATGTTATTTTAGATAAGACGTTACTTAATACATTCAATTAATTATGATGCTCGATACTAGACAAAATAGCAACGGTTGATGCGCGGATCAAGAAAGTTTTGCCAGAGGGGTCCAACTCACCGTTGAAAAGTTGATTAGGTGAGATGATCCAAATACCACTAAAGGTGGGCCGTCATCAGTCCGCCAGCGTAACGCCATTAAATGGCGTTTCACTGGCAGGCCGATATTGGCCCAACATTGATTTATTGTTCGTTTCAAATTGATTCTTTGCGTCCCATTCAACATTTTTTTTTCAACAATGTAGGTCAGAACCCCTGTCTCCCATCTGGATCCGCGCATAGAAGATCTACCCTACACCAAAATTACACAAATGGTTCCTCTCTGCTAAACAAAGGTGCCGCCAGAGAGCCCTACCCTCTACCAAAATTACCCTACACCCTGATTCTACTGAAATAGAGAACCTACAAAATTTGAAAACAGCATATTAGATTGCATTGACCCATTTCATAAGAGTAAATGAGTCTTCATGAGAAGTCGGCACTTACTGTAAAACCTGTGTAAAACGGCCACTAAAATAGACAAAACAAAGATCTAAACTTAATGAAAGTAGAAAGCATTGCAGAATGCTCCACAATACTTTTGACCTGCATTAAGTGATAACAAGCTTGAAAATCAGTTCTTGGTCTTTTTTAGAGTGGTCGTTTTACACAGATTTTACTGTATATCACACCCAGAGAGCGGAAGTGACCGGACAATTGCGAGTGAACGGTAAGTTACGGCACTTGCGACGTTTGGTCACTTGGTCTCAAAAGAAAACACAGTGCACATAAATATGTTTACACGACTACCATGGACACGTTTAAAATGATTTAACTCATACTCACATAAGTATCCAGATAATTATTCTGTAAATTGGTGATATCAAAACTGATATTTGTAAGCCTTCTTTTAAAAAATAGGGACACTGATCAGTCCAATTATCCTTTAATGCAATAACATCTCTGTGTAAATTTGGACCAAAATATGTCATAACATCTATTTTGTACTTTCTGCTTTTTTGTCTACCTTCTGCAATTATATACCTAGTTAATTCTTGAGTAAAAGGAGTGTGAACTGGAAAAAAATATGTAAAGACTTGTCATGCCACCTTTTTACATCATATGAACGGGCACTTGACAGTAAATTGAGCGGTTCCTTGTGATCTAGGCTGTTTGTATTGAACGGGCACTTGAGATCAGTAACCATTGAGTTGGAATGAAAATAGCTATAGTTTGGTGCAGATTTGCTATTCTAAACAATAAATAGTTTTGAGATCGTTTATATTAGATGCTTTGAAATAAATATTAAACAAAATAGTTAGTTTCAGCATGAATTAATCCAGTACTGGTTTGCTGAAATAATACACCTTTATTAGAAACATGTGTAAAGTTTGCCTGCCTTGCATTAAATTGCAATTGGTAGTGTGCACAGCCAAGCCTTCTGGAGTTTGTGCTTTCAATTTCCAAGGTTTACAATCGTCCTTTCAATGAGATGGCCATGAAAACCTTTCTTATACATTTCTCTCCTAACAACTGCTTGTAGCAGGATAGTTATCAATTGCTGGACACTTTTTTTAATCTTATACACTGTAGTCTTTAAGCGCTTAGGTTAGGGCTACAAAGGGAAAAATGAACTTAGAATATAAGGAGTTTTGATTCAATAACTGAATTTTGTAACAAATAATATTATGCTTAACAATCATTATTTTTCAATTCACAGGAACATTAAATTAATATTGTGAGTGCTGTTTATTTAGATACATTTCAAATTCCTTTTTATAGTTTCTCTAAAACATACCTTGTGGGTACTTATAAGAACTGGCTTAATGGGGTGGCTCGGTTCCACTAGGTATCCACTTTTAATGTGAGCTTGCTATATACTTGCAACTTGCTAAACCTGTATCAGTAAGACAGTTGTTCGAAATGAGTACCCAAAATCTTTGTAAGATACACAGTGAGAAAATATTGCAGCATTAATAGAAACTTTTGTATTATGACAAAATATGGTAGAACCTTTCAAAAAGTGAGTATGATTAAGAAATACCACAATCGCACACTGCAGACCAGCCAACCACACCATGAATTAGAGCCAATGAACATTTACAGTAATAAGACAGTTGACAGGTTTATAAAAGCAAAGCAACAAGCTCTCCCTTCTTCGTCAAGATGATTGCCAAACTAGATAAGATACAAAGTCATGCATACAAATCCCAAGACCAACACAGAACGTCCACAAAAAATAGATAAACAATAACAGAACCACCGCCTTAGAACTGACAGCAGCCTAAGCTACAGGGGAGCTTGAATGCATTTTACTGGCACCAAATCTTCGCCCTAGATTCTGTTGTTGTTAAAACGCAAAAAAATGTTTAGCTTGTAAAAAATATTTCGGTATTGGAATGTTGCCCGACAAGTAGAGCACACTTTTCTTTTAGTGCAGAATCATGCTGGGCAACGTGGCCCTTATGGTTCCAAAGCGTGTTCGATTGCTTATGGCACACTGCGCATTCATACTTGAAAGTATTTTAATGTATACTTTTAGTGTGTAGGGATAAGCCATAGCGGGATTTGTATCCCTTGCCACACAAGTTGCATAGGAAATGCTGCAATTCTGGCGTGTCAGCCGCATCCCAGTGTGTCTTTTAGTGTCTGGTTAAATTAGACTTGTGGACTGTTTGATAGTCATATATTGCACACATATTTGTCTCCTGGTGTCTTTTCCGCGAAAGACTCGTCTAGTCCACGTAATGTAAATGACTCATCCATTTTCTGTAGCACCTGAAATAGAAAAAGTTTCATACAGATGCATTGACGACATGAAAAGTAATAAATTCCAGATGTAATTGTTTCTGGGCCTTTATTCCTTGATTGTATGATAAAGAGCGCTAAGTTGTAAGGGGCACGTGAAAACATTGTCAAATTAAAACAAGTATAAGCATTAAAATGTAAACATTTTGAGATACTGTCGTGCCAGCCAAGAGTGACAGTGACGACATGTTTTGTTTACAAAGTTATTAGAGACCTAGAAGCGATAGATCACTTGTTTATTAATCCTGTCCTCAGGATAGGATTAATACACAAGAGATCTCACGATTCGCGTTAACTCAAGTGGAGTGTACAAGTTAATGTTTTGCTTAACAATTATTAACAAAATATTTCGTCACTGTAACCTTTTGGTTGGCACTATAGTAGGGGTCAAACTTTTCATTTGACATTTGTTGACAGTGAAAAAAATCCCTTAGGGGAAATAACACCCATGTTGATTGGTAAGTTCTGAAACAGCATGTTTGCTTATTTGTCCTATGGTGGAATAAATATTTCAGTTATCTAAAAAAGTTTCAATTATAGTGCGAATCATGTTTACTGTCGTCGCCCTGGGCCCAGTCACCTGTTAAACTAACGGTACCGGGAGCCAACTCACGACAGTAAACAAGAAACGAGTTATACTAGATTTATTCAAAGCATTAGCCTTGTCGAGGTAAGTTGCACAACTAAGACTAAACTGTTGTCTCAAGAAGCTAAATCATGATAGCATCATGGTATCCAAGCAAATTTACATGCACTCATCTTTGCAATTTATAGCGGGAAGCAAGTAGCATTAGTGTTGCGTTTCTAAAGTCGTTCAGTATATATTATTTGTCCTGATTTGCAAAATAATTATTGCTACCATAACAATGCATGATAACTGCCTAAAAGAAATTGGCGTTTTACTTCATTCCAAGGATTTATTTTTATAAAAGCTATAACTTGTATTTAAAATCAAACACGGTGTAAAAAGAAAAAATTTTCAGATAGATCTAATTTATGTTTTAATTCTCTTATTCTGATAAAACAGATGTTATGGGTCCTCATTAGAATCGCCTTATCCTTTACTTGTGCAGCCTTTTTCCGCCAGAACAGAACAGAACAGATTGTTTATTTGACATAAACCATACAGTTTCTAGTCAATCATATATACATATTACACAATATATCTGTCACGTTTCATGAATATTGTACGTTCATATTTTCGCTCATATAAAAGGCATAAAGGAGTATCATAGTTTAAAGTGCAAATTATCGTATACTTAGTAAATGACTATTATGGAGAAGTAATTTCTTACTGTTAGAATTTGGCTTTATATTTGATGTTTTGATGGATCTGCTGACTGAAATCAATGTTATAATTGGGCCTCGTCGAGAGAAAACCTGTCTTCGGGGGCTCCAAAATAGTGAGATTCAAACCAGCCTGCTCAGCTATAGAAACTAGCCTGAAATTTGAATTTTCGCTCGTAGTTAGTCTAGATATGATACTTTCCAATAAGCAAATAACAAAGGCGCTGGTCAGACTGCGCGGTTACGCAGGCTGGTCTGCCCCTTTGTTGTTCGCAAACCCCAGAAGACAAACCAAAAAAAGTGAGTATTTTGTTTTGTTTGTTTTGTTACTTTACATCCCAAGTGAACAGCTATGGTCATGGCGGGACGGTCAGTTCACCTAACCACACTTTTTTCTGGGCAAGCTTGAACAAGCAGTTAACCAGTACTTCGTCCACATACTTTCGCTTGTAACTGACAACAACCCGCGGAAGGGAGGAGAATGGCCGTAGAAATTATTTCATGATCGATCTCCACGAAAGTGTAGGACCTGGCTGGGATCGAACTCGCAAACCCTGGATCTGCAGTCCGACTCGAATCTGTTGCCAGACACGTTACCAACTGCGCTACGCGACCCGGTAGTTAGTGAGTATGATCAGGGAATACTACGATCACAAACTGCAGACAAACTCATGCCACCGTGAGGAAGAGCGAGACACCAGGAAGACAACCAAGCAAATCAACCAGAACAAGATTTTATTGCAAAACTAGAATCGACAAAAAGCAACGCACAACAAAACGTAGAATAATTACAGAATCCCACAAGGGGAGTAACAATCAACAGCAACGGGCCCCTTTATTAATAGATTCAGTGTCGGGAGGTATCTCGAAACCCTGTCTGGAGCATTCCGTCTAGAATTTTACATTTAAAACAGGAATGTACCCCTAAGACTAATTGTTTTGGATACGAGTCAGTTCACATGAATGAAAGGGATGTTACTCTCCATGAAATACAACAGCAACTGTACTATCTGGTCAAGGAAAAAACATTGGTACCATCCCATTTGACAACAACCTATACTAATTTTGTACTGCAGATGACTTGATGCAATGTTGTCATCGTCAAAGTGCACAGAACAATAGAGTAGGCACATGGGTAGAATAATGTGGCACAGTTTGTCACGTTGTGCTGCTTTTTTCATTTGATTGGACAAATCGAGGTATTTCTTTCATATTTCTAACAGTAAATCTGTTTTGTATCCAAACCCTTACCGTGTGTAAAGTTTCCCTAATATCATAGCAGGTAAGCATGTAACATGTTATAAAGAGGAGATCTCCTTTCTGGAATTGCATGAGCTTGCATGCGTGAGCAAGCAATCCAAAATGGCTTTGTTTGGTTTGTTTTTACGCCTATCAAGTTGTAATAGGTGCTTTGGTATAGGGTATGCTTAATAAAGTTGTGAGTCGAAATGTTGGCGCTGGTATGCATAAAATGAGAGCAATTATAAAACCCCCAATAAACTAGTGACCGTTCAGTAAAGTTGTAATTGTCATGTACAATCCAGAAGCGAAACATAGCAATTGACTCCAACAATGTGGCATTTTGAGAGGTGTGGACTCAGACGGGCCTGTGCGGCCTTCTGTTGAGCTTAGAAACTTCAAATGATATTCGTCGGTTGCTCGGCAGTCATGGAGCAATCAAGCGACTAGCAAAGGTTCTGATCAGACTGTGCGTATGCGCAGGCTGGTCTGAGCCTTTGCTGGTCGCACATACCTCATTGTTGGAAATCTCATGTCCCGGCTCAAATATGTTCGCCATTGTCTATGTAATGCTTTGTATGTATACTGTAGGGGAAGGGCCGTAACTAATGGTGGAAAAACTTGTGGCCCGACCCCTTGCTTTGTATTGGCAATAAATATGTTTAAACTAGCAATTGACTCAACGGTGACACGCTCCCACGTGTGTCATGTTGTCGATATCTGCGAAGCTCTGGTTTATTTTTGACTAAAGTTATTGAAAATACATATAGCAGAAGTCTAAAATTCCTAACAACAGCGAATTTGCATCTTTAATCACATTATTTACATGTTTAGAAAATCGAAAATCAATCAACCCCAGTTGATAAACAAGTGATAAGAACGCAAATTCACTGAACACCGATCACGAAATAGCATATCAATGCAGTCAGCAAGTAATACATATATTTTACTACCTCCAAGACCAAAACACGCTTCAGCTGTATTTTAATGCGTTAAAAAAAGACTTTTTTGACGTGTAAACGAATAATCAATACCGCAAGTGACCAACTGTCCAATATACACGGTACTTGCCATTCACTCGCAATTGTCCGGTCACTTCCGCTCCCTGGGTGTGTATATTATGCCTCGCTGACGTATCATGAGGGGAAGGGGTCTTAGTTTTTTCCAGTAAGTAAGTTGCGATTTTTTTCTTATCCATCAGTTTAAACATGTGTTTTGTGTGCTCAAAAGAACCGTCTCATCGAGACGGTTCTTTTGAGTACCTACAATATATGTTTTTGTTGAGAAATAAGAAAAATAATTTTCAGTTACACACTCTTATCTGGGGTCTAATTTCTATCTAATCTATATTATTCGTGTATGCAGCAAAGGCTCTGGTGAGTGCATATTTTGCAGGCTGACCTGAGCATTCGTGTTTGCATAAAAATCAAAAAGTAGCAAAATCTCGCATGCCGGCGCATTTAAGTTCACTACCCATAGCAATAACCGTAACTAAATCATCAAGGGAGGTAATACTTGGTAGCGTTCGATTATAACAAAGTGTGATTTTATGCAACTATGATATGTTTTCTACAGACAGTAATGCCCGTTACACTGCACGTTGGTAATCGGAAAGTGATTGATATCACGTTTAAAATGCAAACAAAATTTTAAGTATAATAAACAATCAAAGTTGGCATTCTTTACGGATACTAAACGATGGACGCTCAGCTCTGTGAGAAGAAAAAATCAGTCAGTGTAATGGAACACGCATTTTACCCGGGAGATGTCAGTCGACTGTTCGCGGTTTTTTGACAGTCCACAACAACAATAATGATATAGCTACATGTATATCGATCTATATATGATTTTCTGGTTTTATTTTACCTGCATTAAAATTTCACCAAGTCGAACTTTCTCGTCACGTTCTCTAGCGTCTACTTTGAACCTGACGTGCGCTAATGACGTCACTTGCTCTTATGACGTCATTATGCGTAAACGACAAGTATTGAACTTGACGTTGACGCTGAGAGTCCCTCGCATTAGTTTGCGTCCTAAGCAATTTGCCTTATGTCAAATGTGTTCCAATATTTAGTTACAAGGGCTATCTTGGACTAAGGTTGACCCAAGTATAGTCGTGAGTCTAAATTATAGTAGGTTTACTCTAAATTTACTAAAGGTATGCGATGAATTCTGCCATCGGGGTCTGCTAACAACAAAGGCACAGACCAGCTTGCGCATCCGCGCAGTCTGATCAGCGCCGTTGCTATTCTCAAATTGAATAGTATCGTATTTAAACTTGCTCCAAGCGAGACTTCACTGTTTCTATCTAATCTCTGTGGCTGAGAATGCTGGTTTTTGGTATGATCTTATCGGAAGCCCTGAAGACAGGTTTTGTCGCATCGATGCTCATATATGCATTTATATTCATGTAAATGCGGACCCAATCCACAAACCTGTTTCATGCGATACGCACATAGAAAATGTCTAGCCCCTCTAGACTACTCGTGGCCAATTCCGCCCATGACCAACGCCGACGGGATCCGTACCAAAGATAATACCCCCTCCCCCTCCGCGCCACCGAATACCCCATTCAGTAGCGGGAAGGGTGTGGGCATAAAAAGAACCTTTCTCATATAAATGCGGGTCCAACCAAAGCATAGGTAAGTTATAGATACTCAGTGAGACGGTTCTTTTGAGCACCGCAAATATAAAAATAATGAGCAATAAAATATTTACAATTTTACGCTAAAATTTTTGCTAATCTCCAAATTTACTCTACATTTTTGGATGAGTACATGTAGTATATGCATCGATCAATTGAAGCGATGCACATTAAAACAGCACATTTTTCACCTAAATTAGACATGCAGAGTTACTCCGTGACCTTGAAAAACGGTAAATGTCCCCAAATCATTACATCTATATCCTAATGATGTATCTATGCAAATTTGGTCAAAATATATCAACTAGGTGTTCAGACAAAATGCAGATAAGTTTCTTTTTACTGTGGGTGGGGTATTTTGGTATCGTTTTTGGTATTGAAAAGTCTTCTTATATATGCATATAAATGTTCCAAGCATTTGGAATACATATAGTTTCATTTGGCAGTTCACAGTGACGTATTTCAATCAATAATGTTTGGTTCGTAAGGTTTAAACATGCTTAGAAATAAGAAAAGCCTGCTTAGTTCATTATTTTGCAGTTTAGGGGGTAGGGATAACTTTTTGGTAATATCTCATTAATTAGACGGTGATTTATTTTTAAATTCTGTCATAATGCATCTTATATAATGATCACTTTCCTAAAAAAAAATAGAAAAAAATATTTTTTAAAAGTATGTTTAAATATTGAATTATCAGTCAGTAATTGCTGAAAACGAATGCATAAATATCGGTGAATGCTGACTTGAAAGCGTGATATGAAGAAAAAAACTTGTATAGCTTCAAAAGAATGGTTTGAGAAAAAGTTCTTAATTATTATTGGCTTCGCATGCTTGTTTGAAATAACGATTTTCAAATACAAAATTGAGTTACAGAATATTTTACTTGTCTTAATGAGTTTCCAAAAAGCTGCGTAAAAAAGCCAACATATGCCAAATAATAAAGAGCTGTAACTTTTGAACTGGACGGTAAATTTTCTTTAAAATACGTCATTTTTCTCATAATATGATGTACTTCAGAATATCAAAAAATGAAAAAATTCTATTTTTTGGAAAAAAAAATCGCCCTGTTGTGGGCAGTGACCTTAAGGACAATTTCGGAATATTTTCCATGCGCACCATTCCTGCGTCGGGAAACAGGAAAAGTTGTCTTGGTCCTGTCTTTTCGACCATTTACAAATTCGGATAATCACAGTTTTCAGATACTCTTATGTCAGATAGATATTTCCACATTTTCTTGACGAAAGAAAGTAGATAAAATGTGTCCGAAATATCTATTTGCCCTTCATCAGAACTGATCGTCATAGTACCAAATACAGAAAAATAGAATAGGCGGCATCAACAATGTACAAAATTTCGAAGTTTTTACCTGTATGTGAATACGAATATGGCCGATACTGGGATGGCCAGTCCCATATGTACAGTTAGTTCGAGCCACATCTTATGACACTTTTCTCTCGCCCTCTCTAAAGTATATATACTGAATTCTACCGGTGTAGAGACAGATCAGTCACCCCAGACTCAGGTTACTGATCCAGCTCTCCACTGCTAGTTTTTTGCTTCACCTTTTGAAATCAAATTAAATCAAACTGATTTGATTTGAAATGTTTACAGAACAAGCGCATTATCTTGCCACAGTTACCCTCGATGGTAAAGTGTGTGTGCGTATGTGTGTGTGTGAATGTATGTAAGCCGCCGCCATAACGTAAATTATATGCTATTTTGTATGTACTGCTGCCTCACGTTTTATATTGAATTATCCTCGAAATGTGTGGGGATGTGGGTAATTTTGGCCCTCCTGAAAGATAATTAGTACCCCCCCCTCCCCCCCCCCCCCGATTTTATTTCTTTTTCTAAAATGTAAAATGATAGTCCATGAAATAAAAACTGAAAAAATAAGATTTTCAAAGTCAGATTTGTTAATATATAATTTACTCTAAAAATCGAAATCCTTTTTTGGGGAAATTACCTGAACACATCGTGCAGTATCTTGACACGGCACGGGAAAACAAATAATTTTGAGGCCGTGAGCTATAATTAAATTAAAATAAAGAAGCTGGATGACGATAACATCTATTTTAGCTTAATATTAAGGAGTAAGGTTATTTTCAGAAATTTGTTCAAATGCTGACATTATGAAAATTTGAGCATTGTGACAAATCCTTTTTCTGTCATAAATTGACAGACCATGCAAAAAAACAAACTGTATGCAAAAGTTGAAAAGGTTTCAATGTGGGTAGTATTTAGTAGCAAGTGCCCTTAAATTTGGTTCATGTAAGAAAGCAACAAAATATTTTGTAAAAATCATTTTAAGTCAGCCAAACGCGGACTGGTTAAAATAGTTAGTTATAAACATACTTTTTTAGGGTCTATATAAGCAAACCTTTTGATCGTGACACTATGATAATATTGCAAGCGCGAATCAAGAGAGGGCAGGTGGTCCCGGCCCCCACCTAGAAAATCACAAGTGACTTTAGGTTTCCTCAGAAATACTGGTACGGACCCTTATTGCTTCTCTGGGTAGTTTGACATACGTTGATGACTATAGGTTTTAATAAACACAAATTTTCAGCGTAAAATTGTCAATATTTTCATACCCATCAGTTTTAACATATGTTTTGGGTACTCAAATGAACCGTCTGTAAGTGGCGGTTCTTTTGAGTACCCAAAACATATAATATATTTTGGTTGAGAAATACGAAAATTATTTTTTGGTACGCACTCTTAACAAAAGTCCTGAAGTTTTCGGGGGCATCCTGCCAGAAATGTTTTGATCCGCCATGTATTGTTCTGGTTGAGAAAATTTGAGCCGTGACATGTGATTTCCAACAATGTGGCATTTTGACAAGTGGAGACTCAGACGAGCCTGTGCAGCCTCCTTTTAAGCTTAGAAACTCCAAATGATGTTCAATAGGTAGTTTAACACTCGTAAACTATTCAAGCGACTAGCAAAGGCTCTGATCAGACTGCGCGTATGCGCAGGCTGATCTGAGGCTTTGCTGGTTGCACATACCGCATTGTTGGAAATCTCATGTCGTGGCTGAAATAAAGTTGTTTGGGGGCATCCTGTCAGAAATGTTTGGATCCGCCATGTATTGTTCTGGTTTCGAAATAAGTTGAGCACATTTATCTGGAGGCCATTTACATTTAATTGAAATTAGAAGAGAGCATTGACATTTGTATCAGAAGTTCTTAGCTATCAGACATGTGTAGGTGAAAGTTTTCAGGATAAATCCTGAGTTTCCATAGAAAGTCCGCCTCCAAATGCTGAATTAGGGAGATTATAATAGCTTCTCTGATTAATATTTAGGTTATCTAAACACAATGAACCATTTAAACATGAAATTATTCATTTTTGTAGGCATCCTGCAAGTTTAAAAATTTGAATTTCTGAAGTTCAGGATTTCGGAAATTTTTAACTTTCACCCATGTATTTACATGTAACAGGGGTTGATGATACAGTAAATATCTTGTAAATCGAACATGTGTAAAAAAATGACCGGATAACATTAACAAATTAAGATTTTAATAAGGGTTAACCCTATACTCCATAAAAACGTCTTTTGACGCCTTTATTTGAAAATATTGTGGAAAATCGAGCATTTGCTCCTTTTGAGCAATTGCTCCATTTTCTTTAATTTTTCAAAAGTATTTAAAACTTAACTTAATTTTTTCTTGATTTTTCCCAATGTCTTCTGAAAAAAAAATCTGATGTAATAATTTCCAAATTTACAGCAGTTTTGATATCATTATTTTTGTGATAGGGCATTGCATAAGCTATTATGCCTTCATATGTGGATGTACAATTCGACAAGACTCTGGTCAGGTGTGGTGCTTAATTGTATCGATTCCTGATCTTTGCCCTCTTTCTAAATTTGTTGGATAATACAAATTGAAGATATATGCAAACACAAAAGACATAATTTAAATTGGAGAATGATTGTCTACCGCCTCTTTTGATGACTTGAAATAAAAACTATCACGAGATGAGTCACACGGTGACCAAGTTAAAAATTACAGAGGTCACCAAGCACAACGAGAGACAAAAGTAATACGAGGATTATATGTATAGTTTATAGATCATATATTACAATGAAAAAGGAATTAAGAGGGAACGAGCGCAGCGAGTGAACCACTTACCTCCTTTATAATTGTAATGTATAACTTTATAACCCACTTATAGTTTTCTCCTCCTTTTTCATGACTGTGTCTTTGGA
Organism: Loripinus fragilis; assembly: GCA_964019695.1. Lineage (NCBI taxonomy): Eukaryota > Metazoa > Mollusca > Bivalvia > Lucinida > Lucinidae > Loripinus > Loripinus fragilis. Next base: position 224,738 of record CAXHUL010000574.1, read on the forward strand.
GATAGTGGCTTTGACCACGCCACTTCACGAATTTACTTAATAGTTTACTTAATACATGTAGATATTACAAACATTGACACAATACGAGGGCTGTTCAAATATGAATGCAAGTGGTTTCATAACTTTCTTCACATATATGCTACAACAAAATGGTAAACATTTCTATAAAGGACTATATATCACCTTTAAACTGGCACCAGACCTAAAGAAATGTACAGTATACTTATCGAGCTATAGCCTTTTGAAGGAGGGTGACGTTGATATACTAACAAACTCAATGCTTCGAACATATACCAGTAATATAGACGAGCGTATAATTCTTCGATA
>CAXHUL010000575.1:575-93668 GCA_964019695.1 Loripinus fragilis
AATTTAATCAATCATGATCACCCCTTAACTACCCAAAAGATTGAGGCCATCATCTTCCCTGCTGCATGAACCCTCTTAAATGTCTTAGGAGGGGGTGAGCCAGTGTGCTTCCATTGTTTGCTCTGCATTTTTCACTTTGGGTCAATGTGGTGAACCCATGTCTCATCTTAGGTTACAACTCGCTCGATAAAATCGCCAGGATCATCTACATAGCGAGACAGGAGATACCTAAATATAATGAGCTGAGTCCTTTTTGATTATTGGTCAACAATCGCGTCACCCATCTTGTAGACTGGTTCTCTCCCTTTAATAGCTTGTCAGCATATTTAGGGGAGGGAACCAGACTACCCGTCTTGTGGAAGCCTTTGGCATACCTAAAATCTTGGTTAGTATTGATTGCACTGTCCCAAAACCTATGCCCACTTCGCTAGCTATGCTTCGCAAGTCTCGCCTCATATCACACATAACCAGGGTGTGCACGACCTTGACATTTTCATCAGCAGTTGCATCTTTGGGGCGGCCAGACTGTCCATCATTCTCAATGTTCTCTCTCTCCTCTTAAAATCTGCTGCCCATTTTTCACTGTACGTGCTATAAGAAGGAGTATCATTCCTTGGATTACCATTAAGTCTTCATGAATTTCCTTGGGAGGCATTCTTTTCGTACAGAAGTACTTGATAACCGCTCTGGTTTAAAGTTTCTCCATTTTGCAAACGTGCCGCACACTCCTCTCTTAAAGTAAGTAAGGGTGCAAAGATCAGGAATCGATACAATCAAGTACCACACCTGACCCAAGATACCAATGGGAAAGTGACAAACTCACAGTAGACACCACAAACGAGAGCCAAGAGGTCAGTCCTTTCCCAGCAGGTGACCACAAAGCACATATAAACAGACGTGCACAAAGACATAGAAAACACAAGACAGAACAAAAACATAAAAGATCCACAAAAGAAGTACCGCCTTGGAACGGTCAGTAAAATATTTTACTGGAGGGCTTAAACCGGTTTAACGGCGCCAAGCTCAGCCTTAATTCAGATGTGGATCAAGACACATAGATATTTGGTTTGCATTAAAGACCCCATAACTTATCAATGCGTCATCTCCTAAAACATATAAATCAAGATAATACAAGGAGATAAAGCAAGGATAAGGACTCAACAGTAAATTAAACTGAATACAGGAGCAAAAGAAATCCAACAGGTAAACCCCGGTGGGCCCGACAAACAGCCAAAGCATCAGGCCCCAACCTTCTCATCAATAGATAAGTCTTTAAGTCGGAACCATCATAGAGGCTGACGTCCGACCCACCGGCGTGCCCGGTGTATCATATATGCTACATTATTTTTTGGTGCCATGACCAAGATATTGGCTAGAACGTTAAGCTTAACTGCTAAAAAGACTGTTAAGATGGATAGGCAACTAGAATAAATCATTCCAGTTGAGATCATTTGTCTGAAATGGGCTTTATAAGCCGCCAAAGTTCAAAAACGAAAATGTATCATATATGATACATTGGGCATTAAAAAATAAAAAAATAAGAAATGAGATATTGACTTCACATTTTCAGATATACCTGATATATATATGTGACGCGCCATGACATTTTGTGCCCAAATGCAGTAAAACGTGACGTCGGGAAAACGCGCTGCAAAAGTGACATAATTTATGCAACTGCACTTTGTTGCGCAATTTGTACGTCGCTAAGCGTCAATTGTTAACATCGTTTGAAGCCCAAGAGGCGCATTTCTTCGCAAAGAAATATTTAATTATGGATTAGAAGATTTATACATGTACATACGATTTTTTAAATCATGGAGTTGGAGGAATTACAGATGAGATGACTATTTACAAGCATGTATTAAAAAAAACACCGTTTCTCCGACACTCTCTGTATCGGCCGTAGTGCATTTTTATTCTGTTTCTACTGTGCATATTAAAGACCAGAAAAAAACCCAAATGATTATGACCAGGAAATACCACAATCATACACTGCAGACCAAGACCAGGTCTGATAGTATAGTGCATTTTATAAAACAACGGAATCAATTCCATTTCAAACGCAAATTGTAAGCGCAAAAATGTGTGTCCGTTTCGGTACCTTTTGTCCCCAATGTCGTCGTACAGCACGTGAGCGATTTTGTTGCCTGTTGTGTTGAGGCGCACACTACAAGTGGAAAGTTCCATCCTACTTATGAGGGATGTGGCATACGATGCTCGTTTCAGTGTATGCAGTAGGCGTAGTACTTTGAGGTACAGTCACAGGACATAATTATTCGCCGTATTACAACGTCGCCGTTTAAATCAATGTATTTCCAGATTGTTTGGCAAAATTATTGCCGCAAAACAATAGAAGCTACAACCGCGAAAAGGGTACCAAATGAAAGAAAATTGATTTACGCAATAAACAATTTTATTGTAGCTTCTTGGTGTCTGTTGTTTTCGTATTGTAGCCATTTAAATACGACAACAAATTTAAATGGTATTTTGGCGACGTTAACTTAAGCGTCAATGGGAATCGTGAAATCTTACTAAAAATGTATGTTCGCTTTAAACGGAACCTACTTGAGAACCAAAATTATAATTTATTTTAATATTTCATTGTATATTGCTATTTTATATTTGACTTCCATCCCTGTAAATTTGTTTTAAAAAAAATGTACCCATTAACATTGCCATGGTAATTTTCACAAACATTCTGGAAATGCACTGTTTAAACTGCGACGGCACAAAGTGGCGAATATGTATGAACACAAACATCAACATCAATATCAATATTTGGGTCAGTAGTCTGATGCGCTGACTGCTCCTTGTGTGCTAATAGGGCTACAAGTCTGATACGCTGACTGTTCCGTGTATGCTACATGTAACAAGTGTATTGTATCAGCGTGACAAATGCAAGACTGCTTAATCGGTGATGTGCGTTTTACTATATGCTGTAAGATGAAGCCACGAGCTTTTGCCATGAGCGCATTTTTGCACGAAATTTAGAAATTCTTTCTTATTACATGTAGCTACGTATATTCAGGCGCGACTTTCGGGCTTTCCGTTTTGTTCCATGCGTGTGTTAGAGCCACTTGAAAACTGTGCCAGCTTATCACTTATCGCATTTGCCAACCGCAAATACTCAGATGAGCCTGTTCTAAAGCGCAACCAGAGCATGTAGACCAAGGCTCAAGCCAAACACTACACTTCTACTGTAGCCCAACTATATAGCTATATATCCACAAAACGCTTTGAGGCGTGACTGTTACGGGTAAATGTATTGCATGAATCGAGGGTCATTCCTTAGAAGTCGTGGTTGAAGCACGTATGCATATAACGATTTTAACGCATACGCGCCAAGTACTGACATTTTATAAGTTGTGTAAAATCATGTTCTGTAGCGTTTAAGCCAGGTACACCCCATTTTTATCCGCGCCTTATCTGATCTACTTCAATAATTCCGAAGTTTAGAGTTGGATCCATTTCGATCTGATCTGTGTTTAATTAATTGTAAATTCGGTGTGTACATGGACGCAAGCTGATTGTAGTTAATTATGGTTATAGCTGATAAATATGCAACCAAAATTATTCGGATAGGTACATGTACACATGTATTCCTGACAAGTAGATCTAAATGTACTTCGACATATAAGATGCAAATTCATAGGCTTCACTGTTCACAACTTCCGCGACTGTAATTTGAATATTTTAGCATGTGATCCTATCAAATATAAGTGGACAGCATTCACACAAGAAAGAGCCGCTTCTTCTGAGTACCCATTGCAAACATTTTCTTTGAGAAATAAGAAAATAGCGCTTTGGGTATCCATTGCTCTTGACCTGGTTATAAACATTTTTGTATTGCAAAGATATATTAGCAAGTGACAGCCAGAGAAATATGAAGATAGGGAAGTGTGTGTGTGTGGGGGGGGGGGGGGGGGGGGGGGACTGGTACACCCGCATGAATCTCTTTGATCCGATGCATCAAGCGAAAGGAGGACATAATTTCGTCACGTTTTGATATCGAACTCTCAACAAAACATTTGGCTTGATATATTTTGTGGGAGCTCATCCACTCTTTTCTCTGCATTTGTTTAAAGCTGCACATCATGTTACATGCTTGAAAATACATTGTACATGTACATAATAGAATTTGATTACACCGATTATGCGAGATGTCTCGCCGTTTCAGTTATGACTGTCTTTAAAATTCAAAACTCTGTTTCAGTGGAAGGTAAGCACAATCGGCGAAAAGATTGATCAGCATTTGCGCATGTTAAGACTGAGACAGAGTAAACTCAGTAGTTTGCTTTGGTTTTCTAAGGGAACATTGAAGTGAAGCAATGCATCTGTATTGTTACGAGAGATCTAACACAATTTTTGAACAGAAGAGACACGGCTAAACTACTAATTTATCGGTGCCCGACTTTTACGAATTGAATATCGCGTGATGGGTTCCGGGAACAGCTCTTGACTTGGTGACTACCGAATGCGACACACCACTGAGAGTGCAAACTGACCTTAGTATTTTATAACTACTACTACTGGCAGCACTGCTGCTGATGCTACGTTCCTTCCTCTTTCTACAAATGAATTAGCAAAGGTTATAGTGAAAAAGAAAAGAAAAAAAAAAGTAGATTGATTAAACCACGATACGCGGAATCACATGGCCGGATCAAGAGGGGGTCTGACCCCCTGGAAAATCACAAGTTATATGGTTTTCTATTGGGAAAAAGCAATTGGATCCCCCTGTAAAAAGTTGGACCCCCTGGAAAATGTTCCACCCCCACTGGAACCTTGGCAAATAATAGTTTTCTTTGTAAGTAACCACTGGACTTCTATAAAATAAGTTGAGGACTAAAAACATAAAATAAAAAAAAACGTTGTCAGAGCTTTTTTTATATGCCAGATGGACCTGGACCTGACGAAAATTCCTGGATCCGCACATGAATCATATCTGATCGCCTCTTTTAAAGGCTGTGACCTTGGCATATCACAGTCCACTGTATAAATCCTGTATATAAACTGAACTGGTGGAGGAAAATATTGTTCTGATTATGGAGTGGCAATAAAACATGAGTGAAAAAAATATTATAACGAGACGACAAGTTCAAGAATTAACCAAAATATAGATGTTTCAGCACTGTTGGTATCGAAAATTAAGTTACAATGACTGTGGATGTTCCTTGAATGTTTAATTCAGTATATATGTGGACAAGGAAACAAGAATATAAAAACTCAGATTTAGAGTGAACAGCGTAGAAAATTATAAGATCGATTTCAAAAGTGATATATGTTACCTTACTATGTGGAAACAGAACTGTGGGACGATGGAGTGGTCGAATTAGAAGAAAAATGAACGAACAGACAAACAGAGGAATTTAAAGATACTTTTTATAATATTTTATAATTATATGTAGTCATACGAACTTATAATACTAAGTATTGGTAAATGATTTTACTAGACAAATCGTCTTCGCTCTGTCAATATGATATTTCTATGTTTTACCAAAAGCACCTAGATTAGTGATTCATATTTATACAGTGAAACCAATTAATTTAAGAAAGCAGGGTTTTTTTTTGTCTTTCTGTTGATAGTGCTAGATTAAGTAAGGTAGGCCTCTTACTTAGTCACCTGGTTGAACTGTATAAATTCATGTTTACACTTTTAAACATATTGACAGGGGCGCATTCGAACTGTCTTAGTGGTCATACTGGTTATATGCACTGCATTTAGTGTTTAGTTTTCCTTTTCTGTTTAACTTCTGTTTCAATGATAAACGATTGAAAAAATGCAAAATTATGGAGTAAAATGTACACTTGAAAATAAGATAAAGTAAATTGTACATAATGATCTTATATGTTACTATAACTTTGAGAATAAGTATCATATGTTAAAGCATAATTTCGTACTTTTAATATCAGAGTATGTAGCATAAAGACAGAGTTAAAATTAAATGTTTGATAATTGGTGAAATACATAAATGACCACTTAGTAACGAAAGATGCAGGATTTAAGGCCATAAATGTAACTGCAATTTTAGTATTGAGTATTAAATGCTTTGAGCATAAAATCGTACTTTTTAAAAACTATTAGTTGCATGTTATATTTAAACCTAACTTTAATCGAATTTGAGACAGTTCATACAATTCATAATGAGATAAAATAATACATTGATAGTGTAAAAGGTAACGTATCTTACATCTAACTGTAACTTTGGTGTTAAGTATTTAATGCTTCGAGCATAACATCGTACTTTTTAAAACTAGAAGTTGCACGTTAAATTGATAGATTGGCAAAATCAAATTCTGAACAGTCTGCATATTTTATAATAAGTATAAATTGAAGTATAGTTGAGTGTTAAAGTAACATATCTTACATATAATTTGTAACTTTAGCGTTGAGTATTTAATGCTTCGAGCATATTATCATACTTTTAAAAACTATAAGTTGCACGTTATATTGATAGATAGGCAAAATCAAATTTTGAACAGTCCGCATATTTTATAATCTGTATAAATTGAAATATAGTTGAGTGATAAAAATAATATATATTACATATAACTTGTAACTTTAGCGTTGAGTATTTAATGCCTCGAGCATGCCATCGTACTTTTGAAGCTATTAGTTGCAAGATATATTAAGAGCCTAGCTAAAAGAATAATAATTAGGATCCACACAATTCGTAAATCAAAATAAGTATTTGAATGAAGTGTAACATAGCTGATAACGCATGTCACTGTTACTTTTTTTGAAGTATTATTACATGCACATTGACGCGTAATTAATACCGTTTAAGAAGTGGTTATACATTGTATTAGGTCCATACTAAATGCGAAAATAACGAAAGTTATGACTTGTTAATTGTTTTAGACATCCACAACACGTAACATATATAACTGCAAGTCTTAAACGCTACTGTAACGTTAGTTCTGAGTATTAAATGCTAATTTATGCATAAATTTGTACTTGTTAAAACTATTAGTTGCAAGTTGCAGAAAGAGCTTAGATAAAACGTTGGAAGCTTAAACTTATAACAAAGTAACGTACTTAACATGGAAAACTTATTTATGCATAACACAAAGAATTGCGCACAGTATTAATATTTACATGTAATGGGAAATATTGGTTGATTTGCTGCGACTTTACATGTACATGTTTTCATAAGTATTTATGTTGGTGACATAGTCTTACTTTTGAATACAATGACAGGTCGCAAATGACAAATAAGAAAAATATATCGGTGAACTGGTGATATACACGGTTAAAATTATACCTTTCCAAACCATTTCATGAAAGAAGGCAGTGTTACTGTGTTACAGTATTTAGAAAACGCTAAAGCAAAAAAAATGCTAAAGGTTATAAAACAAGCCCTCCGTGTAAATAAATTTAATTAGTAGTAAATAGTTCTGTAATGTATATTATAATTATAGTTATGAGTATATTGGCCCAAACAAATGTAAAATAATATGCATACGTTCATATGTTTGTTAACTATGTAAGGAAAAGTGCTTATATGCAGATAGCATGAAAATGGCAGTCCTTCAGGTAGACAGATTAATATTTTGTTGGTGACTTAAGTACCCCATATAATTCAAATAGTTAATATGCAGAATAACTATAAATGTTGAAGGGTCAATTGTTCATAGTAGTCAATTTGTTAGTTGTAGTAAAATGGTGTAGTTGTATAGATAAATACCCTATAGTTTCAAACTACTTTATGGGAATAAAGTAAATTTAGGGGAGGAGGTGGTGGTGTTGTGCAGTAAAAATAAGACCAAAATAAATAATAAAATAATAAAAAAAATGATAAATAACAAAATAATAAATAATAAATTATTAATTCAAAAACTTAGTCAAATCTGATAAATCTAAAAGTGAAATCATGTATAGTCTGACCACAGGCAAAAAACATTAGAAAAGGGAAGCAGTAGCATTTCAAGTAGAAGTACGTAAGGCCTGTTTAGCATTGAACTTGAATAATAAGTTTTGACAAGATTTCACAACGCTGGTCCGGTGGCGTTATATTGAGTTGTTTACGAGATTAATTGCGTAAGTTCGTCTTAACAGGATCTTAAGAATGTTTGTTTGGCTTGATTAATACCTTGAGGCATTCACGTCAACGCCATGTCACATCTAGTAGAAAGGAAACAAAGAAAGAAAGAAAAAATAGGAAAAATGTACGTTTACAAATATATGAAATTAATATTTAAATATGACTTTAAAAGTTTGATTTTTGAAATCAGTATCTTATGCCGATCATTTTTATACTAAACTTTATGGTATCAGCTTCAATGTAAAAAGATGAATTTGAAGTACCAACTTCATAAACTGAATATAAAGTCCGAAATGGTCTAAGTAAGTACTGCAAACCACAAACAACCGAAAAGTACAACAACAATAACAACAACTGCTACTACTATCACGACTGCTGCTACACAAATCTCATAATGATGACAGCAACTACTGCTACAGCTTGCCAAGTCAGTGATAAATGCAAGTTACCGAAGCAAGCATGTACGGAGACAACAACAACAACAACAACAACAACAACAACAACAACTACAATCACTATGTGGTACTTTGTTGAACAACTACCGCTACAGCTTGGCAAATCTGTGATAAATGCAAGTTACTGAAGCAAGCACGTACAGAGACAACAACAACAACATCATCATCAACAACAACAACCACAATCACTACTACTATTATCATTGCTACTACCAAAATGCGTTACTTTGTTGTTGAACGATAACAACTATCACTGCTACTGCAGCGTGATACAACGATAAACAAAGGCAAGTAACTAAGTCAATGGTGAGGATGCAACAACAACACAACAACAACGATTCTACTACTACTACCACCACCACTAATAATAAAATAATAATAATAATGATAATAATGAAAATAATTATTATAATCAAGGAAGTTTGAAATTGGTATAGGATGACTTAGGAATACAGAAAGTTGGAATTTAAAGTTCTTGAACATTGGTTCAAATAAGGGGAACTTGGTATAAGAAAAATGCTTTAAAAATATATAATTAATTAAGATTCATAAGACAGGACCACACAACAAACATAACTTGTGGGTAATAGGGTTTGCACATGCGCAGTCTTGGTTTTGACAGACACGCCCACATAGAGGGATACCCTTTATGGAGAAGGCATTTGATTGGTCGGCGCATCGTCACGCTATGGCGGATTTCCGACAAGTTCTGTCCAGGGTATTCCTAGGTCATAATACGTTTGACCATTGATTTGAATGCTTTAAAAATAAAATAAGGAAACCCTGGACACGGACTTAGTCTACTTTATATCTTTTAGGGACTTAAAGAGTCCATGCCGTTAGGCATACGACGTCCCCCACCATGGCGCATCTTCGAGGGTCCAGAGGATGGCGCAAAGAGCCCAGAACCCCAGATATCCAGCTAAGTACGGCACTACACGTGGCAAATCTGTGATAAATGCAAGTTACTGAAGCAAGCACGTACAGAGACAACAACAACAACATCATCATCAACAACAACAACCACAATCACTACTACTATTATCATTGCTACTACCAAAATGCGTTACTTTGTTGTTGAACGATAACAACTATCACTGCTACTGCAGCGTGATACAACGATAAACAAAGGCAAGTAACTAAGTCAATGGTGAGGATACAACAACAACACAACAACAACGATTCTACTACTACTACCACCACCACTAATAATAAAATAATAATGATAATAATAATGATAATAATGAAAATAATTATTATAATCAAGGAAGTTTGAAATTGGTATAGGATGACTTAGGAATACAGAAAGTTGGAATTTAAAGTTCTTGAACATTGGTTCAAATAAGGGGAACTTGGTATAAGAAAAATGCTTTAAAAATATATAATTAATTAAGATTCATAAGACAGGACCACACAACAAACATAACTTGTGGGTAATAGGGTTTGCACATGCGCAGTCTTGGTTTTGACAGACACGCCCACATAGAGGGATACCCTTTATGGAGAAGGCATTTGATTGGTCGGCGCATCGTCACGCTATGGCGGATTTCCGACAAGTTCTGTCCAGGGTATTCCTAGGTCATTATACGTTTGACCATTGATTTGAACGCTTTAAAAATAAAATAAGGAAACCCTGGACACGGACTTAGTCTACTCTATATCTTTTAGGGACTTAAAGAGTCCATGCCGTTAGGCATACGACGTCCCCCACCATGGCGCATCTTCGAGGGTCCAGAGGATGGCGCAAAGAGCCCAGAACTCCAGATATCCAGCTGCGTACGGCACTACACGTGGTGGAGAATCCGGGTAACGATAATTTCGGAACTCACAAGCCAAGCAAGTGTTTCAACGTTAATTCCCCATTAAAAATAAAGAAATGGAATATTATTATAGGAATTCCACAGGATTTGTGAATCTGATGATCAATTCACCGTGTATGAGATGTGGACAATTCCATTTGCGAGGACAGTGTCGTGCTGTAAATGCACAATGCTTCAACTGCTCTAGATCTGGACATTTTAAAGCAGTTTGTGAGTTCAAAGGAAATGTACTTAAAGCCGCCAGATCCAAACAGAGGGATGCTGAGCGAATGAAAACGTTTATCGCCAAGAAGACAGCAGAGATGTTACCATTTTGGAATATATCTGGTGCTGAACTTTCCACGTTCTTTCCAAAGAACACAGGAATTTCGGAACATTTTCAAATGAAACTGCAGAAAGCAGAAAATACAGTTTTACATCTCACGGCGGAGTGCAGTGATGCTCGATTAAATTACCAAATCAAACAACAGGATGCCCAGAATCTTCTGAGTAGAGAGCAGCGGCGACGTCATGATGCTGAACAGAAGGTCCATAGAGTTGAGCTGCAGATTGAGCAGATGGAAGAACGACTAACGAGCAGCAATCAGCAGAAAATTGATTTCGAAAATAAAAACTCTGAACTGGTGGGGAAAATTATGGAACAAAAATCTGAAATTGAACAGTTAGAATTCAAAGTGCATACTTCAGATAATAAAATTCGTACCATGGAATTAGACATAAAAGATCTGAAATTTCAAAGAAATGAGATATTTTATTTCAATTCCAAAGCTTTAGGTCTATTGACAGAATTTAGAAAACATCACAATGCAGTCAAACAAGAATTAGTAGAAGCTTTAAATAAACTGTACAAAATGACAGCCACATCATTTCGTGGGGGTAGAAATTTCGAGTGTGGCAGATGTGGAAGTTCATGTTTTCATGAGCATTCAAACTGCATATCACGAGGAAACACCTGTGCAGTCTGTGGTAAGTCTAATCATTTGGCTGCTGTGTGCAGAGAACGATTAGAGCCAATTACAGCTGACGCATCGGTACTAAAGCTCTTGGACATGCTCGCAATAACTTTGCCACCAAGAAACTAAATGCTGCAACTACTTAATATTTCAAAAATGTGTCACAATAGCTTTTGATGACAGCCATATTGTATTGTTGGGTAATTTTGTATTTCTAAACGCCAATCATCAGCTACTTATCAATTTCATCGAAAAAAAGATAACATGCTAAGCATTTTTAACAAATATACGAAAGACTGTGAATTTCCAACTTAACATTTCACAGGAGTGAAATTAAAAGTAGGAGGGGATGGTGTTATGCCGTGCAAAATTGACCTTTAAATGATAATAAATTTAGAAAATAATAAATTAATAAATAATTAATTAATAAAAATAAGCTCAATAAATGTAAGGGGAAATCACACATTGAAACGTATATGGAAATGCCATGAGAAAAGGGTTTAATATTAAGGGACAAATAAGATCCTTTAGTTTGCACCTAACAGAAAGGGGTATTTAGAGTTAAATCATTTTATCATTCAGCTTGTCACAAGTTATGACAAGAAACCAAGATTTCCTGTCCCAGCGGCATATCTTACATACTTTAGTAGCTTAATAGTTTTTCTGATCAGTTAAAACTACAACTGATTGTGTGTTGTGATAAATACCCTAAGGCCACGTGTTAAGGGTGGGAGAATAAGAAATTTTAGAGAAGTCAGTTAAGATTTAGATTTTAACACGATCGGTACACCGACGAGAACTATAAGTTTTGGATTTCCAAAAAGTTGATTTAAAACCGGGATACCCCGTTGAAAACTAAAATTTTATGCTACATATATGTTTTGTTGAACTTTGTTATCGTATGAGAATATTTACTTGTGGATTTCCATAAAGGACGTCAAATTTAACACTGTTTTGTATCATTTCTAAAACTTGAACTCACGTTCCTGACCCAAAAAATCAAGGCAGGACACCAGCTAACGATCAACTTTCTGATTTGCATAAATACCCATTTTATCATTAAAAAGACCGCATTCAAACATTTCATACTGAAGCAATAATATTATCTGAATTTAATTTAAAAAAAATCGAACCCAGGTAAATGCTCAATCTAATAAATTTATATTTCTAAAGAAATAATGTTGACTATTTATCCGCTCACGTTATGATCCCAAGATGTTATAATCGAGAATTTCTGAAGTGAAATGAACTGTCCCAAAAGAATAATCAGTTCGTTTCGAACATCCTAAAATAAGCTCACCAAGTTATATATCAGAAAATTAACGTTGACGTCGCAAACACTTTATATACAATTCCATGACGTAGGGACCTATGAACTATTGCCTATTTCTCAGAAACTGCTTAAGATATCGAACTGAAATTCCACATGTACACTCCAGGGATAAATAGGTATCAGAAAATATCAATATCTCAATTTCGACCAGGTACCTTATTTGGACCCAAAATCTCATGGCTGGTCACATATAAGCTAGTAAATTCTTTTTCATACACCAAATTGTCATCCAAAAATTATTATTGGTACTTGAAATATTCGCCCTTTAATAATTCTTGTCGTGAAAACACAATGCCTAATGTAGCATATATGCTACATGGCAATCTTGGCCACCTTTGACCTAAACACAAATTCAGACCCTGTTTTCTATTTGACTCCCCAAAACTAGTATATCTGGGTGGAATATATTTTTTTTTCTGATAGTGCATTCTATGATTGGGCACTAGAGGGTTAAAAGTGCTTTACATAAGCAACCAAGCATGATCGCATGCTTTTCACACTCCCAATGTCCTTCAATAAGATCAAATGACCGACTGGCAAAGATTTTAATTCAAGGAATCTCTCCAAGCATATCGGGGGAGAACTTTTTGATCATACCTTGTATATCTAGAGTACACAGGTCTATCTGTATCTCCCTGACTCTCCATGTACGAGTATCATCCGTACAGGTAATCTCAAAAGAACAAAAGCAGGAGATACCACAATCGCACTACAGACCAACCCAAAGCACTGTGAAAAAGAGCCACAGAACACTAATTAACAGTCACTAAAGGATCAGTAAGACAAAGTATAGCAATCATTTCTCTCTCTCTCCCTCTCTCTCTCTCTCTCTCTCTCTCTCATTGGAATTATGGAAGCAGTTGAACCAACAGCAACAGAATCGCCTTCATAGAACGGACAGAAGCTAAAGACACTGTTGTATACATTTTACTGGCGCCAAATCTTCACCTTACCTAGATTCTGCATTTGAAATTGTTAAAACACAAAAAATAATGTTTAGATCGCATGGAGACTTTCCTTGCGTATGCGGATTACGGGACATCTCAGCCCCTAACAAACTTGGCCACTGACAAACTCGGCCCCTAACAAACTTGATCCTTAATAAGCTCGACCCCCATATATTCGGGGACCAAGCTCAACCCCTACAAACTCGGCCCCAACCAAAATATGGTTCAGGAGGCTGGCTGGTTACATTGAGTCCCAAGCCAAGTGCCATGTTTTAATTATAACAACTAATTAATGTATACTAGTGAGTCCCAAGCCTAATGACATTCTGTAATTCAGTCATGAAACTAAATTAATTAAAGCTATAATTAAGTCCAATTAAGGCTGATGTATTGATGGATTAATAGACTGAGTATTTTATTATCTTGTTGGAATGAAATATAACTTTGTTTAAAACGTCAGTAAAGTGAAATACGAGACCAGTTTCATCCTCAAACAGATGTGAATTTCACTTATTGGGGTTGCATATAAATAAAACACACACATTTCACTTTCTTATAAATAACGGACGTGCCCCTGGTATGGTAAAATACACAAAATTGCAACTTAAAGCATAATCATAAATTTGGGGCCCGAAATACACGTCCACCACCTTTCAATGATTTTAAGTGCTAAAACGGGTGTATCTTTCATAAAAAAGCGTACATTGTATTTAAGTGTGCAGATTTCTTTTATGTTTAAAGGTACTATCAGTCTATTATACAAATGAAAAACAGCCTCTGTGCGCCTGTTTTGCTTGAAAAGTTCTACCATACTTAAGTGCCCATATGGGTATTTCATGTATAAAATGTGTCCTGAAAAAAATTTGAGAAACACATTCTGAAAACTCACAGCCCATTCTAATTCTTAGATATTTTAAGAATATATTGCCGATAAAACTGATCACCAAATATCGCTTTCATGTATTTTGCATGCAATTTAGTGTTGCCTTGGAAACTGTAAACCCTAAGATTTGATTGTGGTTGAGATCTCACTTGACATGACATGGAAACTCCATATGGACAAGACTGTAAAGAAAGGAAACAACATCTTTGGATTCCTACGCAGAAATCTCCGAATAAACAAGGAAGAAGTCAAACGTGTGGCATATACCTCACTTGTTCGACCAAATTTAGAGTATTGCTCCACAGTCTGGAATTCATATCAGAAAGATCAAACCCATAAGTTGGAGATGATGCAGGGGAGAGCTGCTTGGTGTATACAAGCAGCGTTACAGACATGTTGGACCATCTTGATATGGAATCGCTGAAATCCAGAAGAACAAAAGCCAAGCTCATCATGATGTTTAGAATCATCAACAACTTGGTAGATGTGCCTGCAGAGCAGTATTTACTCCCAGCACCAAGACGAACAAGAGCAGCCCATTCCCATAAGGACAGATAGATCTCCACCCTTACATCATAATACAAGAACAGCTTTTTTCCACATACTATCATAACATGGAACTCACTGCCATCAGCTATAGGTGAAGACCCTGACTTGGTATCCTTCAAGCAGATGCTGTCGAACATCAAGTTTTAAATTTGCAGTCGGCGTCAGCCACAAGTAGTTTCTAGTGATTCTCAGAGCTATGCCGGAGGGGTTACCATGGCCCTTAGCGGTCACCGTAGCCGGATTGGTCGGAGTTATAGGGATGAACATGTGGCTGGGCCAAACTTTGCAACTTTCTTCTACCTTTTATCTATCCCCCATTCTTCTAACTTTATTATCTCTCTTTTACGTTCTTTTACCAGCACCACCACCGTCGCATAAGAGTCAAAAAGGACTGCGTCGACCTATGATGTAGATGTAGACCATCGATAGTGGTACTGGGTTAAATGGCACTTCAAATACATAATTAAGCCACCATCTTTCCCCCTAAATCAAAACATGTCTTCTAATGTTCCATGTTCCCCAATATTGTCTTTGTTCCCCTATACTTCCATTTTGGCCTTTTGAAAATAGCATGTGATTCACCAGCGCGTCAGTGCTGGTGATGTACGATAGTAAACTTCCATTGGGCGCGTGCTCGATTCGGGCCTGCTCCATTAGCAAGTTGCGGAAATGGATCAGGTGTTAACTCCCCAACAGCAGTGTCTTTAACAGTTCTTTCTCGGACTCCCCGTCGACCAAGTTACTTTCAAAATTCCATCATTGCGTGAGCGATGTTGATAAACTTTGGATACTGGATTGCTTCCAAAAGCGAAAAGGCCCATTAGAGACCTTACCAATGAGCGAGAATCCCGATCAAACATGGGTCCTTCGGATATTCTAGATTTAATGTGACGAAATATCTAGATGTAGATGGGTCAGTTTCAATATGCCCCTAGGCATTATGTGCATTGACTTCGATTGAGGGATACAGTTGAATGACCAAATACATACTGCTGGGGAGGGGGTAAACTCTACAATTATTGAGTGTGTTCATGAGCAGAGTCTTACTGGTTATGCATATTTCCTGTCTTATTTGCTTCCAATGGATCACCTATGTACAAATCGTTTACTAAAACAAAAAAATGGCAGTGGCTAGAGGTACGGATCTGTACCCCTAGCCTGGGAGGCTAGAGGTACGGATCCGTACCCCTAGTATATTCTACCACGTCAGGCTACAGGTACAGACATATAACCCTGATGAGGTTATCGTGATTATAAGTGTTCGAAAATACCTTGTTGTTATGTTATGAAATACAAATCCAGCAAGTCGCCATTTGCAATGCGGGATAACTCTGTATAGTAATATAAAAACGAAACACGCATTCGGAAATGGGACAAGTGGTGCTGGATTTATGTATTATTAGTATTATTATTATTATTATTATTATTATTATTATTATTATTATTATTATTATCTAAAAGGAAGATTAACCTTTAAAGGATTTTTTGTGTGAAATGATACGACCTGTCAGGGTCCGTGGAAACACCCCAAACCACCCCAAAACACCTCCAAACCACCTCTAAACCACCTATTAACCATCCCAAAGAACATGTTTTGTGATAGTTTCAATAATTGAAGAAGAAATTTAAATTTTCACTAGCTGCGTGAGACTCAATATTGTTGTTTTCCACCGTACTTAGAACAATGGTCTTACCATTTTCTCAAGCTGGTAATATTTCGTGAAGCTGATTGATTTTTACCTCATAAGTTGTCCCTGTATATTCTGCAGCGACAGATAGATAGATAGATAGATAGATAGATAGATAGATAGATAGATAGATAGATAGATAGATAGATAGATAGATAGATAGATAGATATATAGATATATAGATAGATAGATAGATAGATAGATAGATAGATAGATAGATAGATAGATAGATAGATAGATAGATAGATAGATAGATAGATAGATAGATAAAAATGGAATTTCTAAATCAACGTTGATTTTGGGTGCTCAAAAGAACCTTCTCATCGAGAAGACTCTTTTAAGCACCAACTATATGTATGTCTGAAATGACTAGAGAATAAATTGATCTACGCATTATATATCCCACTAAACATAAAAAGCGGGCCAAGGTTGGTCCGCCAACGAAATGCCATTTGAATGGCGTTTTGCTAGCGGACCAATATTGGTCCGACATTGTGTGCTGGCTGGGTTTAATTGTTAGGAACTTTAGACGTATGGACAATCTTAATAAATTTTTAGATCCTTAAGGTACTTATGTTCATCTAAGTACGAAAACAAATAATAAAATTGTACGGACTGATGAACGGACAGACCGACAGGTGGTGTGTAAAATTGTATTTTCTATCGCTTTTATCGTAAATTTTTGGTGCTCAAAAGAACCGTCTCACCCTGAAGAGCACCAAAAATGTTTATCTGAAAATATAATAGTTGATTTACGCATTGTATCAAAACTAACATCAAAACTAAACATAAAAAGCGGGCCAGGGTTGGCCCGCCAGCGAAATGCCATTTGAATTGGCGTTTTGCTAGCGGACCGATATTGGTCCGACATTGTGTGCTGGCTGGGTTTGTTTGTTAGGACCTTTAGACGTATGGACATACTTAATATTTTTTAGATCCTTAATTAAGATAGATTACCTCTGTTCTCTCATTCCTGTACTCCTGAATTTTAAGTTTTTGCCACCACGCATACAATGAAATGATATCTCATAATACTTCAGACGCTCATTAAGTTTTTTGTCTGGCATCCGTGGCTGTGCCTTTTCAATGGCTCGTGAACTGCGCCTAAAGAATTGAACATTTTCTTCCTTCTGATACTGCTGGATGGCAATTTCTAAAGAGGAAAAGTCCTCAAACTTTTTCCTTCTGTTCAGCATTTGAGCCATTCTGGCAAAGTATATAAAATTATAGGTCTAGATACTGTTTGTACGGATTATGCTAATTAAGGACGTTCTCAAGTTCTTCTGATGTCTTTGAGGTTGGACATATAAACATTCAGCCAATCATTGTAATTTGTTCTTTTAAGTTTAAAGATGTCTTTGTGGTGCGTTATGCCGACCAATTAATCACAGAATGTTGTTCGCACCCTCGTTAACGACACAACCCGAAAGTGAAAACAGCAAAAACAAATCATGAATAACATGTTTTAATTTGATTTAATAATAAAATTATTATTATTATTAATAATAATAATAATAATAATAATAATAATAATAATAATAATAATAATAATAATAATAATAATAATAGCAACAACACAACATAAATCCCACGCCACTTGTCCCACTTCCGAATTCGTGTTTCGTTTTTATATTACTATACAGAGTTATCCCACATTGCAAATGGCGACTTACTGGATTGGTATTTCATAACACAACAACAATGTATTTTCTAACACTTATCATCATGATAATTTAGAATTTTTCATCGAGGTTATATGTCTGTACCTGTAGCCTGGCATGGTAGAATATACTAGGGGTACGGGTCCGTACCCCTAGCCTCCGAGACTAGGGGTACGGATCTGTATCCCTAGCCTCCCAGGCTAGGGATACGGATCCGTACCTCTAGCCACTGCCAAAAAAAATACTCAGAGCTTGAAGCCCGTGAAACACTGAAAAGAGTGGCTTCAGCAAATGCAATAATAAAACACTATAAAAGTTCTTCTTTAATAACTGTAAATAGCCAGGCGATGGTTCTAAGCTTTTTTAAAAGCTAACCTTGTAATCTATTACAGTAGGCCTAGTCAGTACGGCGCGTCGGCGGTCCATACAAGTGCGAACGGGAACCATTATCATTCAAAAAGTGACAGATTCACAACAGATCTAAAATGGAGCAGACAAGCCTTGTGTTTTATATCAACGGGAAAAAGGTATATATAATAATCGTAGAAATGTCCCATTATCTGATGGTATATATGTAGCGTATTTTATATGCTAGGAATTTCTGTTATGAGTAAGTTATGAGGTGGTGCTCTACTCCTTTCGATAGACATTTCGACACGGTACTAAATATTCGGACATTATTTTGCATACCTGCAGATAAGCGTCAGGGCTCCAGATAAGAGCGCGTATTTGAAAACTAGTTTATTTCTCATCATAAACATATGTTTTGGGTACTCAAAAGAACCGTCTCAATGAGACGGTTCTTTTGAGCACCCAAAACACATGTTTAAATTGATGGGTAAGAAAATCATTACAATTTTACGCTCATAAAATTTCTTTATCTGGACCTATGAGCATGACCCAGGATATGCAGAAATGTGTATTCTTGACCTAATAACCTAAATTACCATATAATTCTAAATAACCATGTCGCTAAAAAGTTAACCCAACAGCGAGGCTGTTAAGAATGACACTGTCACTAAAGAGCATTATTTTTAGGGTTCAAGGGAGTGCAGACACCCCATCCCATGTCTGTGGGGCCTCATTTTTGTGTTTTAAGCTAAAACTATAAATGTTCACAATTTTGCAATTTAAAAAAGATTGTTTGCTTATCAAAAATTGGTTATACTTGTGTTGCATTAAAACACAAGAAAACTGACTTATCACATAAAACAAGCTCAGAAATCAATTTCTAGTTTATCAAATTTGTAAATTGTTTCACTACTGCAATACCTGAGATGATTTTGTACGGCCTAGCAGGGCTTACCCTGGCTCAGAATTTGTTGTAGCCAAAACTTTAGCCAAATGGGTAAAGTTGGAGCCAAATGAAATTGACTTTAGCCTAGGTTTTAGCCAGACAGTAGTATCTAGAAGTTGTTCTGTGTTTACTCTTTGCCCGCAAGCAGCGACTTTTGCCATCCAATGATAACCTTTGCAAACAGTTTGGACCCAGATCAGGCCTGACACAATCTGGATCCAAACTGTTGTGACACCCTGATGGTATTGAAAAAATCAAGCAATCAAAGAGTTAAATATGGCACAATAATAAAGTGTGAAGGAATAATAAAAGCAATATTAGAAAATCCAAAAGCTGATCAAAATACAATTTTTGAACCACCTAGAGTGTACTTTTAGCCAATGACTTATATTTGTAGCCACTCTACATTTTTAGTAGCAAATGGCTACAATGGTTAATGGCAGGGTGAGTCCTGCCTAGGTATCAATGATTTTGTTACCTGCTCATCCTGCATCTTTTGCGGATAATTTTGTCTCTGGGATGCAAAGTTTTAATTTCAGCGAGTCCCAGGATGCGATATTA
Source organism: Loripinus fragilis (assembly GCA_964019695.1). Classification (NCBI taxonomy): domain Eukaryota; kingdom Metazoa; phylum Mollusca; class Bivalvia; order Lucinida; family Lucinidae; genus Loripinus; species Loripinus fragilis. The sequence continues at coordinate 20,766 of CAXHUL010000575.1, forward strand.
CTGCAGACTTGTCATTAAAAATAGTGTTCTGGACTCATAAGTTTGCAGTTGGGACTCATTGATATGGGAAACAGAGAGTCCCAGGACCCATAAGCCCAAAATTGTAAATTAATCACTGAGGTATTATTATTTCTTATTGAAGTGTTGTAACATTAACTCAGAGTCTCTCATGCCTTTAGTTAAGAGTGCATACCAAAAAATTAATTTTCTTATTTCTCAACCAAAACATATGTTGTGGGTACTCAAAAGAACCGTCTCAATGAGACTGTTCTTTTGAGCACCCAAAACATATGTTCAAACTGATGAATTAGAAAATATTTAAAATTTTACGCCCCAAAATTGTGTTTATCTAAGCCTATGGTCTCTACAATTCTACAATGTATATTGCAGGTGGTTGAGAATAATCTTGACACAGAGGCAACACTACTGCAGTATCTGAGACGTTCTTGTATCCTTTTTACCAATTCTCACTGAGTACTTTCCTCCATCTTACAAATTGGTGCAGGTTTTCTGAGAGACAAAAAGTGAGTATGATCAATAAATACCACAAACACACACTGCAGACCAACCCATGGCACTGTGGGCAGATCACAGAACACTAACCAGCTGGCCTGCAGATAAGACTGCATACTGGAAAATTATTTTTCTTATTTCTCAACAAAAACATATGTTGTGGGTACTCAAAATAACCGTCTCAATGACATCAGGACATCAGGAAGACCATTTAAGTAAAGCAACCAGCTTTCTCTTTCTCAGCAAGATGATTGCAAAACTAGAAAGGGGAGCATTCTGCAATATTTTTGATCTTCATTAAGCTCGCTTTGTCATTAAGGTCAGGGATCAAAGTTAGCACTTGCTAACTTGCTAAATGCTAGTAGTTTTCTCCAAAAAGCAAGTAGAAATGACTATTACTTGCTATTTTTAGCAAGTGAAAACAAGTCACTTGCATGTATATCAACCAAAAAATGCAAAAAAACATAAGCTGCATGGCAAACAGTGTAGATCCTGATCAGCCAGCTGGCTGATCCGGATCCACACTGTTTTCAAGGAAACCAGAAAGTGGGTTCCGAAAGATGATATTCACACAATCTATGCAATACAGGCCTTTATGATGACTGAATTAGTTCAATTTTCGTATTTGGAATACTTGGGGGAAAATCGTTATAATTTCATTTTTAGAGAACAAGCAAGTTGATTAACCCCTTTAGCAAGTGAGAAAATTAGTTTTAAATTTTATCCCTGAATATATTTGTTTTGTCTATTTTTGAGTGGCAATTTTACATCTATAGGTCTTACTGTATTTACATTTTTTGCCTATAGTTTGGCTATATATTCACAATTAAGTTTAATGGGTATCGAATTTGAGAAGTTAAAATAAAAATTCTGATCGACCGACCAATACTTGTAAAACAGGGTTAGATAAGGGGAAACAAAAATATTTCTAAGGTTGGCCTTGCATGACACTTAGTTCTGATTGTAAAAAAGGTGCATTTTATCATTTTACAATATTACACCGAAATGTTGTGATATTGTGATATGGATGGAATACAATGTTATAAAAACAAAACATACGCACTTAGGCTACACAGGCACATGGAGCTTATTTATTGACATTCTACAGCATCATCAACCATCAAGATGTTTTAATATATTTAATTTTTGAAACTGTTTTCCAGCTTTACAAGAGTAAAGAATTTCAAAGAAGATACTATCAACAATGCAGGTCAAGGTATGAATAATTTCAATGCTTATTTAGTGATGATAGTGATCATTTAAGACTTTCTTAGTTAACATATCCCTTTCTATTTCTATATTGTTTACCAGCTCCTTAACCTTTGATCAGTATTACTGCCGGGAACCAAGGAAGGCTGTGGACATGGAGGGTGTGGCTCCTGTACAGTCATGGTCTCAAAATGGAACAACCTCAGCAAAGTCATTAAGTATCCTTTACATAGAGGATCTTACATGAGGGCTCATGTTTTATTGAATTTTTTAAACAAGTTGAAGAAACAATATAAAATGTGAGGCTTGCCGAGCATTTTATCTCTTTTTTGCAACAAGTTTAATAAATTCAATAATACAAGAGCACGAATGTTAGATTCTACCGTATTTATCACAGTTCATTAAAATTACTCTAAAATTGCATTTGCATTTTTTACCTGAAAATATCAAGATTTTGTCATATTTTACACAATGTTATATTGGAAGTCATTGGGTAACTTTATTAAATCTGTAATCACTAGTGGTATATTGATTTTATTGCGTGGCGTTATATCACTCTCAGACTCGACATCATGTGATAGAATGTTTTACTGAAAAACAGGTTACCTTCATTGCTTAGTACTGGGACAACCCAGGAATTTCATAGTGTTCCAACATGACTGAAATCTTTGATCTGGGGGCAACAAAGAAAATCTGAGGTTGTATGCTTGAGATAAATGCTATAGGGATCACATATGTTTTTTCATGCATTAACATTTGCCGGGTCCGGAGGATGTTGTGTGAACATGAGGCCATTAGGCCGAGTGTTCAAACATCGTCCGAGGGCATATTTTACTTGATTTCAACCTAAACGGCACTAAAAACGTTACTTAAACATTAAAATATCACGTTTCTTACTCTGGATTTATCTAAACAAAATGGCGTCAGCGTCAAACTTTCAAATGTTATTATGCCCCGACAACATCATAGATGCATGCAACGTTTTGGCCAACAAAAGCATCTGCGAAATGATCATTCAAGGCTGTAACCCTTTCCCGTCTAATATTGTGCAAACAAACCGGGGCCCAGTTTAGACTTTGTCAAGTTAAAAGCCATGTTCAAACAGCAATTGAATCTCATGATTTGAACATGGATTTTTTGCCACTTCAAACAGCTTCGCATAACTAATTCTATGCAAGAATAATTTGTTTCTAAGGAAATTTATAGCAACTTGTGATTTTCCAGGGTGGATGGGGGGGTCCGGACCCCCTCCCCCCCCCCCCCCCCCCCCCCCCTCTGGATCCCCCCATGCGTGTGATGTTCCTTAACTACTGTAGTCATTACACAGTGAATGCCTGTTTATTTCCTTTATGTGCTGCACATGGTCTGGCCATAACAACAGTGGAAGGTGTTGGCAACCCGGAGACTGGACTTCATGCCGTACAGGTATGTCATAGATTTTTAAGCTAATTATTTTTTGTGTATAAGATTGTAACTATTTACCTATCCATTATATATTAGTTTAAACATGGGTTTTGGGTGCTGAAAAGAACCATCTCATTGAGTATGCACAACTTAAGGTTTTGTAGAGAAATAAGATTTTTTTTCAATGACACACTCTTCTCTGGAGGTCTGATAAGGTAAAGACATGACTAATTGCTTCAAATCAGCTCAGTAAATGTTCCAAAATTAATTACTTTATGACAGATTTGCTGTAATAAGATACATCTTGTTTAGCAAGGTATCTCAAAAAAGTATTTAAGCTAGAGTCTTGTTATAATAATAAAAAGAGAGCACCCTTATGTGCAAGCACATATGTTGGTTGGTTGGTTGGTTTTGTTGCTTTACGTCCCAAGTCAACAGCTATGGTCATTGCGGGACGGTCAGTTCACCTAACCACACTTTTTCCTGGGCAGGCTTGAACAAGCGGTTAACCAGTAATTCGTGCACATACTTTCGCTTGTGGGTACAATGATTCACCAGCCTATTTCTAGGTATTTTATTTTAATATTGAAGCATTTCAATAATTTATAAGAATATAGCAAAGTAGAAAACAATGTGGATCCTGATCAGCCGACTTATCAGAAGCTAGCTGTTCTTGTTCTACAGTTGTTTCTAAAATGGGGTTTATCTGTGTTTAGCTTGATAAAGCTTAAAAATTAAGCCAAGTCATTCAGTTTCATTGTATTTTTATACAAAAAAGAGCACGGCTCTGACTAATTCCAGGGATTTTCCTAAAATTATGAAATCGAGACCAGGGGCCTGTAGAATTTGGGAAAAAAGGATTTGGACCATCAAAATTGGGAAGAATTGATACTGGACCACCATTTTAAAAAGACTGAAATTATCAGTATAAAGCTGTAACATATTTGTTGCTTTGATTGCCCTTCATAAAACTCATGAAAATTTGCATAAAAATGTGAATGAAGACCTGTTTTCATTCACATTTTTATGCAAATTTTCATGGAATTGTAACTTTATTATTTTTGTTCGGAGTTTCATGAAATTTTCACCAAAATGTAGAACTAAGAAATGGGGAGTGATATACACCATTTTGGGAAGTTTTTGCTATTTTTTTTTAATTGGGAAGGGGTCAATATTCTGCCCCAAATCAGGCTTAGAAAAATCCCTGAAATCTCAATTGTTAATTTCTTTCAGGAGCGTTTGATTGAGAGCCATGGGCTGCAGTGTGGTTTCTGTACGCCAGGGTTTGTTATGTCTATGTTCTGTCTGCTCAGAAACAACCCAACACCAACTAGAGATGATGTTGAAAGAGCTTTAGAAGGTAAACTGACATGCAGGGAGCGCAGTGACTCAGTGGTAGAGTGCTTGACTCAAGACCGAGGGTTGCGGGCTCGAGCCTCACCGGGTCACTGCACTGTGTCCTTGAGCAAAACACATTAATCCTAGCTTAGTAATGGTTCAACTCAGGAAGACCGGCCACTTTATAACTGAAAGGATGTTGATGGGACGTAAAGAATCAAATCAAACAAAACAAACAAATAAACTGACATGCACAGGTTTAGATAAACAAAACATTTCAGCGTAAAATTGTAAATATTTTCTTACCCGTAATTTTTAGCATATGTTTTGGGTGCTCAAAAGAACCATCTCAATGAGACGGTTCTTTTGAGTACCCTCAACATATGCTTTGATTGAGAAATAAGAAAAAAAAATTTCTGTTACACACTCTTTAACTGAAGTCCTGCAGGCAAGTTTACTTTTACCCTTTATATGCTGATTGAGTATCCCTTCACAGCCAAAGAAAAAGCATTATACATCGTATTAACTGCATGGCTTTGCTTTGACCTGATAAACGTTGTCTACCTCACTGGATGTTATAATCGGGTCAGCATGACATCGTAATTTTTGAATTACTTTGATGACATTATTACCCTCTCCTATTACGAAACCCCATGGCTGTGTCTTGACCTGATAAATGTTGGGTATCTCACTGGATGTTATAATCTTTATCAGGTCAGCATGACATTGCAATTTTCCAATAACTTTGATGACATTGAATTGACGCTTAGATTGATTTTTACATCATAATCGCCAGTTTGAAGAGTGAACCAATAGATAAACTGATACGTAAATACATGTAGAATAGCAGATTCACATACTTTGATATCAAGTTTATAACCAGGCAAGGCTTCGGAAACGCTTGTTGAATCACAAGGCATAAGCTTTATCATCATTTCAGGCCCCCAGATAAGAGTGCATAACTGAAAATTAATTTTCTTATTTCTCAATCAAAACATATGTTGTGGGTACTCTAAGAACCGTCTCAATGAGACAGTTCTTTTGAGCACCCAAAACACATGTTTAAACTGATGGATAAGAAAATAATCGCAATTTTACGCTAAATATTTTTGCTAAACTGGCCCTATGTCATTTATACTTTATGTTTGTGAGGAGTGAAGGCTATAGCAACTTGGCAAGACTACACAGATTTGCAGGCTGACCTAGATCTGCACATTAGGTACTAGCTTGGCAAGACTACACAGATTTGCAGGCTGAACTAGATCTGCACTTTGGGTACTCACAAATGACATGTTCCATATAAGAGAGTGCTGACAACTCCCGTCAGAGAGGATTTTTTGAATTTAGCATTCCTCTTTTTGTTTGGTGTTGTATTAAAGAGTATGCAAAACCGAGCAAAACGGTACAAAATGGGGGCTAGAACAGCTAAATCTGAAAAAATACAGCATAATTTAAAAAGTGGTTGTGATCGTTCATCATATTTGACGGACATTTTGACGGACTTTTCAGACGATTGCAACAAGGAAAAACTCTACTAAAAATCAAACTAAGGCTTAAACAGACAAACCCATGATGGTTGAAAAAGAACATAGATCAAGCTTGCATTATACAATAGGATCACTTTGACATATTTCTTTTTATACAATAACAGCTGTTTTAAATGTTGCGATTGTCTTTTTTAAGATTTGACGGACAATTTGACAGACTTTTGTGACGATCACAACATCAAAAACCATGCTGAAGGTCAAATTATTGTAAAAACAGACAGAGAAATTGTGGTGTTAAATGCAGCACCCAGAAAGCTTCAATATTAAAATAAAATCACTTTGATAAACGTTTCCATTTTTGAATAATATCATTTTGTTTTTGTTGTGATTGTTATTTTTGACAGAAAAATGAAAGACAGGATGAAAGATCGCTACATATGTCTGTCAAACAAGTGTGATCGCAACCGTAATTTTCAAAATTAACGACCCAGATATCAAATTAACTTTATAAGCACCTTTATGCAACATATAAAAACAATGTTTTGAAATTTCCAGCATGATACATGCTCTTCAAACCGCGATAACTCATTATTTTGATGTGATCCGTATATGTTGCGATCGTCCCATCTAATGTTGCGATCATAAAAAAATATTGACAGACAAACTTTAATGACCATTTACTCATCCCGTGGCCAGCCTTGTTAACTCCCTGCCATTACAGTTTACCTCTTATACAAGCATCTATCTGACAAAGAAAACCAAAGTTGTTTAAAATGGGTACTTTCTCCAAGGCAAGTATTGTTAATGTTGCGATCATAACCAGGGTAGTTTGACGGAAGTGACGATCGCAACATCCAAGTCACAAAATTAACGCTGTTTCTTCCTTCTTTTGTTTTATTTTTAGTAATGAATACCAATTAACCGATCAGTGCTAAATAAATAGTGCCTCACAGATAGAAAATATAATTATATTGACAAACTATTGCAACTTGTGTGATCGTCACATTTCTTGACGGACATGGGAAAGTGAAGAGACGTCACAAAAGCATATGTTTTTCATAAAAGTTACCATGCATTAGACGAAATAGCTTTAAAATTCTCATACAGCGGTGTTTACTCTTTTGAACCATTAAGTATGATAGCATTTACAACAAAAAGGCAGCTCAATTTATTGATCTAAATGCAAGCACTAAATTGGCGGGAGTTGTGTCCGTCAAACAATTGCAACAAATTGACTTTGTCTGTTTGTTTTTTTCTTCTCCAAATGCAAAATCGCACATTTTATTGTGTATTCTAGGTTCTTAAATTGGGCCTTATAAGGAATAACAACTTGGCAAAACACAATATCTTTATGTAAAGAAAATATAAGCTGTGCAATTTTTTGACGGACATTTGTCTCTCTTAAATGGAACATGTCCTATGGGATAAAAACCAAAATATCAACTACTGGCTCATAACAATAGGCTAAGATATTTGTTCTATTAACTTTCAGGTAATCTCTGTAGATGTACAGGTTATAGACCAATAATTGATGCCTTCAGTGCCTTTACACAGGTAAATATTTTATCTATTCTATTCTTGCCAAATGAGCTTGGGATCTTTTATGTTCTCTTTCATTTTATTCAGACGAAACATAAATTATTTATTACCTAGACTTCTTAATATTCGGAAACCAGATATACTACCTCGAATTATCAACTGTTATGATGTACATGCCTATATGCCTCAACATCAGTATTCAGCGTCTTACGTGTACATCATAACCGTCTATATTTCTTTGTACAATATCTTAAAGGATAAGATATCAAACTAACAACATATACGTGTGTGACGGCAAGCACAGACCTGAGCGCTTTCTCTTTATTCATAAGACAAAATTTCATAACAATAAATTTACAGCCAGCCAGCATCCCGCCTTCCAAATGTAGTTCCTTGCTTAGGCTACATCAATGTAGTTCAAGGTTTGAAACACAACATAGACTGTGCATCAACTCATCCATAAAACCAATCTCTCAATTTTACCACCTATCTGAAAGAAACTGATAACCAATCAAATATCATATAAAAGACAAAATTTCTTGGATCATTTTAAGCCGTTTTGCAATATATCTTTCAACTCTACATAACCAATCATTTTTCGAACATTTATGAGGGTGGGTGGGTGGGTAATCGCACCTAAACCCAACAGAATTTCTCATTTGGTCTGTCTAGCCTCGAATGACCATACAAAATTATAAACGATAATTTATACCCTTGCTGAACAATCATTGCACCTAAATCACGAGGTTCTTGACTCGTGATTAGCTTAACTAAGGAAATTTCATGAATTTCTCGTGACGAACAAGTGAGTTCTTATATACCGTATTAGTTCTAATACAACGTATTACAGAAAACAAGTATACTCTCTATAAATGCCACCTTTCTTCAATACTTGAAGAATTGAAATAAATATCGCATCGGTTAATAAATATATTTATGTTCTCTTTCATTTTATTCATACGAAACATAAATTATTTATTACCTAGACTTCTTAATATTCGGAAACCAGATATACTACCTCGAATTATCAACTGTTATGATGTACATGCCTATATGCCTCAACATCAGTATTCAGCGTCTTACGTGTACATCATAACCGTCTATATTTCTTTGTACAATATCTTAAAGGATAAGATATCAAACTAACAACATATACGTGTGTGACGGCAAGCACAGACCTGAGCGCTTTCTCTTTATTCGACTAAAAAAGAACGGGGGATTAAAGCAGTGATTCATATATATATACTAAATGGCTAAATACAGCTAAAGAAAAATTTGGTTTTGACTTGGTTTTTGGTCTAATTGTCATTTCTCTAAACCCCTTTACTCATTCTGTGCTTGGTTGCTAGCTGGTCACGTACAAAACCACATATATGTGTTCGATGCTGATGCACCTAAACGGTGAGAGTAAAAGCTTAAAGTTTTAATGGACTAGAACCTCTAAAAGCAAAACTATATCTTCATCTAGCGTTTGAGATGTGATCAACTTTCCTTTTAGAAATGATACTTTGATAAAGAATAATTGTAATTTTTGGTGAATTGTTTAATGCTGACAAATACAGATCATACTCACTTACTATGTAAGATATTTGACTGCACAAGTAATCTTTCTATGTTTGTTAAACTACTAAATACACGGTTTAAACTGTTCAGTTTTACTCTGTATTTTCATAGTTACTTGTTAAGCCTCAAATCATATATAATTCCTATAGTAGTTTCAAAGATGCATATTTATGAGGCAATTCTTTTTTTTCTTTTTTTTATGAACAGGTAAAGCATGACTATTCACTGCTACGCGCATATGCAGTTAGCTGTGGTAGTTTCAATATAACTGTAATATATAGAGACTACCTGCACGCCCAAAATCAATGTAAACTCACCAGTGTTTGTTTACAACAATTCTCATCTATCTTTGAAACTACTATAATGCTAATTATAAGTTCACCAATGTGTAAATTAGCCTGCGCAATAAAGTAGATATAGTTACCAGTCTTTTATCTAACCAATTCTGACATCTCTCTTGTACTTGTATGCTTGAATGAAATGTTTAAATGAACTGCATTCAAACCTTTTGAAAAGTATATGCTTGCTCCCCTTTCTTTGCATTGCCTGCTCCACCAAAGTTGTTGGTTCATATAATCTTTCTCTTTCATGAGCCCAAACAATACAGTAACTATAAACTGCCATTTAAACTCCTGAAAACTGAAGAACGAGAATCCATTAACTAAGATCAATATAATAAGTGTAACATGATTATTGGGTTCTTAAATCGGTTTGTAACAAATTTATGGACACAGCTAGAAAACTTTATTAAAAGTTATACGTGTACAGTAAACACACGGTTAGAGTAAAGTGACGTAGTTTGTCACGTTGTTCTGCTCTATTCAGTTGATTGGACTAAAGCCGGTATTTCTTTCATATTTCTAACGGTAAACCTCTTTGGTAACTGTACTCTTACCAAGTTTGAAGTATAACTTGCAATTTATATATTGTTATTCATGAAATTTGTCACGTGTAACATGCTTTAAGGATCAGAAAAAGTTTATGTAACCATTAAACTTTTCAACAGCTATTACAGTATTTTTCTGACTTGCACATCTTTTCATTCTCCAATAAAGACTTTATCAAATATGTTAATTGTAGCGACAAAAAACGTAGTGACAAAATTATATATGAAATATATAACAAATCATGTTCAGGCTTTGACAAGTATTGGCTTAAAACTATAAGCTTACCATTCTCCTATTAAAATTAACTTAACATGAAAGGTGCCATTTCAAAATGCTAATAACCCTAGTTATTCTAAAACGATATCTTCACAGAACTTTATTACCTATCATTTCTAAACAATTTCATTTCATCTCTAAAGCAAGTATTTCTCTGACTTTTACATCTTTCCATTCTCCAATAGAGACTTAAATATGTTAATTGTAATGACAAATATAAAATTATATGATCTATATATATCAAAACATGTTCAGGCTTCGACAAGTATTAGCTTTAAAATGATTTTCAAAAGACAATAAGCTTACCATTTGCTCATTAAGATAAACTTACACGAAAAGTGCACTTTCAAAATGCTGATCGCTCTAAAACACTACCACAGAACATTATATCACCTATCATTTTTAAACAATTTGATGTTATCTCTAAAGCATGTATACTCAAATCGTCAAATTTCAAATGGACTTATTTACTAAATCAGAAATTTTTTATCTGAAAAATCATGCGTAATATTATTTTCTTATCTCTCTATAATATATTAGTCTCTGAAGCAGAGCTCTACTATGAAGTATATTAAATCACATCTAACCCCAGCTTCTCATCTCAAACATAAACATAGCCTCTGAATCAGAACTTTACTGCCTGCATAACCGTACATGTAATAACATTTTGATTATATTTTTATAATACATCTGTCTCTGAAGCAGAGCTCTCTTTCTGTGCAAGACAGAAACACCCATCTGAATCATAGCTTCTCCTCTTAAACAAAGATTAAGTCTCTTAATCAGAAAATTTTACTGCCTGCCAAACCATACATATTCTAGCATTCTTATTACCTTTGCTCTAATTATGTGGAACACAGAATCCACTTTTAAACTGTAACTTCTCCTCTCAAACAGAGACTACGTCTCTGAATCAGAAAGTTACTGCCTGTATGAACCATACATGTAATAACACTTCCTTTTCTTTTTTTTTTCCTTTTCATATATGTCTCTGAAGCAGAGCTCTATTTCTGTGAAGCACAGAACCATAGCTTCTTCTCTCAAACGGAGACCACGTCTCTGAATCAGAAAGCTACTGTAAATACATGACATTTCTTGGTCATTTTGTATTCATCTGTTTATGAATCCAGCTGTATTTCTGTAACGTACAGAAATACTATCATGCGTATAAACATACACCTTTATTGCGTATATATACACCCACATATAATTACACATATGTATACACCTACATTAGCAAACGCATATACATATACTTATAACGTGCATAATGCTTAATATATACCCAAATGGATACTTATCAATGACGTTTGGTGATAATTTAACCCAAATCTCCTTACACTATGGCTATGTACGTACATATATATAAGCAAACACTTTACTCTTAAAAACTTTCAAATTACAAAATTAAAACTTATCAATAACTTTAGATAGTACGTCTAGATTTAAATATCAAATTTGCGCTTAGCTTTATCAACTTTGAAAATTTAGGCCAGAATCGCTTTGCTATTTGAAAACATTTTAGAACGCCCCTTCAACCACAAGCTAACAAATGAAACAGGATTTCGCTTACTAAAGAAATATGAGAATCGGCCATTTGTTCATACAACTGCTTCACATTGAACATCAAAGCTAAACACATAATGTCTCATACACGAAGTTGCAAATATATCTCTGTCACAGAGATCCCCCAAAATGTATATAAAATGAAATAATTTGACACATTTCAGTTGTCCTAGTTAATACTATAAGATAAATGCAAGTTCAATATTCCGTTTTAGGCATATTTTAAAAATATAAAGCATAAGTACTCTCTGCGGAAACAACATGTACACAGTTCACGGATTCTGAAAACCCAGTTGTTCCACCTTCTAAAAGACAATGTTTTACTCAAAAACCCAAAATCCACTAATTATGGAAAAAATATTAGTAACTGTCTAGACATAAAAAGGAATCTCAAGATATAAAAGTATGATGAGGGGGTTCAACTAGCCACCTCTCACTCTGACAATATAAAACGGATTCATCCACTATGCAACGCATAACTCCTTGCTGTTTTCTATAATGACGTAATAACGTCTAATCAGAAGCCAACTTGCTGCTATGCAACGTTTCCTATAACATGCATCAATGAAATAACTTTGCCAACATATTGAAAAGGCTTCCTTGCAAACACAGTAAAAACATGAAAACCATTTTTCTAAAGTGCATCTAAAAACCCTAATTCTCCTATCCAAAATATAAAAGGAAAATTGATTGATATTCCCAAATAGCCATAACCACTGTAGCGTTGATTTGCTAGGTCCCCGTACTAATTTAATAAATTATGACAAACACCAGTCTTCAAGACTATTTCTGACGGAAAACTGCGTTCCATTAACTGTCTGCAACTTATTTAAAAAAAAATTATCACCAGCACAAGGTTTTCTCCAAAATACATCTGTTTTCGGCGATCATGCCCTTTACATGTATACTAGAATTTAAAACGTCATAATCTTAGATTGATCCTTTTGGAAAAAGGAATTCTTCTGACAAAAGAAGCCACAAATACTTATCTAAAGCGCCATCTAGAGCCTTAAGTCTGAGGTACTAGCTTCCGTCTTTAGCGATGAAAGAATGTCAACTTTCAGCTTACATATTACCATAATTAAGAATTTCTCATGTAAACCAAATTTAGGATTTTCAGAAAAAGTTGTTTTCTTCAACATAATTCCATTCTATTGTTAAGTCATCTGGGTATAATAGGCTTTATGTAAACTCACGCTGAAGAGTTCCGCTGAGATACTCGTTGAAAATAACACCAGACGCTTATTAAAAAGCGTTCAAAATCCTGAACTTTTAATCAATAATATGTCCGTAAATATGTCCGATTATTTTATAAACACTTTCTGTATCAAAAAATAAATCATATTTCTAATCGATACTGAAACTTTCAGCCCAAAATTTTGAGTAGTTTTAAAGTTATAAATTCACCAAAATACGTAGGGATAACTGAGAATTACCTTGTGTATTTTCATCGAGTGCTTATAGCGCCTCGATGATCTAGAGCGGAATATGACGTATCACTGTTTTAAGAGAATAGTTTGAGATCATGACACTAAAAAACATTGTTTTGTACCTTGTAATAGAAACCATAGAGCGGCTGGACGTCATCTCGTCCAAATGAATACTTAAATTTTTGCACCCAGATGGATTCGAACTCGCCACCTTCCAATACTACCATTCTCAGTGACACAGATGACCAGTACTACCATTCTCAGTGACACAGATGACCTGTGTGTAGACCGCTCAGCTATCACGCTCTAACATGCGAATAGCACAAGTCCAATGACAATGCCTTTGAAGTATAAATATTATAATAATACTTATCATTTATTCTCTGCGACTGCTGCCTTCGATTTACTTTCTCTGCTGGCTTTCTGCTCAATGACTTCGTCGACGTTACTCAAAAGCGCACCTAAACCCAACAGAATTTCTCATTTGGTCTGTCTAGCCTCGAATGACCATACAAAATTATAAACGATAATTTATACCCTTGCTGAACAATCATTGCACCTAAATCACGAGGTTCTTGACTCGTGATTAGCTTAACTAAGGAAATTCCATGAATTTCTCGTGACGAACAAGGGAGTTCTTATATACCGTATTAGTTCTAATACAACGTATTACAGAAAACAAGTATACGCTCTATAAATGCCACCTTTCTTCAATACTTGAAGAATTGAAATAAATATCGCATCGGTTAATAAATATATTCATGTGAACCAAACATCTATACGTTTTTGATCCACATCAGAATCAAGGGTGAGGTTGGCACCCTTAAACATGTTTAAGCACTCCATGGAATTTTTTACTGACTGTTCCAAGGTGGTGCTTCTTTTGTGGATCTTTTTTGCTATGTTTCTTGTTTGCCTTTATCATACTGAGTGTCTTTGTTCCTTACAGCCGTCTTGGCTCTCTTGTGAGTGATGTTTCCTTGTGTTTTTGTCACTCCCATATGGTGTCTCAGGTCAGGTGTGGGACTTGATTGTATGGATTCCTGATCTTTGCCTCCTTTTTATGCCCCCAAAGGAACTTTGGGAGGCATATAGTAATCGCACTGTCTGTCCGTCCGTCCGTCCGTCTGTCCGTCCGTCCGTCCGTCCCGCTTTCGTGTCCGGTCCATATCTCCTATATTCTTTAAGGTGTCCGGTCCATATCTCCTATATTCTTTAGGGTAGGAATTCCAAATTTGGTAAGTGGATACATCTTGGGATGGCGGAGTGTCGCGTACCATTTTCGGGTCACTGTGACCTTGACCTTGACCTCTGACCTAGTTTTTAGAATAATCGTGTCCGGAGCATATCTCTTATATTATTTGAGGTAGAAATCTCAAATATGGTGTGTGGATGCATCTTGGGATGACGAAGTGTCTTGTACCAAAATTGGGTCACTGTGACCTTGAACTTGACCTCTGACCTAGTTTCTAGAAACTGTATTGAGTCTGGAGCATATATCCTATATTCTTTGAGATAGCATTCCAATTTTGGTGTGTAAATGCATCTTGGGATGACGGGGTGTCACATGCCATTTTTGGGTCACTGTGACCTTGACCTCTGACCTAGTTTTAAGAATTATTGTGTCAGGAGTATATCTCATATATTCTTTGAGTTAGGGATTCCAAATTTGGGATGTGGATGCATCTTGGGATAGCGGAGTGTCATGTACCATTTTCTGGTCACTGTGACCTTGAACTTGACCTCTGGCCTAGTTTTTAGAATAATCGTGTCCGGAGCATATCTCTTATATTATTTGAGGTAGGAATCTCAAATATAGTGTGTGGATGCATCTTGGGATGACGAAGTGTCACATACCATAATTGGGTCACTGTGACCTTGAACTTGACCTCTGACCTAGTTTCTAGAAACTGCATTGAGTCTGGTGCATATCTCTAATATTCTTTGAGATAGGAATTCCAAATTTGGTGTAAATGCATCTTGGGATGAAGGGGTGTCACATACCATTTTTGGGTCACTGTGACCTTGACCTCTGACCTAGTTTTAAGAAATATTGTGCCCCTGGCATATCTCTTATATTCTTTGATTTAGGAATTCCAAATTTGGTGTGTGGATGCGTCCTGGGATAGCAGAGTGTCACGTACCATTTTCGGGTCACTGTGACCTTGACCTCTGACCTAGTTTTTTAGAATAATCATGTCCTGAGCATATCTCTTATATTATTTGAGGTAAGAATCTCAAATTTAGTGTGTGGATGCGTCCTGGGATAGCAGAGTGTCACGTACCATTTTCGGGTCACTGTGACCTTGACCTCTGACCTAGTTTTTTAGAATAATCATGTCCTGAGCATATCTCTTATATTATTTGAGGTAAGAATCTCAAATTTAGTGTGTGGATGCATCTTGGGATGACGAAGTGTCGCGTACCATAATTGGGTCACTGTGACCTTGAAATTGACCTGACCTAGTTTCTAGAAACTGCATTGAGTCTGGTGCATATCTCCAATATTCTTTGAGATAGGAATTCCAAATTTGGTGTAAATGCATCTTGGGATGACGGGGTGTCACATACTATTTTTGGGTCACTCCGACCTTGACCTCTGACCTAGTTTTAAGAATTATTGTGCCCCTGGCATATCTCTTATATTCTTTGAGTTAGGAATTCCAAATTTGGTGTGTGGATGCATCCAGGGATAGCAGAGTGTCATGTACCATTTTCGGGTCACTGTGACCTTGACCTCTGACCTAGTTTTTTAGAATAATCATATCCAGAGCATATCTCTTATATTATTTGAGGTAGGAATCTCAAATTTGGTGTGTGGATGCATCCTGGGATGACAAAGTGTCGCGTACCATAATTAAGTCACTGTGACCTTGAACTTGACCTCTGACCTAGTTTCTAGAACCTGGTGCATATCTCCTATATTCTTTGAAATAAGAATTCCAAATTTGGTATGTAAATTCATCCTTGGATGCCGGAGTGTCACAAACCATTTTGGGGTCACTGTGGCCTTGACCTCTGACCTAGTTTTCAAGAATTATTGTGTCCAGAGCATATCTCCTATATTATTTGATGTAGGATTCCCAAATTTGGGGTGGTGATACCTCTTGGGATGGCGGAGTGGTGCATAACATTTTTGAGTCACTTTGACCTTGACTTTGACTTCTGGCCTCATTTCTAGGTGTTTCATGCTATATTACAGCTAACTTTCCTCAAATGTGTCTTATGCTAGACCAATTCCTTTGGGGGCATTAGTCACGTGTTTGTGACATTTCTTGTTTTTTCCTAACCAGCTGGGCTCTGTAGCGCTGTCTGTAATGAATCTGATTGCAGATCTAGGGCTTGTGAGTTCGATCCCAGTCGAGCCCCATACTTTCATGGAGATTGATTGTAAAAAACTTTCTGCTATCATTCTCCTTGCGCTGATTCAAGAAGGGCTGTTGTCAGTTATAAGTGAAAGTATGTGCTCTGAGTACTGGTTAACCCCGTTGTCTAAACTTGCTCAGGGAAAGTGTGGCTAGGTCAACTGGACATGACCATAGCTGTTGACTGGGGCGTTAAACCACAAACCAAGAAAGATAACAAAAAGGTGCTGCACAATTTTCTGGCTTTTAAAAATGTTCTGTCTCTCCCTTGAGGCTGAATTTGGTCAATTTCCCAATTGAAAATGGCAATTCCCCCAATTCCATGTGTTTCTTTCCCAATTAAGTTTCCTTTTCCCCGATTCCATGAGTTTCTTTCCCAATTAAATTTCCTTTCCCTCCAATTCCATGTGTTTCTTTCCCAATTAAATTTCCTTTCCCAAATTTATTGTGTTTCCCAAATAAATTTCCTTTTCCCCAATTCCATGTGTTTCTTGCCCAATAAATATTCCCCAATACACATGGAAATTGGGAAAATTGTAAAAAAATAGTCTATTTACAGGAAGGTGGATGTCCTATGGGAGAGGAGTGTTGTAAAAAACAGAAGCAGACAGGACAAAATGAAGCTGAGGTAATCTTTTCTTTCAAGGATCTAAAATTAGACAGATATTATATCTGAATCCAATAGAATTTAGCAAAGGAATATATATGAGCACATAAAAGGTCTAAGCTCTTTTTCAGTTATGCAAATGGCAGTATATTTATTAAAGATTTATTGTCACTATACAGAATGTGAAATAATGAATGGTAGCTTAATGAAGGTCAAAAGTATTGCAGAATGCTCCCCTTGGAGCATTCTGCAATACTTTTGACCTGCATTGAGCGATAATTGGTCTTGAAAACCAATTTATGGTTTTTTTTTAGAGTGGCCGTTTTACACAGGTTTTACTGTATTTGGAAATTCTAGACTGAGTGTTCATCTAGGAACACATTAACATGTCTATATATCATGCAGCTATGCCCATGTTGGATAAAATGGGCCAGCATAATTATAAGATTTTGGAGCACATACGAGGGTTGTCCCAGTAAATCGTGGACTTTTGATATAACACGAGACTGTGAACCAGTAATTCTATGATATTTTCAGGATGTGTTTATATACTAATCTAAACCATTTTGTATTAATATGGGTGAAATCGCAGTTTAGATAACAAATTTATGAACCTTTACTTGATGGTATGTGGGCGTGAGCGGCGCACATCAAAATTTTTTTAATGAAACTACTCTAGTCCAAAAGGTAGTGTACATTCAATCAAATTTCGCTTTTGTTTTTCAAACAATGCATTACCACATCAACTAGTAACCATGCAAGGTAAAGTGTTGAAAATTTGAAACGTTTATGGCCATTGCATTGATTCTATAAACAATTTTACATACCTACTACATTTTTATTTTTCAGAAAAATGCTAAGGTTAGGAAAACAGTACGACGCAAAACTTAGCCTTTCAACAATTTTTAGCTAATTAATTACATTAAACTATGTTCTTTAAATGTTAAATGATTGGTCGAAGAGTCACTAGTGTGGTAAAATGGATTATGTGTAAAATATTTAAGTAATATCACAAAGACAACCTCATTTTCATCAATTTTACAGAAGGCATGCTATTTTTCTGCAAGTTATTTTAAAAGTAAATATGTTGTCTCTTATTAAATCTAAAAGATCACGCTTGTTTGATTGCTTAACATTTCTAAACTAACTATTTAGTCTTTACTGGAACCAGGGAGACTTACTCAACAAATATATGGCAATATATGTCACAATTTAAGCTTATTCAAAAAGAGTAGAGTCAAAATATTTTACCACCCCTCTCTGAAAATACGACAAAATAATGTGTGACGTGCTCCGCATAAGCAGAGATACCCTCAAGTAAAGGTTCATAGCTTTGTTATCTAAACTGCAATTTCACCCATATT
This sequence comes from Loripinus fragilis, assembly GCA_964019695.1. Lineage (NCBI taxonomy): Eukaryota > Metazoa > Mollusca > Bivalvia > Lucinida > Lucinidae > Loripinus > Loripinus fragilis. The sequence goes on from CAXHUL010000575.1 coordinate 39,314, forward strand.
TGTAGAAAATGTGTAGTAGATGCATATTAACATATCATACAAATTTCATAGAATTCCCGATAGACAATCTAGTTTTATAACAAAGTGCAAAAACCTCATTTAACCCTTTATGCACCAATGGATTTTTCCTTCCGGTTTGATACAATAAACTTGGATTGGTCCATTGTATATATTTTGGGATCGCAGGCTATAATGTCTTAAAAATGTATTTCTTTCTCTGAAGATTATCCATGCTTAGTACTAGTTCAACCCACAGCTGAAACATTGTTGATTGGGTCGTAAAAAATCAAACAAACAAACAAAACTTTCTCTGAAGATAGTTTTTGTCTTAGCAAATAATGCAGACCTGGATGAAATGCAACATGGGTCTTCACTGTCTGCTGAAGTATGCAATTGGGAGTCACAAGTTTACAAATGGTGAACAGCCCATGCTGACATATCCAGCCAGGATAGAGATCTAAATTTTAGTCTGAGCCTTCATATAAGTTCATACTTTGTTAATGAGAGCAGCAAAGACTCAAGTCTGCACATTACACCAGTTGGAAAATATTTCAAACCAATTTTACAATAGTTTTATGCTTTACCACATTCAGACACTATGTAATAAAGATATGTTCTGTTCTGTACAACTGTATATATATGTATTTATTAGAGGGCCTCATGGAAAATTAGTTTGTAAATAAATATGTTATCCTCTTTAAATAAAGTCTATTATCATTATTATTATTATTATTATTATTATTATTATTATTATTATTATTATTATTAAGAGCCTTCATTGCTACACACTGCAATGAGTACCAAAGTATTGTGTGTAAGCATACATGCCATATTTTGTGGACTGAAAACTGTGAGATTAACCAACCTTTTAAGTGAGACTTGATAAAATTCTGTGAGATTTTCACAAAAATCACATTGGAGCTCCTCCTAAATACCCAAAAGCTTTTTTTTAATGTAAGAAACTTGTGATAAACACAGGCCCCCTAGTGGAACCTTTAAAACCTTTAGAAACCTTTAATTTGGTTGCAATCCTTTAAAACCTTTTATTTGTCTGAAAAACCTTTAATAACCTTTATTTTGATTAATAAACCTTTAAATTTTGCAAGATCAGCTTGAAAATAAGAAATAGACCATAAGTAAGTTGAAAAATAATGGCCTTGGCATCTTAAGCTTTTCAGAAAGCTGCATTCATCATCTGACCATTGTGTCTACCTACCTCTTGCACCAGGGTGACTCTTATAGTAGTCTTAAGCTCAATTTTTCTGAGGCTTCAGATAAGGCAGCAATAAAAAAGAGTGAGGTAAGGTAAATATAAATGTTTTTGGGTTGTTTTCTTGATTTACATCCATGTTAAACAGCTGTGGTAATGTTGGAATGACCTAATTGATCCTAACCACCCTTTTCCTATGCAGGCTTAACCCAAATCCTTTCACAAGTACATGTACTCAGTGCTCATCTTTCACTTGTAACTGACAACTATAGTGAAAGAGTGTGTCCAACCTGGGAATAGAACCTGCAAAACTCCCGACATTAGGCTGGACACGCTACCAAACTGCAATATTTAACTGGGATGGCAAATTAAAGGATATCATCAATCGGGTTTTTTGACTTTTTTATATTGTCCCGATTTTCTAATGTCACTGTCTAAGGTTGTCAAATCTGAACATTGATATCAATACACAAGACTAATACAGACATATGCATATCTTTCTAAATTTTATATTTAAAAAGGGAATACAATATAAATGGGAGCAATATCCCCTGAAAGTGTTCAATTACTGAAGGTAAAGTTGCCCTTAGAAAATGACCAGAGATGGCTTCTCCTGCTTTATTGATATTTAAAATTTTCCGGGGGAGGAACCCCGTACCCCCCTTAAAGATTTGAAAATATGTATTTATTTCTCAATCCAACACTCCTCAACACTACTTTTAAGATCAAAATGAGGTTTTAAAACTAGGGAGTAAACCACAAGAGTGATTTCTATTGATTTGTGATAAATGGGCTATAAGTTTATTGGCTAACTTAGTAACGATTTGCTGCATCACTTTCGTACCATCATCTATCATAAAATGGATTTAAAGATACGGATCCAATAAAAAATCTAGAAAATTTGAGGTTAATTTGCTCTTTATTTTTATTAGAATTTCAATGAAACAACCTTTATTTTGCCTTAAATAGCCTTTATAAAAGACCTTTAATTTCATGAGAGTGTACTAGGGGGCCTGTAAACACAATAAAGTCTGATTTATGATTATTTCTCTATAAAATGTCTTTTAAGATGGTCTGAAAATTCTGTGAGATTTGAAAATCTTATGGGAATTGGCTTTCAGAAGGGCCAAATTCTGTGAGATTTTTTTCTCAAAGTGTGAGGTATGGCGTGTATGTGTAAGTCTATTTCCTTTTTTACATTTACTTGGCGTACTGTATTTGTTATCATTAATTTTTATATTTTCTTTCATTTTAAGGCTAACGATGCTGCTGTTTTGTCAGAGAGGGAGCCAACTCAGGTGTCTATATTCCCATCAGAGTTACAGGTGAGAAATCATATAGTGTTTAAAACCTATGCATCCTTCATGCTTTCACCAGCAATTAGCAAAAATTGAACTTTTCAGAACATTTTTCAAAAGATTTCAAGCAAAATAATGACTATGCAATAATAGCAATCAAACATATTTTCCCGATACATTAACACCTGCTAGGTCCCTCCTGGCTGTTAAAACTTGAGCCTTTAACACTACCCTCGTGCCCAACAGATGCTAATTAATGCAAAGAAAATCATGTTTGATCCTTATAATGAAGACAAGGCTGTCTTCTGAAGAAAAATGTGAACAAAGTTATCCCGTAAGAATTATCTACAGTAAAAACTGTCTTAAGTGGTCACTAAAGATAGACAAAACAATGATCTTAATGACAAATGGTAGCTTAATGAAGGTCAAAAGTATTGCAGAATGCTCCCCCTGGAGCATAATGCAATACTTTTGACCTGCATTAAGCGATAATCGGTCTTGAAAACCAATTTTTTGTTTTCTTTTGAGAGTGGCTGTTTTAAACAGGTTTTACTGTACTTTGCTGAAAACAGAATAAGACACTGTTTCAGGGAAGATTTCTGTTAGAAATGTTTTGCTTTTTATCTAGTTGACTGACCAGTATAGCAAATCAGTGAAATTCAAGGGGAATAACTGGACATGGATAAGACCAACAAGCCTGGAAGAGTTAGTGAAACTGAAGACTGAGCATCCAGAAGCACCTGTTATAATGGGCAACACAACTGCAGGTACCTCACTTACTTCTCTAGATACATACTTGCTGAATCTAAATAAATATTTGTCATTTTTCATTTGTTTTGACAGAAAAATTTAAATCTGTATTGATAAATAAGGTCATATAAGATATAGTACAACTTTAATATGAGCCATGACATGAGATTTCCAACACTGTGGTATGTGCAACCAGCAAAGCCTCAGATCAGCCTGCGCATACGCGCAGTCTGACCAGAGCCTTTGCTTATCGCATGAATATTCTATAATTGTTAAGCTACTGATCGACTATCATTTGGAGATTCTAGGGAGCGCAGTGGCTCAGTGGTAGAGTGCTTGCTCGAGACCAAAGGGCCGTGGGTTCGAGCCTCACAAGCGTCACTGCGCTGTGGTCCTTGAGCAAGACACATTTGTCCTAGCTTAGTACTGGTTCAACCAAGGAAGACACGTCCCTATATAACTGATTGATGGGAGGTAAAGAATCAAATCAAACAAACAAATCATTTGGAGTTTCTAAGCTTAATGGTGGCTGCACAGGTTCATCTGAGTCTACACTTGTCAAAATGCCACATTGTTGGAAATCACATTTAGCGGCTCATAATGTATTTAGGCTTTTGGTTACTTGAACTACTTGAACATTCTTTGCTCACCATTGAGATCAGTATTTTCTTGCAGACCAGATTGAAGTTTCCACTGTTTTTACCCATGTCAGAAAATTATATCTCACATACCCTGTACCAACCCCTGGGAAAGATAAAAATCGAACAGCTGCATATCAATAGACAAGTGACGTCATCGTCACATTACAGTGATTATGTAAAAGTAAGAAAGGGTGCAAAGATCAGGAATTGATACAATCAAGTACCACACCTGACCCAGGATACCAATGGGAAAGTAACAAACTCACAGTTATTCACCACAAACGAGAGCCAAGAGGGCAGCCCTTTCCTAGCAGGTGACCACAAGGCACATATAAACAGACGTGTACAAAGGCATAGCAAACACAAGACAGAAAAAACAAAAAAAGATCCACAAAAGAAGTACCGCCTTGGAACGGTCAGTAAAATATTTTACTGGAGGGCTTAAACCGGTTTAACTGTGCACCAACCTCATCCTTAGTTCAGATGTGGATCAAGACATTTCGGACACACTTTTACCCCTGGGAAAGATAAAAATCAAACAGCTGCCCATCGATAGACAAGTGACGTCATTGTCACATTAAAGTGACATAATAAATGTTAAATCACATTTCAGTATATTCAGGAATTTCTGGATTTTTTTTTAGTGCAGTATTAAATGATGAGCAAGAAAAAGAATCCGGTGGAATAGAAAAATCTGTCCCTTGCTAGCACAGATTGTCATCACCCGGCAAGCCTTGTGATGCCAATCGGTGATCACGAAGGACATATTTTTCTGTCCCGCCCTCACACTCATGATGGATTCTTATAATACCAAACTCTTATTCAGTTGACTAATACTGATATTGTTTATATTCAGCTTGGCAGATCAAGGTTGGTATGTTTAACCAATCAGATGTCTTGTTGTATGGTGGATGTATCCCGGCTCTGAAGGAAGCTACGCTGGACACAAATAATTTAATATTGGGTGCCGGTCTTACTCTCACTGAACTGGACCAGCAGCTAACTGCTCTGGAAACAAAGTTTGAAGGTAGGGAAAAAGGTCAACCCTTTGAATACTAGAAACTCCTAAACAGGTAGTTTGGCAAACAGTGAAGACCCAGATGAAATACAGCATAATGCATCGTGAACATATATCATACCATTAGACCATGGGAGAGAAACTTTTCAGGATTAATCCTGAATTCAGGATTTTGAGGCTGACTCCATAGAAGGTCAGCCTCAAAATCCTGAGTTAAGGAGATTATAATAGCTTCTATGATTAGTCTTTAGATTATCTAAACACAATTAATCATTTTAACTTTAAATTATCTATTTTTGTAGACATCCTGCAAGTTTCTAAAGTTCAGGATTTTGGAAATTGTGAACTTTCACCCATGTTAGAAGAGACCGGGACATTGCATACCAAGTGGTGATACACTGACGGAATAGTTGAATGATACAGGTGGAATTTCATTGGGAGTCTGAAGTAACAAGAGTATGTTTGGGCAAATATCACCTACATGTTATGATTGAAGGATATTTAGCTCACCTGAGCCATTGGCTCATGGTGAGCTATTGTGATCGTTGGATGTCCGTCGTCTGTCATGTGTTGTCAACAATTGCTTCAAAGGACATCTCCTCCTAAACTACTGGCTGGATTTTGACCACACTTGGTAGGAATGATCCTTATATGGCCCTCTTTAAAAGTTGTTCAAACCGTTCTGGTCCATTGCATATCTAGGTCACATAGGCTAAAAATAGATTTTCAATATGAAAACTTTAAAAATCTGCTTCTCTAAAACCACATAGTCTAGAACTTTGATATTTTGTATGTAGCATCACCTAGGGTACCTCTACCAAGTTTGTTCAGATTATCTCCCTGGGGTCAAAAATGCCCCCCCCCCAACTTAAAAAAATCCTTGTCTGAAACCGTAATGCCTAGAGCCTTGATAATTGGTATGAAGCATGACCTAGTGGACCTCTTTCAAGTTTGTACAAGTTATTCCCCTGGGGCCAAAAATGGCCATGCCCCAGGGGTCACATGTTTTACATAGGCTTATGGAGGCGATAACATGAAAAAAATCTTCTTTTCTGAAACCATAAGGCCTAGAGCCTTGATATGTGGTATGTAGCATCATCTAGTGGACCTCTACCAAGTTTGTTCGAATAACATCCCTTGGGCCAATAATGGCCTGGCCCCCAGGGGTCACATATGTTACATGGGCTTATATAGGAAATAACATGAAAAAATTCGTCTTTTCTGAATTTTGGTGTGTAGCATGACCTAGTGGACCTCTACCAAGTTTGTTCAAATTATCCCCTTGGGGGCAAAAATTGCCCTGCCCTTGGGGGTCACATGTTTTATATAGGCCTATATAGGGAAAAACATGAAAAAAAAATCTTCTTGTCTGAAACCATAAGGCCTAAAGCCATGATATTTGGTATGTAGCATGACCTTGTGGACCTCTACCAAGTTTGTTCAAATTATGTCGCTGGGGCAACTCAGGCATGGCCAGCTTTCAACAGATACCTAAATGTAAGCTTTGAACAAAACTCAGGTGAGCGATTTAGGGCCACAGTGCATGGCCCTTTTGTTTTCTTGAGTTATGGCCCTTCTATAAATTTTGTATTTTAATTTATGGTATCTTTTGTGTCCACGCAATTTACATCAACTAATTTCTAGATTTCAACGAAACTTCATGGGAAGCATGAGTATAATGAGCAGATGTTTAGTATCATTCTCATGTGATAATTAGATGAATTTTGTTACAGTTATTGCCCTTTAATAAATTTTCTATTCAGACATAAGTTAGCCTTACCACATTATACATAAGCAAAAAGCTATGAGGCGTGACTGTATTTAAAATATTGACAATGCGGATAGAAATAAGGTTTTCAAGAGTTTACTTACAATTAGGCCAGATTTTTTTATTAGTTGATTTACGGGAATTTTTTTTCAGATCTAGGGTCGGGGGGACAAAAAAAATAAAAAATAAAAAGCTCTGAAAATGACCAGTTGACTGGTCATTTTCAGAGCTTTTTTTTTCAGAGCTTTTTTTTCCTTTTTTTCTTTAATATCTCCAGAAAAACAGTAAAACTAGTAAGGTAATTTTTAAATATTTCATCATTTTCCTAAAAATCTGGACAGGACAATCACTTTTAACAGTGTCACTCTCAAAAAATGCACAGACAGAACCTCAAAAAAATGTTATTTTTATCAACCAAACAAATAATATTTAGAGTCGGCGGATAAAATAAAAAAAATTTTTAGAAATTAAATTTTATTGTTTTCCTACTTTCGGGAAAATTACAGTAGGAGGGTTCGTAAATCATCAAATAAAAAATTCTGGCCTTACTATAATATTTTGACACACATAGATGTTCCAGCCTGACTGGCTCATTTTATGCGTTACGCATTAACCTTTAGAAATAGAATAAACAAAAGGTCATTACTCAGAGGTCGTGGTACATCTATACCAGTTTTGCCTTTATTAACTTACTTTAACCCTTCTCCTGCGGAATAAATTAGTATGGCTCAGGCACATTCACTTCTAATCTCCAGGAAGCTCAGTTGTGTGATTTCAATTAAAATAGTGGATTCTGATGCTGCATGGAAAACAGTTTAGATCCTGATCAGCTGGCTTCAACATAAGCCAGCTGATCTGGATCTACACTGTATTCAAAAGAAAAAAATATGTGGGTTAAGTAGGACAAGGGTTAAGATACCCCTAAATGGGTACTTAAACTAACAGTTAAGTATAATTGGAAATTAGTAGATATTTAACCTTTTGTCTTCTGACGGATTCTTCCACCTTATATGATACAAACTTGGGATAGTCCATTGTACATATCTAGGGGTGACAGGTTATAATTTTCAAAAAATGTTGAATTTTTTGTCTGAAAAACTTTTCTTTTACCTTAACAAGCAGTGTAGACCCTGATGAAATGCTGCATTATGAGACATTTCATCTGGGTCCTCATTGTTTGTAAAAGTACCCGTTAGGCCATGCCAAATTTTTAGATTCCCATCCCCACCCGCCCCTATGAAATATAAGCAAAATAAAAAAAAAAATTGGGGCGGAAGAAAAACCTTCCACCCCGATTTTTTTTATTTGCTTATAAAAGAAAAAATGTTTGAAAAGGTAGAGCATTTATGGTGCAATTTTCCTTGCCAGCATATTTGAAAAAAAAAACTTTGGTTTTTATTTAGACACTTAATATTTATCATTTATTCATTTTGACAATTTAAATTCAAAGTATTAAATGTTTCTTTCAAGACTTTCTGTTCATTAAAGCAGTTGGAAAAATAAAAAATATAAACCTCTCACCCAAACCCAATTTTTCACAAAATTTGGATGAGAATCTTAACAATTTATTTGGTGTGGTCTTATGGGGTTTCCTGTACTCAAAGGGTTAAGGATTAGCAACTACTGAGCTATTTAGCAGAGTGTGTTTCTTTCAGAGTCTGGTCATCGTTATTTACCTGCCATGAGACAAATGATCAAACAATATGGTGCGGATCAAATACGCAATGTAGCGGTACGTAAACATTAAGAGCGTGTAATTTTATCCCTGTTAGTTTATCTTGATCTACATGGTCCTCATCTCAAGATAACACCATGGGTGAATGTTTCAGGATTATTCCTGAATTCAGGATTTTGAGGCTGACTTTCCATAGAAAGTCAGCCTCAAAATGCTGAATTAGGGAGATTATAATAGGTTCTCTGATTTTCATTCAGTCTATCTAAAAACACTTCAAATTGTGAATATTTAGTGGGTATACTGAAAGTTTTAAGATAGGTGTTTTGAAAGTTCAGGATTTTGGGAATTAAGAACTTTCACCCATGTAACACTAATCTACAAAAACTACTGTAACAGTAAAACTTTGAAAATTCAAACTTTTTTTTAAATACTTGCAAATTCTCAATAAATTTGGGACACACTGAATTCAGAGAATAGGACTTACGATCTATTTTGATAACTGTCTATAATAACATATGTTTTGGGTTGGTAAAAGTAAAGTCTCTTTGAGATGTTTCTTTTACATGCCCAAAACTTATATTTGATAGAGAGAAAAAACTATCCTGATGTGCCTTATAAAGGCAGGATCTACGCAGAAAAGAAGATAAGAAATTGAAGTTGGTATACATTTTGTAAAGTGAATAACAATAGGACTGATCAAACTGCACTGCTTGGCAAACTGGTCTGAGTTTTTTTTTATCACATGCAGCAACACCAGGTTTTCTCACGATAAGGCCCACCAGGGCTCACCCTGCCATTAGCCATTGTAGCCATTTGCTACTAAAAATGTAGAGCGACTACAAATATATGCCATTGGCTAAAATTACAGTCTAGGTGGTTCAAAAATTACACATTAAATTTTTTGGATTTTCAGATATTGCTTTTATTATTCCTTCACACATTATTATTATACCATATTTTACTCTTTGGATGCTGGATTTTTTCAATACCATCTGGGTGTCAAACAGTTTGGATCCAGATCATGCCAGACATTTTGTTGGGCCTGATCTGGGTCCAAACTGTTTGCAAAGGTTATCAGCAGACAACAAAATGTCAGGCTGGATCTGGGTTAAGTGTTTGCAAAGGTTATCAGCAGAACAAAAGTGGGCAAAGATTTTAATACAAAAACATTTGTTGATACTACTTTCTGGCTAAAATCTTGGCTTAAGTTAATTTCATTTGGCTACAACTTTTTCCATTTGGCTAAAGTGTTGGCTACAACAAATTCTGAGCCAGAGTTAGCCCTGGGCCCACACTGGATCATTTCCATCAGATATCTACCTCTTGTTTCATATATTTAGGGTCAGTAGCTCCCAGTCTATTTCTGCATGGTGTTTAGAACTTGAACAAGTGAATGAGGTTTTAGTTATAAACAGCCTATGCATTGATCAGAGATTCTATTGTAATTATACTGCCATGAGACAAATGATAAAACAGTATGGTGCGGATCAAATACGCAATGTAGCGGTACGTAAACATTTAGAGCGTTTAATATTATTCCTGTTAGCATACGTTGCTCTACATGGTCCTCATCTCAAGACTCGTAACACTAACAGTAAAACTTTGAAAATTCAAACTTTGTTTTTTTTTAAATACTTGCAAAATCTCAATAAATTTGGGACACGCTGAATTCAGAGAACAACTATAAGAACATATGTTTTGGGTGGTTAAAAGTAAGGTCTCTTTGAGATGTTCTCTGACTGTATGGAATAGATAAGTTTCTCATTTTTAACTGAATATCATGGTGTATCATTTAGTGATACACCATGCCTGGCAGTAACATCTGATTAGGGTCTTGATGCCTATTACTCGTAAAACTGAAAGTGGGCTTATCCTTTATGATGCAGGTCTACAAGACAATAACCTGTTAATTGTATGTTCAGAGTCAATTGGCAGTTTCATTTGATTTATATATGAGTTAGGCACTACTTACTTAATATCTTATCGTGCTAAGCATAGAAATTACTAGGTTTAAAAGGATGTAGATTGATATCAGTTGATATCAGAGATACACAGAGTATAGCTTATTCTATGCCTGAGAATGAAATGGCAATTGGTCATAAAAACTTAAATGCAGAAAAAATAGAATTTTCTTGCTTTCAAACTCTCAGATGTTGTGTTACCATGCTTAAATATATTTAAATGCCAACAATTGTTGGCATTTTAAAATTTATGAACATGATATATTCCATGCTCAGTTGAGTTGCGCATGAAACCATTTTATAATTTCAGGGCCTGGTTCTGGCCTGTCTGCCAGCTAGTGTTATCTGCTTTCACAGTGTATGTTCTATATATGAGCCGCGACATGAGATTTCCAACAATGTAGTATGTGCCACCAGCAAAGGCTCAAACCAGCCTGCGCATACGCGCAGTCTGGTCAGAGCCATTGCTTGTTGCTTGAATATTCTATGACTGTTAAGTTACTGACTGAACATCATTTGGAGCTTCTAGGCTTAAAAGGAGGCTGTACAGGCTCGTCCTAATCTACACTTGCCAAAATACCACATTGTTGGAGATAACATGTCACAGCTCATATGCTGGACAGACTGGCTGGAGCATGCACTGCCTCTCATGTTATAATTTGGTCATTTATTTATTTCTCCAGACCCTGGCTGGTAGTATAGCATGTGGTAGGTCCAACTCTGATGTGACAGTTCTACTGATGTCTCTGGGTGCTCAAGTGAAACTGGTCTCAGGTATGTTCCTATGTAACTGAGTCCATCATCAGACATTATACAGGTTGTTTCTACAGACCCTGGCTGGGTGTTAGCATGTGGTAGGTCCAACTCTGATGTGACTGTTCTACTGATGTCTCTGGATGCTCAAGTTAAACTGGTCTCAGGTATGTCCCATGTAATAGAGTCCATCATCAGACATTATACAGGTTGTTTCTCTGACCCGGGCTGGTAGTATAGTATGTGGTAGGTCCAACTCTGATGTAACGGTTCTACTGATGTCCCTGGGTGCTCAAGTTATACTGGTCTCAGGTATGTTCCCATGTAACTGAGTCCATCATCAGACATTATACAGGTTCTTTCTCTGGACCCTGGCTGGAAGTATAGCATGTGGTAGGTCCAACTCTGATGTAATGGTTCTACTGATGTCTCTGGGTGCTCAAGTTAAACTGGTCTCAGGTATGTTCCCATGTACTGAGTCCATCATCAGACATTATACAGGTTGTTTCTCTAGACCCTGGCTGGTAGTATAGCATGTGATTGGTCCAGCTCTGATGTGACTGTTCTACTGATGTCTCTGGATGCTCAAGTTAAACTGGTCTCAGGTATGTTCTCATGTAACTGAGTCTATCATCAGACATTATACAGGTTGTTTCTCCAGACCCTGGCTGGTAGTATAGCATGTGGTAGGTCCAACTCTGATGTGACTGTTCTACTGATGTCTCTCGGTGCTCAAGTTAAACTGGTCTCAGGTATGTTCCTATGTAACTGAGTCCATCATCAGACATTATACAGGTTGTTTCTCTAGACCCTGGTTGGTAGTATAGCATGTGATTGGTCCAGCTCTGATGTGACTGTTCTACTGATGTCTCTCGGTGCTCAAGTTAAACTGGTCTCAGGTATGTTCCTATGTAACTGAGTCCATCATCAGACATTATACATGTTGTTTCTCTGACCCTGGCTGGTAATATAGCATGTGGTAGGTCAAACTCTGATGTGACTGTTCTACTGATGTCTCTCGGTGCTCAAGTTAAACTGGTCTCAGGTATGTTCCCATGTAACTGAGTCCATCATCAGACATTATACAGGTTGTTTCTCTAGACCCTGGCTGGTAGTATAGCATGTGGTAGGTCCAACTCTGATGTGACAGTTCTACTGATGTCTCTGGATGCTCAAGTTAAACTGGTCTCAGGTATGTTCCCATGTAACTGAGTCCATCATCAGACATTATACAGGTTGTTTCTCTAGATCCTGACTGGAAGTATAGCATGTGGTAGTTCCAACTCTGATGTGACTGTTCTACTGATGTCTCTGGATGCTCAAGTTAAACTGGTCTCAGGTATGTTCCTATGTAACTGAGTCCATTATCAGACATTATACAGGTTGTTCTCTAGACCCTGGCTGGGAGTATAACATGTGGTAGGTCCAACTCTGATGTGACTGTTCTACTGATGTCTCTGGGTTCTCAAGTTAAACTAGTCTCAGGTATGTTCCTATGTAACTGAGTCTATCACCAGATATTATACAGGTTGTGTCTCTAGACCCTGGCTGGTAGTATAGCATGTGGTAGGTCCAACTCTGATGTGACTGTTCTACTGATGTCTCTAGATGCTCAAGTTAAACTGGTCTCAGGTATATTCCCATGTAACTGAGTCTATCATCAGACATTATACAGGTTGTTTCTCTAGACCCTGGCTGGTAGTATAGCATGTGGTAGGTCCAACTCTGATGTGACTGTTCTACTGATGTCTCTGGGTTCTCAAGTTAAACTGGTCTCAGGTATGTTCCTATGTAACTGAGTCCATCATCAGACATTATACAGGTTGTTTCTCTAGACCCTGGCTGGTAGTATAGCATGTGGTAGGTCCAACTCTGATGTGACTGTTCTACTGATGTCTCTGGGTGCTCAAGTTAAACTGGTCTCAGGTATGTCCCTATGTAACTGAGTTCATCATCAGACATTATACAGGTTGTTTCTTTAGACCCTGGCTGGTAGTATAGCATGTGGTAGGTCCAACTCTGATGTGACAGTTCTACTGATGTCTCTGGATGCTCAAGTTAAACTGGTCTCAGGTATGTCCCATGAGTCCATCGTCAGACGTTATATAGGTTATTCCTTTGCTCACATATAAATCATATGGAAGTTGCTAAAGGCTTTCACCCATACAGGCTGTTAGTTAAGAGTGCACAGCAAAATATTAATTTTCTTATTTCTCAATGAAAACATATGTTGTGGGGGCTCAAAAGAATCCTCTCAATAATAAGCCCCCAAAACATATGTTAAAACAGATTGGTAAGAAAATATCTACAATTTTACGCTCAGTCATTGCTCAAACATTTTGTTTATCTTAACCTGTGTCTAGACTACAGGATAGCTGCACATGCACATGCTCATTTATGCATATTTCATAATTACCATTATCTCACAGGTTGACCCATATGGGCCTTGTTGTTTAGGGAGCGCAGTGGCTCAGTAGTAGAGTGCTTGACTCGAGACCAAGAGGCTGCAGGCTTTGTTGTCCTTGAGCAAGACACATTTATCCTGGCTTAGTACTGGTTCTACCCAGGAAGTACTGTCCCTGTTTAATAGAAAGATTGTTGATGGGACGTAGAAAATCAAATCAAACAAACAAAATGTGGGCCTTGTTGCCAGAAAAATCTGCTATCAGGGTTTCCAACCAGTTCATACCCAAACCAGCCTACTCAGCTACAGACATTAGCTAGAAAATTGGAATTTCGCTTGTAACAAGCTTAGATATATTACTTTGCAATAAGTGAATAAGAAAGGGGTTGATCAGACTGTGCAGATGTGCAGGCTTGTCTGCTTCTTTGTTGTTCGCAAGCCCTTGAAGACAGGTTTTCTCGCAATGAGGCTCATATCATAATCTGCCAGTGACTGACATTCAACATTTTTGTTTTGACTATTTTGCAAAACATTAGATCACCATGTAATAATTTAGTTAATGGACGGTACTATTTATGTTACATGCATGCTAAAAGACCTCTAGTAAGTTTTCAAAACTGCAAACAATCAGAAACAAGCTAGCTTACCAATTAGATTTAATGTTGAAAAACAAAGGTTAGGTAATGTAAGAAAGAGGGCAAAGATCAGGAATCAATACAATCAAGCACCACACCTGACCCAGGATACCAATGGGAAAGTTACAAGCTCACATTTAGACACCACAAATGAGAGCCAAGAGGTCAGCCCTTTCCCAACAGGTGACCACAAGGCATCAATAAACAGCTGCGCACAAAAGCATAACAAAACAAGACAGAAATAACATAAATGATCCACAAAAGAAGCACAGCCTTGGAACCGTCAGTAACTCAAATTATGGACATGTTTCTGTACTATTTGCAGCATCTGGTGCTAGAGTGGTTCCCCTTGACAAACTGAAGATGGAAAAGACCGAAGTTATGGAACAAATTATAATACCTCATACACAGCAGGTCAGTTTCAGCTGTAGAATATAAGAATCTATCATGAATGTGAGAGGATTGCGGGTGAGAGCCTCCCGCTGCATTGTGTCCTTCAGCAAGACACATTAATCCTTGCTTAGAACTGGTTCAACCCAGGAAGACCCGTCCCAGCATAGCTTGAAAATTGTTGATTGGGACATAATCAAATCAAACGAGCAAAAAACAGAAATGAGTGTGAGGGTGGGATAGAAAAATCTGTCCCAAGGATCACCATTTGGTATCATGAGGCTTGCCGAGTGATGACAAACGGTGATCACAAGGGACAGATTGTTCTATCCCATCCTCACATGAATAATCATATTTTTAATGGTTTCTTTTTCATGACACATTTTTATATTTAAAAAAGGCATCCAGAAGTACCTGAATATGCGGAGATGCAACATATCACACTGACATCACTTAACATGACAATAACATAACTTCTCTTCCAAAGAGCAGCTGTCTATTTTTATCTTTGGTTGGTATGGAGCTTTTGAGACAGAATTATCTCAAATGGGTGAAAACTACGGAAAATCTGATCTTGTGTGCAAGAAATGCTTGTCTCTAGAAATCGTGTTTTGTTACATACAAAAAGCAAAGGACCTCGGACAGTCTTAATGAACGATTGCCCATAAAAATGGCCAGAGAAAAATTTGAAAGAAAACAATATTTTTCCATGTAAAGATAGTAGGTTCTACCCTCAAATTATCGCAAAAGTGTTTTTCTCATTGGACAAGTACCCATAAAAATATGGGTTGAAAACTGTTTTCGCTATTCAACATATAGAAAATAGAAAAATGTTTACTGAGGCAATGGCATGTATCAGGGCTTTAGTTATGTATGCCTTATAAGTAATAAACTAAGTAATTAATTGTCTTATTTCTCAACAAAAACATATGTTATTGGTACTCAAAAGAATCGTCTCAATGAGAGCACCAATTTTTAGGTTATATCTGACGAGTAAAAAATGTTTACACTTTTACGCTCAAAAAAGTGTTTATCTAGGCTCAGATGTATACAGTTTGCAGATATGATACACCTCAGTGAACAAGACAAACTGGTTGAACTTGAAACATAACAGGTAATAGTCAAAAGTCATGGACAGCATACTTATTTAGAAGAAACGGTGAAATCTACTCAACATATATTTTATGCAAACGCATCACTTTCGTCTCAAGTTTTATGCGGTAAACATTGTATTTCCATGTATTTTTGTGAATATCCGGTGAAACTTTGAATTTCTGTGAAATAAAATTTGGTCAATAAAAAATATCCCCGCCCCCTTAGCTCTAAAGTCCTGGAATAATTATGCAATATTTTCAAAACATTTTTATTTTACTAGGTACACTTTATGTAAGGGTTTGATTTACACACAAAAATACAGTTGTCAATTATGCATTATTCTAACCACAAGCTGTCAAAATTTGGGCAGATTGAATAGGAAACTGTCCGAGGTCCTTGCAGACCAGCCTGCACATTCAAGTAGTCTCGTCAGCACCTATATTATTTACTCCTTAGATGAAGTACTATAGTATAACTTGCAGCAATTAGAAATGCAATATGGTAACTTGTCTCTGTAGCTGAGCAGGCTGGATTGAGCATTGCCTTGTTGCGAACCTGGATAACAATTTTTTACTCAACAAAGCCTATCTTTTTTTCCTTTAATTTTGTGATATCCTTTGTGTCATTGTTTTATGACCCAGTCAAAACTTTATAGGACGTGTTAGTTATTGCAAGTTATCCCATAGACTGGATTACCAATATGCCATGATACATAGGATCCACAGTCAGTATAGTATAACCTGTATAAAACAGCCACTCTCAAAAAGAAAAAAGAAAAAGTTTTAAAGACTAATTATTGTTTAATGCAGGTCAAAAGTATTGCAAAATGCTCCAATGGGAGCATTCTGCAATACTTTTGACTTTCATTAAGCTACCATTTGTTGTCATATAGATCTTTGTTTTGTCTATTTTTGAGTGGGCGTTTTACACAGGTTTTACTGTTCTGCGGTATTAGTGATCAGTTTGATATATGGCGGTATGAAAATTCACCCCATGCACAATCTCTGCTGTAATGTTCTGGGTTTTACATTTTTTGTTTGTCTGTGTATCAATCTGAAATCACTAACGGGATAACTGTATTCAAAATGTTCATTTGGGGATATATATCGTCGGATATAAGGTCGGAAATTTAGTTTTACACCGACACCCGAGCGTAGCCGTAAAACATGGTTTCCAAATGTATATCCGATGATATACCTCCTCAAATGAACATTTTGAATGTGGTTATCCCCATTCTAATGTACTTCTGCTATTTCCTCTCAAAGCATTGCAAGCCGCATAAAGCCCCACGTCATCCACGGATATGTGAAGTAATTAATGACTTCAAATTATTTCGACAGTATATCACAGGATATACTGTCGCAAAATTTTGACGTTATCCAATCAGAAGGCACGTTACAAAAGCAAATGCATTAGAATGTATGTTTTGTGCATTTTCTTCTTTTCTTTTCTTTTTTTTTTCACCTGTTAAATCAGCAAAGTTTATGTATAAGCTATGAATGATAGTTAGATATTAAACCTAAAAAAAGTTATTGTACATATAAAAATTGTTTA
Source organism: Loripinus fragilis (assembly GCA_964019695.1). Taxonomy (NCBI): domain Eukaryota; kingdom Metazoa; phylum Mollusca; class Bivalvia; order Lucinida; family Lucinidae; genus Loripinus; species Loripinus fragilis. The sequence goes on from CAXHUL010000575.1 coordinate 56,466, forward strand.
AAAAATGACATTTTTATTTGTATTAATCATTAGATTTTTCATGCATGGTTTCTAATTCTCTTCTTTAACTTGTTTAATTCTCAGAATGATCACATATCATAAATAGAAAATACATTTTTATTTGTATTAATCAGTAGATTTTTCATGCATGGTTTCTAATTCTCTTCTTTAACTTGTTTTATTCTCAGAATGATCACATATCATTTATGAAGCAGTCAGACAGAAGAACATTTTCATTGGCTATCATCAACAGTTGTATGTCTGTCTGTCTGTCTGACAGTGGCTCTGTAGAAAACATAAGACTGTGTTTTGGAGGCTTAGACAGATCAGTGGTACTGGCAAGCAAAACTGAAGAGAAAATTAAAGGGAGGTAAGCACTATGCATGGAAGAAGCTTCAGATAAACTTCGATGAACTCTTATTCTAGGCCAGGTTTGCTTGTGGCCATTGCCCGGTTATGACTGCTGTTCACTTATTTGGTATTCTCCCTCAGATAAAACCAACCAATCAAATTGCAAGTAGCATATTCAGATTTCTAGACTTGTTTTGATAGAACCTTGCTGATTGGCCAATATTTCTCATCCAGGTATTTTTGGGCAATAGCCACGGCCATGCTTCTCAGCAAGGCCGCGGCTATAGCCGAGCTACAGTTTGTTGATAATAGAAGCAGAGTTGATGTTTAACCCTTCATGAATATTCATGCTAGGCTCCACCCACTATGAATAATTATATAAATAAACTTGCATGTTGGTACATAGAACAAAGAAATTTCTTGTCAGGTCCACTCATGTAGGATCAGATACATGTATATCATGTTTTCATAAGCAAATAGAGTAGACTCTGATCAGGCAGCTCTTACACAAGCTGCCTGATCTGGGTCTGCTCTGTTTGCAAAAGTGTTAAAAGGTGTCTCTATGAGGTAAAGGGTTAAAGAAACATATCACAATGTTTGATTGAAAACATTAGATTATAGCCAATTTGAAGAAAACGGTTCCTAAAGATATATGTCAATCTTTATGACAAAGTTTCACAAACCTTGTAATTTTGTGCTGATTATCATTCACTTGTTCATATAGGATGTGGCATAACAATTTGTTGGAAGAAGTTATTGAAAGCCTGACAGAAGAATTGACATAATATTATAAAGACAATTTGTAGAAAAACATTCTGGAAGATATAAGTCAAATTAGTGGTAAAGTTTCACAAACCTTGTAATTGTGTGCTGATTATCATTTACTTCTTCACATAGGACATGGGACACCAGTTTATTGGAAGAGGTTATTGAAAGCCTGACAGAAGAATTGACAGAATATTATAAAGACAAATTCTAGAAAAACATTCTGGAAAATATAAGTCAAATTTATGTTTAAGTTTCACAAACCTTGTTATTGTGTGCTGATTATCATTCACTTGTTTATATAGGATATGGGACACCAATTTATTGGAAGAGGTTCTTGAAAGCCTGACAGAAGAATTGACAGAATATTATAAAGACAGACCAGTGGATGACTACAAAGTCTCTGTTGCCGGGTCCTTCTTCTTCAAGTTCTTTCATGAAGTGCTCGCAAAGGTAGACACATTTCAGTAATTATCCCTTAAAGCGCCAAGAAGAAAATGCATCTAAAAATGCCGTCTGCTGCAAATAATTGCCTAACATTACTGACGAATTAAGTATAGAAGCAAACAGCGTGGACCCAGAACAGGTCTGATCTGGATCCACACTGTTTGCCATAGAGGCTTCTTAAACATTTCAGCAGACGAGAAAAGCAGACAACCTTTTGTTGCGATTGGCACATTAAGGGTTATTGCATAGATGATCAGGGATAATTCTGAAAGGAGCTCTGTGCTAAAGGCCCCTAAATTTTTTGAAAGGCCCCTTCTTCTAGAAAGCATGGGCCTTTTTATAAGGTAAATGAGCCGCGACATGTGATTCCCAACAATGTGGCATTTTGACAAGTGTAGACTCAGACGAGCCTGTACAGCCTCCTTTTAAGCTTAGAAACTCCAAATGGTGTTCAGTCAGTAGCTTAACAGTCACAGAATATTCAAGCTACTAGCAAAGGCTCTGATCAGACTGCGCAGGCTGATCTGAGGCTTTGCTGGTCACATATACCACATTGTTGGAAATCGCATGTCGCGGCTCAAAATTAAATGGAAGTGCCGCTGTTTTAATACCTTTCTACAAAATTCCATCAAAGAGGCCCATCATGTCTATGAGCCAGAATTATCCCTGGATGATGAGCTTATCTCTTCATCTATTCTCGGCCTTTAAAACTAAATGCTTAGGTTGTAATATCAACCCTTTACCTCATAGAGATGCATTTTAACGCTTTTGCAAACATAGCAGACCCATATCAGACAGCTCTTGTAGAGCTGCCTGATCTGGGTCTTCTCTGTTTTCTTATAGAAATATGACTAGATATGATCCTACACCTGTGGACCTAATTTCTTTGTTCCATGTACAAATGTGAAAGTTAATTTATATAATTATTCATAGTGGGTGAAGCCTAGCATCAATATTCATGAAGAAAAGTGTTCAGTTATTTCAGATATGTGAAGTTGAAGTATTACAGTAAATAAAATGGAAGTTTTGTGCTTTAGGTGGATTTCTAATGATTTTTGGCCAAAATAGACGAAAATATCTAAAATGGGTACTTTGGTTTGCTGCTGATGTTCATATATTACAGATACATTTTCAATAAATACAACCATACAGAATATACTGAACTTTTGCTTTTTGAAGAAATATCAAAGATACACAGAGAAACATACATAGTTTTGAAAGCTCAGCCCTAACTTACAACACATTACCATTCTGAGTATACTGGGTCCGAGGTCCAAATGTAAGCTCATTATGGCTATTTGTTACAGATTGACAACCTTTAACTTTGATCATTAATACAGAGTTATTGCACTGATATTAGTGTATATAGTCCAGAGTTGGGGAATTTAAGAAGTGTCTGACAGATATCAGTGATGTACCCCTTTCTATTTACAACAGTATAATACTTTCTGCCATTTTCAATAGTTAAAGAATCATAAGTCTGAGTTTTTTATGATGTTTGAAATGAGTTGGTGTTTGACGAAATTTAATTTAACTTCATGTATTTTCTTACCGCCTGACAGTATTGTGATGTGGGCATAGTTAATTTCATAAGTGACATTGATAGCATCACATTTTCTGATTGGCATGGTTTCTATGACGTTTATATAGTAGCCCCACATTGTACATCCGAGGTCTGATTCCAAGGAATTGGCAGAGGAGTTCTGAATTTACAACAGGCTCGGTTAAAAGGACATAATGCACCATAAGTGTATTACTTTGAACTAAACATGTGATATTCATGCTTCTCAAAGTAAAGCCATATAAAAAAAATAAGTGTGTTTCGGGGAACGGGTCTGAAAGTTTAGGTAGGGTAGGCACACATTTTTTATAATAATATTTTTATCTGGAAAAAATATATAATTTATGCATTTTGAAAGGCATTTCATTTCGCCTTTCAAAATGCATAAAATTATATATTTTCCAGAAAACCTGAAAAAATTCTAGGTTTCACCAGTAAATGTAGGTAGGGTCGAGTTACCCTAAACACAGGTAATTTTTTATTTTGGCCCCCAAAAAAATTCTTAACCCTTGTCCTGTTGAGCCGGATTTGTCCTTTTTTCAAAACACTATGGATTAAGCCATCTGATCAGGATTCACACTGTTTTCCCTTTTGATTGAAAATAAATTATTTTAATTGGAATGCTTTAGGTTAACAGGATAAAAATTGGGGAGGATTGTAGTACATAATAATATTCAGCATGGCATGGGTTGAATGCAAAATGAATTATTCAGAGTATAATCCATTTCAGAGAGAGGAGAATAAAAGTAAAGACGTAGGAGTTTGTGTTCCAGTGCCTCTTCCTCCCTGTACTGGTATCCAAGTATATGACCCCTGCACAGAGCCGGGACAGAGTGAAAATGATGCCGTTGGTAGGCCTGTTCCTAACATAAGTTCAGATGCCATTGTTTGTGGAGAGGCAGTATTTATAGACGACATGCCAAAGATGGATGGTATGGATTTAATTATAATCTCAAGTGACCCAATGAAAATGTTGGAATGTTTATAATATGCATCAAATGGTGATTATGACATCCTTATTAGTAAACATTATGACATCCTTATTAGATAGAGGATCTTACATGAGTGCTCATGTTTTATTGATTTTATTAAAAGAGTTAGGGAAAAGAGATAAAATGCGAGGCTTGCTGAGCATTTTATCTCTTTTTCGCAACAAGTTTAATAAATTCAATAATACAAGAGCATGAATGTTAGATTCTATTTATCATATGACATAAAGATTACTTTGAAATCCCATATCTTGAGTAAAAAAGTGACTATTTTGTCATTGTGTATGCAATGTTGTTATGGACGTGATAACATTTTTCCTGAAAATCTGTAACCACTAGTGGTTTATCGATTTTAATGAATGGTGTTATTGTCATATGATGATAATTATTATGACATTCTTCAGCTTAAAGACACATGCGGCTATTTCCAATGCGCACCTTTCCCGCATCTGGAAACGGGTAAAGTTGTCTGGGTCCTGTCTTTCGACCATTAACGGATTCGGATCAACACAGCTTTCCGATATTCTTATGTCATATCGGTTTTCCGAAATTTTCTTGACAAAATAAAGTAACTAAAGTGTGTCCAAAATATCTATTGACATCTTATCAGTACTGATCGTCTCACCACTACAGACAGATACATGTAGCTCAGTAGAAATCAAACAAAGGACACAATTACCCTGGTAACGAATACGATAGTGGCCGAGTCTCTGCTATTTGTACGGTTACCTGACCTCGTGGCCTAGTGGTTAGCGTGTCTGGCTACGAAGCCAGAGGACCAGGATTGATTCCCATTGCGCACATATTTTCAGTGTGTTTTTTTCTTTCTTTTTTAGCATTTAATGCTAAATTGCTTCATTTACTGGTAAAATGGCATCATCAAAACGACCGAAATGGTAATTCCTGAACTTTTTATATTGAATTACGCATGAAACCTATGTGGGTGGGGTTAAATTTGGCCCTCTTGAAAGAGAATTAGTTCGGTAACCCCATAGTTTTATTCTTTTTTCTGAAAGGTATTATAATAATCCATGAATTAAAAATATTTTTTTAAGATTTTCAATATCAGAATTTTTATTACATGATTTATTCTAAAAAACAAATTCCAATGTTCGACGAATTGCCCAAATATATTATGCAGTATCTTGTCACAGCAAGGGATAACAAATAAACTTTCGCATTTTCTAAAAGGATTGGAGGTCATGGGCAATAATTTAAGTTGTAAGAAAGAAGCTGTCTAAAGATTACAACCGTTTTAGCTCGATATTTGGAACCAGTGTTATTACTTAATATTTTTAGAAAATTCGTCAAATGCTGAAAACTTCCATCTGAGATTCTGAAAAAATAAGCACGGTGACATATCCTTTTTATTTCATAAATGGATAGCCCACGCAATAAACAAACTGTATGCAAAGTATTGAACATATTTCAATATGGGAAGTATTTAGTAGCATATGTCCTTAAACCAAAAACTAAGACGCCTCCAGATAAGAGGGCATAACTGAAAATTATTTTTCTTATTTCTCAACAAAAACATCTGTTGTGGGTACTCAAAAGAACCATCTCATGTTAAATCTGATTGGTAAGAAATAATGACAATTTTATGCTCTAAAATTTTGTTTGTTTGACACAAAATTCAAGCATATTTCTCATGGTCAGATGAAACTGACTTGGCTATCCATGTTCCTGTGGTCTTTACTCTTTGCATGCTGGGTATTAATATCAATGGGATGCAGGCTCATTACTACATTTGCATGATATCGGGCCACTGTGGGTCTACCCATGAACCATATGTTGGGTTTATTAAACTCAAGAATACTGTTAATTTGGAAATTTTTGCGAGGGCTTTATTTTTGCTAAAATTCACAAATGCCAAGTTTCTCGAAAGTAAAACCCTCGTGAAATTGCAAAATCACTCTGTCATTTACTAATGAAGGTAAATCATTTCATAGTCGCGAATGTTTACGTTGCAAATATGTCTTTTAGCTCTATTCACGAAAATAAAATTCTCGCGATAATTTCCGAATTTACAGTAACATCGTAATCATATACGGACGTCAACTAAAAAGGCCTCACTCCTTATCACTGATTTCTTAGCGATGATATACAAAAAATGATCAGCCACGTACTGCTTCTTTATGTAGAGGTTGGGCAATGTTGGAAAATGACTTTAATTTGATATGCAGCTGAAGCGTTATTCCGATGACATCATACAGGCTCAACGTACACATGATGGCATTATGCATCAATTGCTTTTGATTTTAATTTGCACCCAGTTTGTGTAGTTAATGTTTTGCTAAACAATGAACACAGTTTGGATCATTTTTCAAACAGTTGTGCTTGCGAGTAATAACTATATGAAATTATGACATCATATCAAAGACAAAATGTAAGGTCCATTTACAAAACTTGCCAACATTCTCGTTTTGCTTTAAGTAATGGAAAAAATGATAAGGTGGTACATGAGGTAATGTACACAGAATATGCTTACCTAAAATTACGTTATTTAAGATGAGCTGTAACGCCAAATGGCCAGTCGTTGGTCTACGTTAACGTCATCTAAAATGGCCATCTGGAACACATGCCAGATTGCTTTCCTCAGCAATCGTAGCTGGTTAAAGACTTAAGACTTTTGCAAATGATTTGTGACAATATTTTCACCCACTAACTTAGCAAAGTCTTGACGTTTAAGTTTTACTGAAATGCATGGCAAAAAGGTGGGTGGGGTAAGTTTTTTGGTTCAGCAGACGCATACAAACATTGTCTGAACATTATAAACACATTTTTGGTAAAATAGAGAATGTTTTATTATGGTAAAACATGTTTTTCTTCTCAAAGGATTGTGTCTGGAAACAAAGCAAAAGTGGCTAAAATCTTGTGTCGCACGAAACTGGTCACCCCTGTCTCAAACCGCGGTCGTTTTCTCAGCCTCAAATATTCTTTCAGCAATTTTGTTTTCAAAGATACGATTGACTGATAAGATGTTATAATGCACTAAAATTTATAACTTTAGTCTGATCGGTCTTAGAGATGATTCACGTTTACTTTTAGATGTCAGAGGCATTTTTTCTTGACGTCAGTATAATTACAAGCTACGTGTATGTTGATGCGAACAAATGGACGCAACGAAATACGTAGCTCCTATCAAATTCATATCAATCCTTAAAGCGAGGGAGCGCAGTGGCTCAGTGGTAGAGTGCTTGACTCGAGACCGAAGGGCCGCGGGTTCGAGCCTCACCGGCGTCACTGCGTTGTGTCCTTGAGCAAGAACATTAATCCTAGCTTAGTACTGGTTCAACCCAGGAAGACCCGTCCCTTTATAACTGAATGATTGTTGATGGGACGTAAAGAATCAAACAAACAAACAAACAAATCCTTTAAGCGCAAATTACGACTGCAGCAGACTACAAATTAGCGACATCTTTGCAAATTTTCAAAAAAAGGCAGACTATTCCCATGAAATATCATGCCTTATTTGTTATTTTTGAAAAAGCGGCAAAATTTGAAATTGTCGTCTGCTGCAAATTATAGGTGGCGCTTTAAGGGTTAACTTACTTCTGTTTCAGGTGAACTTATCTTAGGTTTTGTCACAAGCAAGAAAGCCCATGCCAACATCGTTTCTGTTGATGTAACTAAGGCCTTGACCTTGCCTGGTGTCCATGGTTACATAACTCACACTGATGTACCTGGTAGTAACGTCTGGGGTCTTGTTATCCAAGAGGAAGAATTATTCGCATCTAAAGTAAGATATGGGTCAGTCGAAGTGGTACTTTTTTATGGGTGAAAGTTTTCAGGATTAATCCTGAATTCAGGATTTTGAGGCTGACTTTCCATAGACAGTCAGCCTCAAAATGCTGAATTAGGGAGATTATAATAGCTTCTCTGATTGATTTTCAGATTATCTAAACACAGTTAAACATGAAATTAGTAATTTTTGTAGGCATCCAGCAAGTTTAAAAAATTTAATTTCCAAAGTTCAGGATTTCACCCATGCTTTTTGCATGTACATAAAGTAATTCCTTAACTCTTTTATGCCCTCTGCAACTTTTTTGTCAGCTGATATTCCTTGCAAACAGTTGGGACCCAGAACAAGGTTATGGTGAATATAACAAGGGGAGATGAGAAAAGATTATTAGGCGCTCTTAATTTTGGGTTTATTGTCAACCTCACAGCTTCAAATAAAATTTCATCATATACTGGTTTGGGAGGTGGGTGACACCAGTTTTCTCTGAAATATCTGCTATATTAATAATTTGATATGAGCCACACATGAGATTTCCAACAATGTGGTATGTGCGACCAGCAAAGACTTGGATCAGCCTGCCCATAGGCGCAGTCTGATCAGAGCCTTTGCTTGTCGCTTGAATATTCTATTACTGTTAAGATACTGACCGAACATCATCTGGAGTTTCTAAGCTTAAAAGGAGGCTGCACAGGCTCGTCTGAGTCTACACTTGTCAAAATGCCACATTGTTGGAAATCACATGTCACAGCTCAATCACATGATTTTTTACAGAAAGTCTTGTACCACGGCCAGTGTATTGGAGCTATAGCAGCTGAAACCAGAGAGATAGCACAGAAGGCTGCTGCATTAGTTGATGTCAAATATCAAGAATTGACCCCTATTTTAACCATAGAGGTAGGTCCAAAACAAGTCACAGTTTAATCTGAAGTGAGATGGCCAGTTTATAGGAGCTATTGTAGCTTAAACATAGAGATCCCATAGAAGTCTGCTGCATAGGTAGATGTCAAATATAAAGAATTTAGCCATAGGGGTAGGTCCAAAGCAAGTCACAGTTTGATCTGACCTGAGATGGCCAGTGTATAGGAGCTATTGTAGCTTAAACAAGAGAGATAGCATAGAAGTCTGCTGCATAGGTAAATGTCAAAAATCAAGAATTGACCCCTATTCTAACCATAGAGGTAGGTCCAAAGCAAGTCACAGTTTGATCTCACATGAGTTGGCCAGTGTATAGGAGCTATTGTAGCTTAAATAAAAGGATCGCATAGAAGGCTTCTGCATAGGTGGATGTCAAATATTAAGAATTTACCCCTTATTTAACCATAGAGGTAGGTCAATAACAGATGACAGTTACCGGTATGTCAAGCATCACCGCTTTTATGTTGAATGGATTAATTTTGTGTCTCACGGCTCAAACCACAACTTGGAAAAGGGCCCTTTTGTATATAAGTTTGTATAAGCAAACTAACTCAGCAAATTTACTCAGTTGTTTAAAGCTGTGGTTTGCATGGCTTTTGTTTAAAATAATAACATCTACTGTAACTTGCAAATGTTCAATTTTGACGACCAGGCAGCGTAGTCCTTCATGGTGAACATAAGCCTAGATGGGCATTTTCTCGCGGTAAATGTAACTCCTAATCCTTGCCCAAGGCATGTCTGTTTAATGTCTGTGACAAAGGAAATCCATGTTAATGACCGTTGCTGAAGAATTCCGATGGATCGAATGCTTCTTATAGGTAAACATTGCGCCAATGAAGGGTTTTAAAAATATTTGTACACGCTGCAGGTAGCCTGCACTGTTTTACGGTGATAGATACATAGACAGCCTATACCAATAACAAACAAGAACTTTGTCATGTTCATGTAGAAAAGTCTGTGTTTTAAATGCGCTCTTGCCTTTGATCTTATCTGAAAGCATGAATTGCACAATTAGCAGACAAAAAGTACTGTGTAGTCTTGCGCTCGGCATGCGAAAAAGAACGTCGCGTGCCAGATTACCCATTTGAGTAGAATGGAACCTTCCAAATGTCGCTACATCTCACACGCTGTACGGTATAACAAACCGAGCATAAACGGACATAGATTTTCCGCAGAAAATAACTTGTGTTCTTAATTTTAGAAATTCACTTTTCCAAAAAAGTCAGTGTTCCATTTCTTAGGATGTTTTGAAAATTATCTTCGGAGATAATTTTAGGTGTTCGTAATTTTAGAGTGTTCGAAATTTTAGAACATTTGCCGTAGATTGTTTTAGGTCACTTGACCGCCGCAGCCCCCATAAAACAAAATTTGTTTCATTATAAGCTGTAGTTGATCTTGACCTATTTTAACATTGCTTCAGGACCGTCAGGTCCTCTAGTATTTATTATGTAGCAATGCATAGTGGTTCACTACGTAAATCTAGACGACCCTTTGCAGTCTATAACCCTGGGGTTCAAATTGGCACTGCCACACATGTGGGTGATTTGCTCCCATAGACACCTAAAAATAAATTTAAAAAATCTTTTGAAACCATGAAGTCAACATCTCAGGTGAGCAGTTTAGGCTCATTAAGCCTCTTGTTAGCTCTCCTAAGCACTTTGTGCTCATAGGCACTCAATGTTTGCTGTGAGTCATCCATTGTCAACAATTTGTTATATTCAGGGTTTTAGTAGAATTTTATCATGACAAAAACCTTTTCTGTTGTAATTTTTACAATGACATATTCCACAACATCAGATTACGATGCTTTGCTTTCCTTTATATCTGTATTCTGGTTGCATTATGGGTGGCTGTAGGGGAGATTTGGAGGTCAACATCTAAATTTTTGAAAGAAGACAGCAGTTTTAACATAGTTATTTGACAATTTTGTAAATTTCTATTTTGAAATCATAGCTATTTACTATAGTCCTGCCTCAATAATAAGAAACGCGAAAATCGGGAATATTATTTTATTACATGCATTTTTTCGAACATAAAGCTCAAATCTGGATTTAGAATATCCTGCAGTGTCAGAAGAAAATTGTTTGAAGAATCTACTACCACTGCCCTGACCCCTAATCTCTTGGGAATTTCGACATTTTTAGGCTTTCAGAAAAGCGGGGGGAATTCAAATGGTGTAACAGCCATGTGACTGTCTATATATCTGTACTTAAATTTCTACAGGTAAGTATCAAAAGCATCACACATTTTAAAATCGATTGCTTTCAGCGTACATGCCAGTTTTATTTTTTAATCACTGCCATTCAGTTGAAAGTACCGATTCAATCAGCGTAGACACAGATCCAACTGATACAATACGATCAGTTTGATTCGGGTAAATACTGTTTGCTATATTTGAGGACATTTTCTACTAAAACTGTGTGATGTGGCTATTATCGACAGTTTTATAAAACAACTTTTACAGTGGTAAACGGCCTAAATATTATCAACTACACATGTAATTCTATAGTCAGCCATTCAAGTAGTGCAGAACAATAATGGTTTTTTTTTTCACAAAATGGAGTAGGCCTATCCCAGGATTATCCCTGTCAAGTGTCAAATAAGTGGAGCAAAATGCCCAAATTCTACCATCAGAATTTTTAGAACAAAATTTAGCCGTAATACTAGGCAATATCTTTTGTCAAAATACTGCCTGAAATGATTCACGATTATTGAATACTCAATGCGATATAAATTGAAAACGTACATCTAAAATCATTTATTCGCGATCCTAATTTATGCCGCAGTACTTTATATGTACGATACACTTTATGCTATACTGAACAAAAGTGAAAACGCTACACTACAATATTTTATATTTTGTGAGAAAGTATTGGACGAAAAGTATTTACTAAAGATTAATAACGTTTTCCAGACATCTAGCAAGCGATTCATCGAAACTCCACCAATTTGTCTCTTTTGATGTTTGAGTTATGTTCCTTATTGTGTTTGAAGCTTTAATCAATGAATTTTGCAATTGCGCATGCGTAAAAAAGATTGTTATGCTTATCAGAAATCGTCATACTTGTGTTACATTATTACACAAGGAAACTGTTTTATCACTTGAAACAAGCTCAGAAATCAATTTCGAATTTATCAAATTTGTAAAAAAAGGAAAATGTCTCCCTTTGACAAAAACAAACAGGGAATATCATATAAATATTAATTGGTTGGGTGATAGTCGAAAATATCATCCAGGGGAATGTGATTATCACATTTCCAGAGATGATATTTTCGACTATCACCTAATCAGAGAATGTGATATTTATTTTATTATACCGAATATTAGTTCCTTTATTTTCTACCATCTTAGGTCTACCGTTGTGAGGGGAGTCCCAAAGGGAAAATGATGCACAACCTCTTATCGATATGCATGAATGAAAAAACATCTTTCACAAAAATGTTTCTTTTAAGTAGTTTGAATGCTCGAACTGATCATGACGTTCTGTCAAACAAATTACAGTAAAACCTCGTTATATCGCCACCAACGGGAAAAGGGAATTTTGGCGGTATAACGAGTTTGGCGATAGATCGAGGTCTGGATTTCTGCCAGCTACATGTCGCCAAAGTAAGATGCGCATGCGATATTGGTACGAAAAAACGGTATCTACATTATCCTTACGGGTAAATCCGTAGATGAAAGTGGATACTGCTACACCAGCGGATGTTACCAGTAACTTTTTGCAAATTGTTCATTGAATATCATTCTTGCGAGACCTGCCGATACCTAGATCTCTCGCATTTCGCGCTTTGAATTATGGGTAGCTAGCGAAGTAGTCTGTTCAATTTTCGTGCTCCTGTAGTGACAGAATTTATAGTTTACAGGTTAGTGCGTGCTAGAGCGCTTCTTATTTGCGACAATGCATTGAATATAAGAATAATTATAACTTAGACATTTTTAAACAACAAACAAATAAACAAAATGATAGGAAATAAATTGTACGTCATAAAAAATCGACGACGCCAAACCTAATACCAAGCAGCGTCATTTAAATGGGATACTGTACATGATGTGGTTAGGTTGCAAAATAGAAAATTTCGCCAAATCGGCTTAAATCTGTTCTCAACGTGTTCCTATCGTCCTAACTAAGAAAACAATACCTACAATTGATGTTTCTGACCATAAACAACGAAGTTATTGGGAGTGGAAAGTGGCCAAATCATGCCTCATGTTGAACGTTGCACATCAGACGAACAGCTGATATTTTCGACTATCACCCGCTACTATGACAAACGAGTAACCGTATTCGCAGTCGCTATAGTAGCGGGTGATATGGAATTTTTGTATGGGAAATTCACATGAGATATAATAATAAATATTTGGTAATCGTCGATTTATCACGATTTTCGATAACTTTCTTTCTTTTACCAAATCAGGTAGACCTATTAGCACATTGTTCCTACCATTTCTCGGCCAGTAATGTGCGCAGACTAAGATGCAACAACACATTTATTTTCCTATGGAGATTTCAGTGATAAAATTTCAAGCTTGGCAAATTTGATGAAAACCCCGCTTTCTAAGGTTGCTTTTCTAAACGATCAAAACACATTTCTGGTGTCAAATGCCTTGGACTACCATTTCGTTCAGTCAGAATTGGTTGGCAGTGGATTTCTGAAGGCCTTAACTGTGTTTGATTTCTGTTCAAATTTGTAACCTGAAAAATTGAACCCCTTTCACATTTAAATGACTTCCGTATGTTTCCTCGTGACAATATCCGAAAACTTTTACTTTATGCATAACCCAGTCTTTGAACATTCAGATACACTTTCATTTGCTCTATTACTGGCCTGCGTTATTTTGCATATAAATTGCAAAACAATTCAGGTGTAGCGTTTTCACTTTTGTTCAGTATATAACCTACACAGCGATCACTGACCTGCAACGCCATCGAATGAGTTAGTCAACCGTTGCATATTATTGATAAACTGGGTCAGTTTATGCCCATTCTACCAACAGTAATACTCCCCCGTTGAAAAGAACTAATAATATGCCAAAATTCTATCTAATTACAGAAAAACTCAGCAAAAACATCAGGTTGAAAATTTTGTCAAAAAATACTGCAGCTTTTTCTACCCGTATATCGAAAATATCAAGAGAAAATAACGTGAAAAGATGCACTTTTAGCCGATTTTTCGCGTTTCTTATTAATGTGGCAGTACTATAATCTATAGACATGCTGTAAATGTTGAATAAAGCTTTCCAAAATTAAAATTTATCACTCTAAATTGAAAACAGAGCTGTTCACTGTAGCTATACACAAAGGTTTGAATAAAATCAAGTTTCTCCGACCAGTACAGTTATGTCAGGGAAATTTGGATTGGCGTCAGAGAAACGTCGGGGAAATGTCAGTGAATTTTGTTTTATCCAGTCTGTATGAACCCTACAGTTTGTGAATTTCAATTATATTTAAACCCAATGTACAGTGTAACATGTATGATGTTTATTTGTTTGATATATTGTTTACATAGTTTCTGTTGACCCAGATATTGATTGTAAACAAGTTGTTTAATTGGTCATAAGATTTTTCTAGAAAAAATGACTTTTTAAATATATTCTATCATAGTAGTTTCTGGAAAGATCCTGAATTCTGTATAACTTTCTTTTTCATGCTAATAGAAGCTCTGAGCAAATTCTAGAAGCAAGTAGAAAATTGAGAAACCTGTGGAACATTCCAGAATAAATAATTTTGTTTTATATTTAGCATATGATATCATAGTTGTTTCCTGAATATTATGGAGCTTTCTTAAAGAGAAAATACAGAAATTTTCATAACAGCTTCTTTTGGAATAATTTCACCATTTAAAAGTTTAAACGTTTTGTGCTAGAATTCTAACTTATTATACCTGGATTACTTTGTGTTAAACTTATTCTATCTCAATTACTTTGTGACAATCAGTGTTTGATTTGGACTAAGTGTTCATTTGGAATTAACTTAAGCATCTGGGGATCAGAAATTGCTCAAGCACTTGTATTGATAAATATTCTGAGGGACAGTTTGGATTTATAAGGTACTGTAAATTAGACTTCCTTTGATTGTATAAATATTTTGTAATTAATAATTTTTGTTCTTTTTAATATATTTTGTTAAATTTTAAAAGTGCTTTTTGCTGACTTTCCAAATACCAAATTTTGTTTCCCTGAATTCTTTTCTAGTTACGCTTAGGACTTAACAACAATGATGAGCAGTCTTTCCTCTCATATGGGTTTTATACAGATAAATCTTATGATATTAGTCTATGCGTGTAACTTGCCGAAGTTTCAAAATAACCTTTGATCTACCTGATTAGCAATTTAAAGCAGTCTGAATTGGATTTACATTGTTTGGTAATGCTTAACTGTCCAAATACCTGTCTAAATACTTCAGTTAATGTAGTAATAATGTTTACTTTTCCAATAGGATGCCATTAAGAACAACTCATTTCTAGACCATAAAGAATTTCTAGAAGATGGCGATGTAGATTCAGCATTTTCAAAGTCAGACCATGTGTTAGAAGGAGAGTTTAAGACAGGGCTGCAGGAACATCTATACATGGAACCATTTGCTGCCCTGGCTATACCAAAACTTGAATGTGGAGAGATGGATGTGTATAAGCCAACACAATCTGTAATGAGTAGCCATGTAAGTCACTGATTACCTTAGTTAAGTGAAGTAATAATGTTTAATTTTCCAATAGGATGCCATTAAGAACAACTCGTTCCTAGACAATAAGGCTTTTCTAGAAGATGGTGACGTAGATTCAGCGTTTTCAAAGTCGGACCATATGTTAGAGGGAGAGTTTAAGACGGGGTTGCAGGAACATCTCTACATGGAACCATATGCTGCCCTAGCTGTACCAAGATATGAGTGTGGAGAGATGGATGTTTATGAAGCAACACAATCTGTAATAACAAATCATGTAAGTTGGCCCTCCCACATTGCATATTATGGTTTTTAAAGATTATATACTACCCTCTTTTGAATAGAAGTTACTACTATGCAACTACCAGCATAGCAAAAGCATAGTTCATTAAATAAAATTTGATGATATAGCTGTCATGTAAATATAAACAATTTGCCATATAGTGACAGCTTTTAAAACTGATAGGCAGATCCAGATGTTTTTAAAGAGGCAAAGCTAATGGATATGATTCTTGATAAATGTAAATTAGAAATAGGTTTGAGTTTGATCCAGGGCTCAAACTTGGTGCTGAAAAACACAAGCATGTTCATATCCAGTATCATGGCATGGTGAAATAAACAACACATTTATACATTGATGGGGATAGTTACAACTATGCAACTACCAAGTTAGCAAAAGGTTAGTTCACGAAATCTTATTTGGTGATATAGCTTTCATGTACATATAAATAATTTTCTATATAGTGACAGGTATTTTAATACTGACTGGCAGTTTGAGATGTTTAAAAGAGGAAAGCCAATGGACATGATACTTGTTTAGTGTATATTTCAAAATAGGTTTCCTTAATTTCAGTAACATATGTTGTTGGTACGCATTGGAATTGCCTCTATGAGGCAATTCCAATGTGCACCTACAACATATGTCCATTCAATAAATGAGTGTTTTTCACCATAAAACAGGTTTTTCACAAACTTCTAAACTACTTTTTATGTTTCAGTGTAATGAGCATGTAGAAATGAACAAGTTCTGTGTAGTTTGGCATGCACCTGGATGACAACAATAGATAGCCAATTTTATATTATTGACAGCTTATCTTTAGATGTTTCATTGGAATGAAATCCTAACTTGGTGGTTGCCTGGTTGTAATTCCTTTGAATTGTTTATCGTTTCAGGAAATTTTATGCAGAATAATGAAAATGCCACATAACAAACTGACATGTAAAGTGCGTCGTCTTGGTAAGTAGCATAGTTAGTTCGTCCTAGATAGTAAGTGGGTATGATCAGGAAATACCACAATCACAAACTGCAGACAAACCCATGGCACAGCAAGGAAGAACCAAACAACTCACGAGACACCATGAAGACAGACTAAGCAAAGGAATCAACTCTCTCTTCCCTATCAAGGTGATTGCAAGACTAGAATGGACATAAAGTAATGCACAACAAAGCATATAGAGGATCTTACATGAGTGCTCATGTTTTATTGCATTTATTAAACAAGTTGGGGAAAAGAGATAAAATGGGAGGCTTGCCGATCATTTTATCTCTTTCGCAACGTGTTTAATAAATTTAATAATACAAGAGCATGAATGTTAGATTCTATTTATTATATGGAAGGGCAGTGCCTCAGTGGTAGAGTGCTTGACTCGAGACCGAGGGGCCGCGGGTTGGAGCCTCACTGGGGTCACTGTGGTGTGTCCTTGAGCAAGACACATTAATCCTAACTTAGTACTGGTTCAACCCAGGAAGACCTGTCCCTTTTTTAGCTGAAAGATTCTTGATGGGACATAAAGAATCAAATCAAACAAAAACTATTTATCATATGACATTAAGGTTACTTTGAAATCTCATTTCTGCCGTAAAAATGTTATGATTTTTACATTATGTGCGCAACATTGTTATTGATGTCATTACGTTTCCCATAAATCTGTAACCCACCAGTGGTTTATCGATTTAATTGCATGGCGTTACTCTATACCCATACACAACGTCATATGATAAAGAACAATTACAGAATCCCATAATGGGAGTAACAATCAACAACAAATCAACAACAACAGAACCACTTAGCCCACAAATAGGCCAGTAAAATTAGCCAAAAATGACCCTTGACCCAAAACTAATTCCTTGAGAAATGTTATCAACAGTTTTAGTATCAGGAAGGTGTCCTGTTTTATAGAAAAAAAGTCCACAAAAAATATCCGAGGGGAAATGGTATTTTTGGGGGGTGAAAAAAATACGAAAAATGAAGAAAAATCGCTGAAAACAGGCAATCAATATCATGTTACTGGTACCATAGGATCTAATTTGACCTACCTTGCTACCCCAGGACAAGTTTCAATGGGTGTTGGATTGTTCATTGGAAACCCAGTCATGCCCAAAAATTTTTCCCCAGATTTTTTTTTATTCAAGCTATGTCTAAATGCATGGTTTCCATGGCAACCCATAATGCTATTCTCCTGAATGGGGGTGTACCTACAAAAACAACCATAACTCGGCTGCTTTTTAGTCTAGACTGCTAACCTTGGTACCAAATTAAAGCCTAGGCATAGATCTTCTATTACTTAGTCAGATATGCAAACTTTCTAATTTGAATATTCATGAATATTGATGAGAACTTTAAAATATGGGAAAATTTGAAAAAAATACCTGTAGATTAACTGATTTCTGCCCGAAAACATCACTGATGTACATTGTATGTTGCTATATCATAAGTGATACAATTTGACAAGTTCTTTCATCTTGTGGTTCTAGATGTAAATTACCTCATTTGCATATTCATGAATATTTATGAAAACCTGAAAAATGATAGGAAAATCATTGGAGAGAAAAACAGGAAGCAACGACTAGAAATTTGGACCCTGTGATAGTAGACCTACCTTACACCCCTATGACCATTACTACTGGATGCCAACGACTAGAAATTTGGAACCTGTGATAGTAGACCTACCTTACACACCTATACAATTTCTACTGGATGCCATGTTGTTCATCTGTACCACCAAAATGCAAAAGTATTGTCCTCAAAATTTAACCCATTTGGGTTATGTGAAATTGAATGGTTTCTCTGACAACCTATAAAATAATTCTAAAGAATGGAATTTACCTACAGAAATACTCATATCTCAACAGCAACTCACCCAAGAATACAAAACTTGATATCAAACTAAATCTTAGTCATAGATTTTTTTCAGGACTGTCTGGTATGCAAATTATCTCATTTGAATATTCATGAATATTTATGAAATTAGAGAGGAAACTCAGGAAAAATGGGGTATACAACTCAGCTGTTTATTGCTCTAGTATATAAAACTGGTACCAAATCAATGCTGAGACAAAGCTCTTCTACTCTGGTTAAATATGTAAATTACCTAATTGTCATATCCATCAATATTGATGAAAATTGTAGAAGAGAGAAAATTTGTCAAAAAGAAAAACAAGGGGAAAAAAGGTGTCGTAAATTCATATCTCAAAATTCTTTTACCCACTTGTTCAACATTCAAATGACTAAATTTATTTATTACCCAACCGTCTATATACGGAGTAATTGTCTATTTTTTGCTATGTCATGGGTCACTGAACTATTGCCCAGTCAATATTTTTGACTATTGACTGGCACTATACCATGGCCTGGCTTCCCGCTTCGCTGTTAAAACCACACAGGCGCTTATCGACATGTGCCACAATGATGCGCGTGTACGGTTCGTTTATAACAGGAGACGCTGGCAACAAAGGTGAAAATGAGCCATGCTTCGGCAATTAAACTCCAATAAATTCGTTGTTTATGGTCAGAAACATAAAGTGTGGGTACTCATTTTCTTAGTTAGAACGAGCGGAACATTTTGTGACCTAAATTGAGCAGATTTGGTGAAATTTTCTGTTTTGCAACAAAACCGCATCGTCTACAGCAAATCCATTCAAGAAACGCTGCTAAATATTTCATAAAAAGGGTTGGGTAATAAAACAGTTATATCATGCCTGTTTGTAGTATAGTCAAACTATTACCCTTCGGTACCATGGACGACCTGATGCACTATTGCACTCGGCCTTCGGCCTTGTGCAATAGTGCCTCGGGTTGTCCACGGTACCTCGGGGTAATAGTTTGGACTATACTACAAACAGGCATGAAATCACTGTGTAATATTCACGGGTATCAATGAAATATTGGAAATAATAGACAAATCTCAGGAAAAAAATAAGTGGATATGCTTTCAAAATTACTCGTATCGCAGCTGCTAGATGCCCTAATTTACCAAGCTCAGCTCTTAATTGATGCTTAGACATAGTCCTTATACCATGTGGTTCAATATGCATATGATCTAATTTTATGTGCATATGAATTTATGAAACATTGGAAATGATAGAAAAATAGCAGAAATAAATAGGAGAGTATACATACAAAATTACCTTGGCCAAAAATGTGAGTTTACTATTGAATGGAAAATTAAAATAAGGTAGGTAGGTCTGATTTGTTTTCTAAAAAATATATATATGGGATGAATGGGGAAAATATGGCCAAAAAGGGGGAATCCCCATATAATATTGAACAAGAGGGCAATCATGGGTGTCTCTGGAACTCTCACCTGAATCGTAGCCCTGGGGGCACTTTGTTAAGCATAGGTTAATGATTTTGGGCAATATAAGGAACATAGATCAATCTGAAACATTTTTTGTAATTATTCTGAATCTGGATCAATGGATAAGATGTTGTATAAAGAGTTCTATTTTTAGCTCTGGTGATTATAATGTTCAGTTGGGTAGCTTTAGTAGAAGGCCTTACAAGGAATGTCATTTTAAATTGTATGAAATGATTCCCAATTTGGACCAGTACAATATAGTTCATTTGTCGTTTAAAATATTTCTTATCTAGAGCTCTGACTGCCATCTTGGCTAGCAGAACGGAAATATTTAAGCAATTTTTAGTAATCTAAGAATTACAGCACCTGAGGTAGTGGTTATTTTGTGGGTACACCGCTATAAAATTTTCATTTTTTTCTCATTTCAAATACTTTTTTTTTATTAATAATGGTGATTTTGCAATTCAAATATTTCCAATAAAGAACATATTATAAAGGCTCTATGTCTTAGCATTATGTTAATACCATATTTGCTGCTCTTTGGCAATTAGCAGCTGAGATATTAGTAATTTTCTAGGTATACCCCCCTAGTTTTTCTGCGATTTTTTTCTGTGATTTCTTATGTATACTTTAATAATCATGAAGATCGAATTTAGATTACTCTCACGTTGAACCAATGGATAAAAGGAATGTGTCTTAGCATCAATTCAGAACCAAGTTCAGTAACTCAGGGCAACTAGCAGTTGTGATATGAGTAATTCTGTAATGATACCCCCTTATTTATCTGCGTTTTTCAATAATACCTTACGTTTATATCAATAGTCATAGATATTTAAGGCTAATTATTTACATGTTGAACCACCTGATAAAAGGGTTGTATCTTGGTATTAGTTTGGTACCATGTTTGGTAATCTAGGGAAATTGGTAGCTGAAATATAATCAATTTTGTAGGTATACCCCGTGGTTTTTCTTAGAATTTTCTCTTATTTCTTATGTTTTCATTGGCATTGATGGATATGAAAATAATTAAAATTGCATATTAAACCACTGTGTAAAGGGACAATGTCTCAGCATTAAATTTGTACCAATTTGTGAGCTGTAGTTTAACTAGCAGCTGAGATACAGGATATTTTGTAGGCATACCCCCTTAACTTTCTGCAATTTTCTCTAATTTCTCATGTTCTCATAAATAATCATGTATATACAAATTAGATAATTTGCATATCAAACAATCAGGAAAACGTTAGATAACTAAGAAATAATTTGGTACCAAATTTAGCATTTTAGGATGAATTGATTTGAGATATGCATATTTTTGTTGGCACACCCCCATTATTTAGGATTATGGGTTGCCATGGAAACGAATATGTTCTCTGCTGACCACTCAATTTACACACTTATAATCAGAAATCCATCCAAATCTGATTTATTCAGCATTTTCTTAAAAAGAATGTGAAATTTATAAGCATATTTTGTCAAAAATCATTATTTCCAGTTTTCAGGTACCCCACCCACTAATGATAAAATCTTAAATCGTTATTTTCTTGAATTTGGCACCGACATTTTTTGAGGACTTTTTTATGGTTATTTACACTACATAACCCTATGCTTTGGTGCTAAAATAATTTCTCAAGGAATTATCTTGACCTTAAATGTTAAAGTTCCTGGCCTAAAAGTGAACCTATTCAGCTTATCACTTTCACCCTAAGTATTAAGTGTAAACCCTAATCATGCATAAATGCATTTTACTGTCCAAATATTTGCCCCAGGTTCTGCTGTTGTTAACACATAAAAATTGTTTAGCTCACATGGAGGTTTCCTAACTTATGCAATGTATTATCACAGAGAAACAATCAAATCAAATTAACATACTATAATGAAACAAAGAAAATGGCTCATGACTCACAGATGGTCAGAGCTAAAGAAAATCTCAAGTTGAGCTACCGTGGGCCCAGCTAAAGGCAAGCATCTGGCACGAAAGAACTGATGAAAGTTTTATGTCAGGGTCGTCATTTAGTCTGAGGCCTGATTCACCGTCATGCAGTTAAAGAGAAAACCTAAGGTATAAGCTCTGAATGGGTTGATTGAAAAAGTAAGTTAGTATGACCAGGAAATACCACAATCACACACTGCAGACCAACCCATGGTACTGCACCAAACTTAGGAAATGATGCATTGCCTTTTAAAAACTATAGTTAAAATCATGGCATATATGCAGCTTAATGTAATTGAGCACTAAAACTTAATGTAATTCAGCACTGCAATATTTGTGCTATCATTTGCAAAATGACAATTGTAATAATTCTGTCATTAGATATAAACATTGTTTGAAACTAATAAATGTCAAATAATGTTGATTTCATGCCACATATTATATTAAATATTGTACAAATTTTCTAAATTATTACTTATAATTACCTAAATGATTCCAAATAGTTTGTGAATTAAGTTTAGTCTGAGCTGTCAAATGTATCAGGTCATGTGCACAAATCATGCTAGAAGTGATAAAACCTGACTTTGTTGGATGTGAACATCAAAGGTGCAGGCCAACCTGCGCATCTGTGTAGACTGATATGCACCTTTGTAGTGTGCTTAATGGAATGCATAATATCTAAATTTGCTTCAATATGCTAGCTGTTCTATTAAGCTCAGCAGACTATGCCAGAAACTAGCCAGTCACAACCTTGGTGACAGTAGCCTCACAGCGGGAGTCAATAGACCAACTTCCTGGTGCAGTAGCAGTGGTCCAGTGGAAGAGCACTACTAATTCATGTTGCCAATGGTGGAGCACACAGCCCAAGTCAGTAGGGAACAGGTGGAGCTCTTTGACTACAGAAAGTGTCTGAGTTGGTGAAAGGCAGGGCATCCTGCCATAAAACTTTGCTCCAAATATACAAATTGCAGTCTTTAGACTTACCCAAAGTAAGATCTGCTCTGTGTGCAGCTAGCCAGTTACCTGGAGAGGGGCCCACTGATGTGGAAGATGCTCCCGGACCTGCATGTTAATCAAAACCCAATGATGATGATGATGATGATGATGATCATGATGATCATGATCATGATCATGATCATGATGATGATGATGATGATACTGGTTTGAGTCATACTTGGTCGGAAACCCCAAGAGACAGGTTTTCTGCCATCAAGGCTCAAATAAAAGCTGCCATGAGCTTTTCCCTACACTGAGTATTAACATGGGCATAGGTTTAGATAAACGGAAATTTTCAGCGTAAAATTGTATATATTTTCTTACCCATAATTTTTAGCATATGTTTTGGGCGCTCAAAAGAACCCTCTCATTGAGACGGTTCTTTTGAGTACCCACAAAATTTGTTTTGGTTGAGAAATCTGGTACACACTCTTAACTAAAGGCCTGCATGTGTGAAAGTTTTCAGGATTTATCCCGAATACAGGATTTTGAGGCTGACTTTCTATGGAAAGTCAGCCTCAAAATCCTGTTGAATTAAGGAGATTATAATAACTTCTTTGATTAGTTTTCAGATTATCTAAACACAATTAATCATTTTCAAATAAAGCTGCCGTGAGCTTTTTCCCTGCACTGAGTATTAACATGGGTGAAAGTTTTCAGGATAATGAGACTGACTTTCCATAGAAAGTCAGCCTCAAAATACTGAATTAAGGAGATTATAATAGCTTCTTTGATTAGTTTTTAGATTATCTAAACACAATTAATCATTTTCACTTAAAATATCCATTTTTGTAGCCATCCTGCAAGTTTTAAAATTTGAATTTCAAAAGTTCAGGATTTTGGAAATTTTGAACTTTCACTCATGTATTAAGCAAGTGCTACGTTTGATATATGCAGTATCTGCAATCTCATATCCTAGGTGGAGGATTTGGTGGCAAAGAATCAAGGACCGTATTGGTGGCAGGCCCAGCAGCTGTGGCAGCAAAAAAGTAGGTACAGAGCTGGTAATTCTAAGTTACATTCTGTAGGTCCTGATCTGGGTTTACAAAGAGTTTACAAAGTTTATCAGTAGACAACAGAAGTTGCTACTAGCCAAGGAAGAGTTAAACTATACCTCTGAGATAGCTATGCCTTTAATGCGGTTTAGATAAACAGAAATTTTCAGAGTATTGTAAATATTTTCTTACCCATAAGTTTTAGCATATGATTTGGGTTATCAAAAGAACCGTCTCATTGAGACGGTTCTTTTGAGTACCCACTACATATGTTTTGGTTGGAAAATAAGAAAATTATTTTTCTGTTACGCACTCTTAACTAAAGGCATGCTTTAAGCAGTGATATGATTTACATAGATCCCAGCCCGGTCCCCTACTTTCGTGGAGTTTGATCTACATATATCCCAGCCCAGTCCCATACTTTTGTGGAGTTTGATCGTGAAATAATTTCTATGGTCATTCTCCCCCCTTCCGCTGAATGAATCATTCAAGAAGGGTTGTTGTCAGGTACGAGTGAAAGTATGTACACAAAGTACTGGTTAACCGCTTGTTCAAGCTTGCCAAGGAAAAAGTGTGGTTATGTGAACTGACCATCCTGTAATTACCATAGCTGTTTACCGGATGGTAAAGTGGTAGACTGGGGATCAAAGGATAGCTAGACAATGCTAGTTAGGTGATTTAAAAAAATGAAGTCAAAACTTGACATAGAGGTTCAAAATAAACTTGAACATTTGAAGTTGTGTTACATATTTTGAAATGTAATGTAAGTTCATTGTATTTGAAGAATATATGGGTGGTTTCCCATTGTCTCAAGACATTTTTTTTAGAAATTATCATTTGATAAATTTTGGTCTGTAATAGCATTGTTAAAGTTCTATAAGTAGATTTTGTCTCCTTATAATCCTTGAAAGAAGTTGTTAAAAATAACAGATCTTATGGCCCTATGGATTTACTGTAAATTTGGAAATTTTCATGAGGGTTTTATTTTTGCGAAACTTTGCATATGTGAAGTTTCGTGAAATTTAAACCCTCGCGAAATGGCAAAATCACTCTGTCATTTACTGATATACGTATATCATGCACAAGTTGCAAATTTCTAACGTCGCATATATGTCTTTTAATGCTATTCGTGAAAATAAAATTATCGCGAAAATTTTCGAATTTACAGTATATGCTCTTCCTAATGACAAACCCAACCATGTGATATATACTTCCACTGAGCACACAGATCAGCCAAGCTAGCTAACTAGTCTGATCAGAGATTATTCTCTTTGTGCTCTGTGTAGCTAAGAAGACATAGTATCTTCTGGAAAACATCAAATACTGGATGGATGCCGAAGCCATGGGTGAATGTTTTCAGGATTAATCCTGAATTCAGGATTTTGAGGCTGACTTTCCATAGAAAGTCAGCCTCAAAATGCTGAATTAAGGAGATTATAATAGCTTCTTTGATTTGTTTTCAGATTAACTAAACACAATTAATCACTTTAACTTTAAATTATCCTTTTTTGTAGCCATCCTGCAAGCTTTAAATTTTTAATTTCAAAAGTTCAGAATTTTGGAAATTTTGAACTTTCACCCATGCAAGGCTGATTTGAACCTTCAACTGGTGCAGATGGTGCATTGTTAGTTTAGTCCTGAAGTGCCTCATATTACCTTGTAGATTCAAACGGCCAGTAAGAAGCGTGTTTCCTAGAGAGCTAGATATTGCAATCACAGGCAAGAGACATCCTTACATATGCAAATATAAGGTGAGTTTTCAACTTAGGGCTGAAAGTGTTTTGTTGCTCTAGATTTCAGTCTCAACATGGAAGAGGGTTGGTAGGTCAACAATTTTTAGGAAAATACTCCCAGACTTTTATATGAAATGTCTAATTGCTGGATTCATTTGTATGCACTTCCTTGCTTTTCTTTTAAAAAATTTTGCAGGGGAAAACCATGTGTACTTTCCAAGGATTGCAAGAATGAGCTTACATGTTTAGGTAATCAAAAAATGTCAGTGTTAAATTGTAAATATTGATTTTCTCATAATTTTTAGCATATGCTGTGGGTACTCAAAAGAACTGTCTCATTGAGACGGTTCTTTTTAATACCCACAACGTATGTTTTGGTTGAGAAATAAGAAAAATATTTTTCTGTTATGCACTCTTAATTAATAAAGGTCTGATGAGCTTAGAACGATTAAAAACACCTTTTTGCTTAACCTTTTTCATTCTGGATACCGGTAAACATGTACTTTTGCAAACAGGGAAGACCCAGATAAAATGCTGCCCATAAGGGTCTGCACTGTTTGCTAAGATAAAAACAATCAACAGTGATAGAAATTATAATTTTATAGAAATTTTGACCTGTGACAACTTAAATATAAAATAGGCATCTCCATACTTCTTGTATCAGTATGTACAAAACATCCTTTTAAATCAAAAATTTTAAATTTGCTTTCCCTTATTATTTATTAGACTTTCTAAAAATGTACAAAATATGACAATTGCTCAGAACTGCACAGGTTTCATGATGACTTGAAGTTTAACGACCCATCAACCCGTTTGGGTCATTTGCGCTCAGTTTCATATTTTATACACTATGCTGTTATACATCTGAAAACCTCTGAATAAAAAATACTTTATAGCTTTAATTATGCTTGTAGGCTGGCTTCAACAATGATGGAAAGATTGTTGCCATTGATTTCTTGGTCTATGGGAACGCAGGGTATTCCTCGGATCAGTCACCATTTGTAAGTATGTTAGATGGATGGTCAAAGAAAAAATTTTGTGCATTTTATCACTGATAACTTATAATTGATACAAATGCCATTGGCGTAGCTCCCATTACACAGTTACGCATGTGCGTAATAAAAATAGTAACATTCAAGGGAGGTCACCTAATGTGGTAAAAGTGATTTTTCATACCATAAGAAACTGCTCTTAAAGGAAAGAATTTGCTCCATCTGGGAGCAAATTCTTTCCTTTAAGAGAAGTTCCCATTTTGAAAAGTGACCCAATTGAAGAGAATCACTGTTTGATCCATTAATCTCCCTTTGATGTGCGTAACATTTCCAGCGTTCTGGCTACGCCATTGAATGTCTCCAGATAAGAGTATGTAATTAAAAATCATGTTCTTATTCTCTTTCAAAATGCATGTTTAAATGGATGCAGGACTTAAATTAGGAGTGCGTAACAAAAAAATTCAAAACATATGTTGTGGGTACTCAAAAGAACCGTCTCAATGAGATGGTTCTTTTGAGCACCCAAAACATATGCTAGAAATTATGGGTAGAAAATATTTACAATTTTACACAGAAAATTTTGTTTATATAAATTTGAAGGATGGATATGAAAATAATCAACTTTGTACTCTAAAATTAGTTTGATTATCTTTGACTATATACCTGTATTCATATTTAGTCCCATAACTGGAGAAAAAGTGTCTTCAAGGTTTATTTAGGGGGATCAAATTTGGGATCAGGGGGTGGGAATCCCCCTTAGAAAATCACAAGTGGCTATAGGTGTCCTTACAAATTCTAGGAAGGACCTCCTCTGTAAGCAATTGGATCCCATGGATCCATCTGCCTTCTCAAGGGAGCTCTGTACAGCTTTCTGTGAAATGCATTACTGAATTTAAAAAAATAAAAAAAACTACAGGAACCCCTCCCCTCAACCCCTTGCTGGAATTTTCTGGATCTGTGCATGGTTTCAGACCAAGTAATGGCATATGCTCAACCCAGCCTGCTCAGATACACAGACTAGGTAGCTTATTGATGTTTTGCAATTAGCAAAAGTAGCTACTATCACTAATCACTCGATGCAGATATGCAGGCTGGTCTACCCCTTCATTGTTTGCATGCAATAAAGTCAGGTTTTATTGTGATGTGGCCCATTTTTGTTGTGTCATCTTACATCATTAAGGGTTGTACATACCCAACAGATAATGTAATTATACCCCCGGTACGAAGTATATAGGGGGTATATAGTTTTTGCCTTTTCTGTAATTATGTTTGTTTGTTTGTCTGTTTGTCTGTTTGTCTGTAAACTTTTTTTTTTCGTCAAAGATTTCTCAGCAACTACTTGGGTTAGGATTCTGAAATTTGGTACAAAGCTTGATAGTGATGAGTTGTATTGTGTAACAAAAGAACAGCCACATATTGCTTATCAGTCCCTTTATTTGTTCATTTTTCTTTCTCTCCAATGGAAAAAATTTTCGTCAAAGATTTCTCTGCAACTACTTGGGTTAGGATTCTGAAATTTGGTACAAAGCTTGATAGTGATGAGTTGTATTGTGTAACAAAAGAACAGCCACATATTGCTCATCAGTCCCTTTATTTGTTAATTTTTCTTTCTCTCCAATGGAAATTTCTGTCACAGATTTCTCAGCTCCTATTAGAGCCAGTGTTTTCAAATTTTGTGTACATCTTCAGGATGGCAAAGTGTACTGTGTAAATGGAAATTAAGATGCTAATCCTCATTTTGCCTTCTTTTTTCAAATTTTCATTTTTTCCTTCTTTCTCTCTTATATAATACAATATACATATGGACATTTTTTCTGTCAAAGATTTCTCAGCAACTACTTGAGTTAGGACTCTGAAATTTGGTACAAAGCTTGATAGTGATTAGTTGTATTGTGTAAGAAAAGAACAGCCACATATTGCTTATCAGTCCTTTTATTTGTTCATTTTTCTTTCTCTCCAATGGAAATTTCTGTCACAGATTTCTCGGCTCCTATTGGAGCCATAGTTTTCAAATTTTGTATACACCTTCAGGAAGGCAAAGTGTACTGTGTAAATGGAAATTAAGATGCTAATTCTCACTTTGCCTTCTTTTTTCAAATTTTCATTTTTTCCTTCTTTCACTCTTATATAATACATATGGACATTTTTTCTGTCAAAGATTTCTCAGCAACTACTTCAGTTAGGATTCTGAAATTTGGTACAAAGCTTGATAGTGATAATCTATATTGTGTAACAAAAGAACAGCCACATATTGCTTATCAGTCCCTTTATTTATTCATTTTTCTTTCTCTCCAATGAAAATTTCTGTCGCAGATCTCTCGGCTCCTATTGGAGCCATTGTTTTCAAATTTAGTGTACACCTTCAAGTAGGCTAAGTGTATTGTGTAAATGAAAACTAAGGTGCTTATCCTCATTTTGCCTTCTTTTTTCAAATTTTCAATTTTTCCTTCTGTCACTCTTATATAACACATATGGACATTTTTCATCAAAGTTTTCTCAGAAACTACTTGATTTAGGATTATGAAATCTTTGACAATTTTGTCTTTTCTCTGAAAGTGTTACAACCTCTGATGGCTACCGCCGGGGGTATGTGAGCTTCGCTCACTTCTTGCTATATTTTATAAGTTACAATTCATATAAACTGCAGCGTTGCACGATGCCTGATAAACATTGTCCATCTCACGGCATGTGCCTTTATCTGGTGATGATGATGTTTCACTTTTTGAATGACGTCGCCAAAGAAGCTGAATCGACACCAAAAATTATCATTACATCATATTTGCTAGTTTGAAGAGTGATTCAACTTGGTAAGCTGATAGATAGAATACCAGGTTCGGGTCTTTTGATATCAAGTAATTGAAGTTTACTAGGCTCGGCTTCGAGAAGGCAGGTTGAATCGCTCGGCAAGCCTTGCGATGTCAACAAGTGTTCTTGAAGCCTTGCCTGGTAAACCTTATGTCAAAAGACACTCACCTAGTATTCTCTATTTAGCTTTCAATCCAAAAAACTGTATTATCTACAGTACCCACTGTATTATTCTAAGGCTTCACTGGCACACTACATGGGTGAAAGTTTTCAGGATTAATCCTGAATTCAGGATATTGAGGCTGACTTTTCATAGAAAACAATTCTAGTTAGTATTTTCTGTCATTTTGGACTATTGAAACCATTGTGGTTTCAGCTCAATCACTCTAACTTACTTGACATTCTGACATCACTTTCTGAAAGCCATACAATATTACTTCATGTTGTGCGGTTTGTAACGTCTATTTCAAAATACAATGCAATATGTAGTTATATTAGCGTCAGTTGATAAGCATCTGTGCCAATTAAATGTTAATTTATAGGTTATATAAGCACAAGTACAATTATTTGAGCCGGGACATGTGATTTCCAACAATGTGGCATTTTGACATGTATAGACTCAGACGAGCATGTGCA
Organism: Loripinus fragilis; assembly: GCA_964019695.1. Taxonomy (NCBI): domain Eukaryota; kingdom Metazoa; phylum Mollusca; class Bivalvia; order Lucinida; family Lucinidae; genus Loripinus; species Loripinus fragilis. The sequence continues at coordinate 86,566 of CAXHUL010000575.1, forward strand.
GCCTCCTTTTAAGCTTAGAGCCCTCAAATGATGTATGGTCAGTAGCTTAACACTCATAGAATATTCAAGCGACTAGCATTGGTTCTGATCAGACTGTGCATATGCATAGGCTGATCTGAGCCTTTGCTTGTCACACAAACAACATTTTTGGAAATCTCATGTCTCGGCATTCATGAAGAGTTGTTGTCAGTTACAAGCGAAAGTATGTGCACGATTACTGGTTAACTGCTTGTTCAAGCTTGCCCAGGAAATAAGTGTGGTTAGTAGAACTGACCGTCCCGCAATGACCATAGCTGTTGACTTGGGACGTAAAGCAACAAAACAAACAAACAAAATCATGTCGCGGCTCATTTTATACAGGGTTCGCACAGGGTTGAAAAGAACTTGAATTTAGAGGGCTTTCTTGAAAAGTCCTTGAAAATTAAATCTACCTTGAAAAGTACTGGAAAATCATTCAAAAGCCTTGAAAAGTCCTTGAATTCTACTATTATAAGACATAGCACTGTTGATAGAGACCTAAATCAGTATAAAATTGGTGTTCCTTTATTTTGTGCTGCATATGCTGCACCAAATAAAGGTACACCAACTTTATACTAATTTTCCAGTACTAATGTCACCTTTACCTCAGTCTAGCATTTCTGAATTAGAATTTTAACACTTGAATCAGGATTTTTCTAAACTTTTAGTCCTTGAAAACTGTAGGATAGTCTTTAGAAGTCCATGAAAAGTCCTTGAATTTTACTCAAACTTGCCTGTATGAACCCTGAGCCAGTGCTTGAGATTTCCAATAATGTGGTATGTGCAACCAGCAAAGCCTCAGATCAGCCTGCGCATATGCGCAGTCTGATCAGAGCCTTTGCTAGTCGCTTGAGTATTCTATGATTGTTAAGCTACTGACTGAACCCCATTTGGAGTTTCTAAGCTTAAAAGGAGGCTGCAGAGGCTCGTCAGAGTCTACACATGGCAAAATGTCAAATTGCTGGAAATCACATGCTGCGGCTCATATTATGCTAACTCTATATTGTATAGGTATTGAATGCCACCTGCTGTGCCATTGATAATGGCTACAAGATTCCAAACTTCCGGTTTACAGGCCAGATGTGTAAGACCAACACAAGCTCAAATACATCATTCCGTGGATTTGGTGCCCCTCAGGCTGCTCTCATGATGGAAGATGTCTTATTTAGTATAGCTTGTAAGCTGAATATCACGCCAGAAAAGGTAAATTTGATTTTAAAATGGGCCTCGACGCAAGAAAACCCGTCTTTGAGGGCTTGCGAACAACACAGGTGCAGACCAGCCTGCACATTTGTGCAGTCTGATCAGGGCCTTTGTTATTCCTTTTTTGGAAAGTATCATAGGTAATCTTGCTACAAGTGAATTAAAATTTTCTGGCTAGTCTCTGAAGCTGAGGAGACTGGTTTGAAACTTTCTTTGTTGGAAACCCGAAGACAGGGTTTCTTGCAGCGAGGCCCAAATGGTTTGTTAGGATAGGTTTGCTTTAATACCCACTTGTGTGGCTGGGCCACATAGCAAAATCCTTAATAAGTCATCAGGGGTCGTGAGCTCTATCCCGACTCGGCCTTATACTTTCTAGGAGATTTATCATGAAATAATTTTTATGGCCATTCTCCTCCGTCCACTGATTCAAGAAGGGCTGTTGTCAGTTACAGGGGAAAGTATGTGCACTGAGAACTAGTTAACCGATTAGTCTAAGCTTACCCAGGAGAAAAGTGTTGTTAGGTTTACTGACCATCTCTCAGGGAGCGCAGTGGCTTAGTGGTAAAGTGCTTGACTTGAGACTGAAGGGCCGCGGGTTCGAGCCTCACTGGCGTCACTGCGTTGTGTCCTTGAGCAAGAACATTAATCCTAGCTTAGTACTGGTTCAACCCAGGAAGACCCATCCCTTTATAACTGAAAGATTGTTGATGGGAAGTAAAGAATCAAATCAAACAAACAAAACAAAACTAACCATCTCAACATGACCATAACTGTTGACTGGGACGTTAAACCACAAACCAAACAAAACAAAAAAACACAGATTGGCCTATGACACTTTCTGATTATATGGGTGGTAGGTGTCTGTGGAAATTTAATTCTAGCACACCGGATAAGGATATCTGAGATTTTTACACTGGGATAGGAAATCTTATTTTACCCATGCTATCTTAACCAGGACATCAAGTAACGTTATCATGTGAAATTGAATCTTAGCGTATTCAGGGACTTCTGGAAGCTTATTTTAATTAAATAAATAAATAAAAACAGTGGTGAGCGAGAAAAAGAATCCATTATTTGTGTGAGGGTAGGATAGAAAAATCTGTCCCTCAGGATCACCGTTTGTCATCACTCGACAAGCCTCGTGATGCCAAACGGCGATCCTCGGGACCTACCCTCATACTCATGATAGATTCTTATATTTCACAGGTGGTCGGTTAAAAGAAAAGTACCGTCTACCCGGTACTTTTTTTCTGGAATAGCCCTAACAAGATATTTGCATACAATAAATAACAATTGGCTTTTAGCAATTTTTATCTTATCACACTTGCCACCTTCTTATCAGACTGTCTCTGGGTGTATTATTACTTAGCATAGACATACTTTCAGCATTTCTGACAAAAGCTAGGCCTACTAGAAATAAGGGGAGAATAATATTCATGAAATTATTTTACCAGGCTGAGGCTCTAGCTCATGACACCACTTGCAATACACAGTAAAACCTGTCTTAAGCGACCACTCAAAAATAGACATAACAAAGGTGTTAATGACAAATGGTAGCTTAATGAAGGTTGAAAGTATTGCTGAATGCTCCCCTTGGAGCATTCTGCAATACTTTTGACCTGCATTAAGCGATAATCTGTCTTGAAAAACAATTTTTGGTCTTCTTTTTCAATGGTCGCTTAAGACAGGTTTTCCTGTATAAAATCTTTTATGAATTGCTAATGGCGCCATGAGCTTGAGCTTCAGTCTGGCAAAAGTCAGTATGCTATTCTGACTAGCTACTGGTTGTGGTTAGTCGCCAGGCTTAAAAATAAATATGATACATGTACATGTAGTGACAGAAAAGAGATTTTGTGTGCTAATTTATGTTCATATTGTTACACGGCTGTTAATCTATTTTTATCGCATCTGCTTATAGCAGGGTGCGATATAGGAGTTCAACTTTCTGTCTGTCCGTTTTTCCGTCGGTCTGTCCGTCAAATTCTGTCACAATCAATTTCTCAGTACCTATGATGGCTAGGATTATGAAACCTTGCATAGTATTTGTCCTTGACATGCTCTACAAGCACGTACCTTGACCCGGTGCCCTTGACCTACATTTCACGCTCAATTGACTTCGTCAGAATTTTACATCGCAATGTCGAGTAAAATACTAAAGTGTGTTTCTCTGTAGCGATGATAGCTAGGATTATGAAACCTTGCAAAGTAGTCATTCTTGACATACTCTTCAAGCACGCACCTTGACCCGGTACCCTTGACCTACATTTCACGCTCCATTGACTTCGTCAAAATTTACGTAGCGACATTGAGTAAAATACTAAAGTGTGTTTCGCTGTAGCTATGGTTATGAAACCTTACATAGTAAACATTTGTGACATACTCTTCAAGCACGCACCTTGATCCTGTACCCTTGACCTAAATTTCACGCTCCATTGACTTTGTCAGAATTTTACGTCAAGTACAGTACTAAAGTGTGTTTCTCTGTAGCTATGATAGCTAGGATTATGAAACCTGGCATAGTAATCATTCTTGACATACTCTACAAGCACGCACCTTGGCCCGGTACCCTTGACCTACATTTCACGCTGCATTGACTTTGTCAGAATTTTACATCAATTTTATATGGAGTTTTATTTCAGCATGTACTTAAATGGCACAGTGTCCTTGACCTCAAATGTGATTATTTTGCCCTATGCAGGTGCGATATCGACGTCCGCGGAGTTCTTGTTGTTATTATTTGTAGTTTAATTAAACATTATGGAACATAATTGCACTATTTTAAATTTGCTTTAGCGTCAATGGTTTTGATAAGGCCAGAATTTTTTTATTGGTTGATTTACAAACCCTCCTACTGTAATTTTCTGGAAGTAGAAAAAAATAAAACTTAATTTCTAAAATTATTTTTTTATTTTATCCGCTGACTCTAAATATTAATTGTTTCATTGAAAAAAAAAAAAAATTGAGGTTCTGTCTGCGTATTTTTGAGAGTGACACTGTTAAAAATGATTGTCCTATCCAGAGTTTTAGGAAAATGATGAAATATTTTAAGATTTTATACAGACTGTTGGTTTACCTTACTATTTTTACTGTTTGTTATGGCGAAATTAAAAAAAAGAAAGAAAAAAAGCCTTGAAAATGACCAGTTAACTGGTCATTTTCAGAGCTTTTTTTTTTCTTTCCTCCCCCCACCCCAACCCTAAATCTGAAAAATAAATCCCGAAAATCAACTAATAAAAAAATTTTGGCCTAATGGACAATGATGGTAATCACGTGTATTTCATATAATATTTTAGGTAAGGGAGGTAAATCTATACCAAAAAGGTGACTTAAATACCTTCCACTGGCCCCTGACAGATTGTACATTACCTGATGTCTGGTATCAATGTAAACAACAGTGTAATTATGACAATAGAAGACAAGAAATAGATTCATTCAATCTGTAAGTTTTTATCTGTATTCTGCTGAATAAATCAATTTGTCCCATTACTTTTCTGTCAGTTAATTGCTTGATTTCATTTATAATATAGGGAACACACATGTTTTTTCATGCATTAACATTTGCCGGGTCACAAGGATGCTGTTTGAACACGAGGCCGCAACCATCCGAGGGACCCGGCAAGTGTTAATGCAATGAAACAAACATGTGTGATCGTTATTCTTACATATTTTACCTTATTCCAGCCCAATTCGCACTGAAAGCGCTGCTAAAACATTTTAAAAATTGTCCATTTTCTTACACTGGATTTCTCTAAACAAAATGGCGTCGGCTGTGTACTTTTGAACATCATAACGTCGTCACAGCATCATAACCGTACGCAACATTTTCGCGAACAAAAACATCGGCGAAATGAGGCGAAATGATCAGTCTTGCCCGCAATGCTTTCCGTATAACTTCAAGCAAATAATGCAGGGCTAATTTTAAGTATTTTCAAGTTCAGACCCATGTTCAAACAGCACACGAATCTCCCGATTTGAACATGGATTTTCGTTCATTTGACAAGGTGTGTAAACAGCTATACGAATAGACATCTATGCAAGGATAATTACCTCACAGACTTCATGGAAAACAATGTAGATAGAGATCATTTGAAGTCCCATTAGATGATAGTTTATATATACTGAGAGTATTACTCGTCTAGACAAAAATATAAGAAGATTTTAACTCCCCTTTAGTTTCTAGTTCCTCAAATTATATTGATCCTTTGTATTACTATGACTTTTCCCATACATATTGAAACAAAAAGTATCATATGGGATTGTCCATTCAGCACTGGAAGGGTGTCACAGGTATAATTTGATGAATTATGGTGTATTTCTGTCCCTGAAGGTTGTTTAAATCTAAGCGAACAATGCATACCCTGATGCTGCATTTCATCTGCCTCTTCACCATTTGCCAAAGTACCTGTTTAGGGGTTTCCAGTATACAAAGGAATTCTTGACAAAAATTATAAGGTCATTGGCATAAATTCTCTGAATCTGCTATAAGTAAACTGGAAGGCAAAGATCAGGAATCAATACAATCAAGTTCCACACCTGACTCGATGGACACCATATGGGAAAGTGACAAAAACACAAGAAACCACAACACACAAGGGAGCAAAGCGGCCAGGCCTTTCCCAGCAGGCAAGCACAAGGCTGCAAGGAACAGACAAGTCAGCATAACAAAGCAAACATGAAATATAAATAATAAAAAAATGATCTACAAAAGAAGCACTGCCTTGGAATGATCAGTAAGGGCTTAAACATGTTTAATGGTACCAATGCTTAATTTTGTTAAAAACTTTAGTTTAGACAAAATATCTCTGGTAATATTCAGCAGAAGAATACTGCTAATTGAACACCAACAGGGTTCGCACAGGCCTGAAAAGTACTTGAAATTAGAGGGTTTTCTTGAAAAGTCCTTGAAAATTAAATCTGCCTTGAAAAATAATGGGAAGCACTCAAAAGCCTTGAAAAGTCCTTGAATTCTACTATTTCTGTAGGACTTAGCACTGTTGATAGAGACCTAAATCAGTAAAAAATTGTTGTGCAATTATTTGGTGCAGCATATGCTGCACCAAATATAGGCACAACATTTTTTACTAATTTTCCAGTACTAATGTCTTCATTATCTCAATCTAGCATTTCTGAAGTATAATTTTAACACTAAGATCAGTATTTTTCATTAACTTTAATCCTTGAAAACTGTTGGATAGGCTTTTAGAAGTCCTTGAAAAGTCCTTGAATTTTACTCATAATTGCCTGTATGAAACCGGACCAAGCATCATACAACCATATATACAATTTACAGGAATAACAGATGGAAGAAGAGAGGTCTATCAATGACAACATCCAAGATGCATGTAGGATTTCCAGAAGAATTTCTCTACCAGGTACATCATTAACCCCAGGGCAAGAAAACCTCATCACTTTTAAACTTGGTTTGAATTAGACCCTCTGTTAGGGAGGCCAGTGGCTCAGTCAGTAGAGCGCTAGATTTGGGACTGAAGGGTTACCAGTTCAAATCTCACCTCTGCGGAATAACAGTGTTGTGTCCTTGAGCAAGACACTTTTTATGCTGCTAAGTACTGGTTCAACCCAGGAAGACAGGTAATCGTCCTGACATGACTTCAGCATTGTTGACCAGGCTGTAAAACATCAAAACAAACAAGCAAAGACCCTCTGTTTCTTTCAGTTATTTCAAAACTATCTACCAGGTTCTTTTGTCAGAAAACCATTTGGTGATCAATAATCTTATAACTGTAAAAGCTAAACTGAGAATTTATATTGAAGAAACAAATGTGATAAAATGATTAGGATATGACATGAGATGAAGCAAACACTCAATCCTCACTTTGATACATGGTATAATGAGAAAAATGCAGAATAATAATCCCTATCTT
>CAXHUL010000575.1:93691-172531 GCA_964019695.1 Loripinus fragilis
GATAAATACAACTTTTAATTGGTGATAAAATCGTTTACTTACCGCAAGGTTAATAGGAGCCAGCAAAATATACACGTTAGCATGTGCGCATATCGAAGACTCACCAATAAATTATTTGTGACTTAAACAGAGTATCTGTATGTATTCTTAATGCATCTTTGAGTGATATTTCAATGTTTTACATCAAATATCTCACAATACACAAAGTAAACATGCATGCTGGTGCAATAAGGCAGTTATTGTATGGTTGTGTGTATGTACGGGAGATAATCCGTACATACGAACAAACCATACAATAACTTACAATATTGAAATTCCAATGTTTTACATCAAATATCTCAAAATGCACAAAATACACATGCATGCTGGTACAATAAATGCACAACAAAACAAAGACAAACACAGAACCCCCACAACCAATGGGAAGCACACCAAACAACAGATCAACACTAACAGAACCACCGCCTTAGAACGGAAAGAAGCCGGGCTTAAATGCATTTTACTGGTACCAAATCTTCGCCCTAGATTCTGTTGTTGTTAAAACACAAAATTGTTTAGTTCGCATGGAGTCTTCCTAACTAATACAGTGTATCATCACAGAGAAACAATCGAATCAAATTAACACACTATGATGAAACAAAGATAAGTTCATGACTCACAGATAGTCAGAGATAAAGGAATCCTCAAGTTGAGCTACGGTGGGCCCAGCCAACGACAAGCATCAGGCACCAACCAACGGATTAAAGCTTTACGTCAGGGCCGTCATTGAGTCTGAGGCCTTTACCCACCGTCTAGCAATAAAAGAGGAAACCATAGATATAAACCGTGATGGGTTTACAACCAAGCATGCATACTTTCGCATGATATCCATATTGTATCCAATTTTTTATAACGTTTAATAATCTTTTTTAATATATCACTAAAATTAGGCTTTCCAACAATTCTTTAAAATGTATAAACTAAATCGCCATAAAATACATGTTATTATTCCTTGTTGAAGAAGACTCCTTAAGCAAATGTTGTATTTTACAATCAACTCTGAGTGTCGGTAATAAAATTTAGAAAAAGCTTTACTTTTTATGGTATCGATAACCTTGCTTTAGTAACTTAGAAGTCAAAAATTTGTTTCTGTTGTTGAAGTCATCAACATTAGAACATACTCTTGCAAAACGAATAAGTTGCGAAAAGTATACAACCTAGAAAAGTTACGAAAAGTATCAACCTAGAAAGAGTATTAAAACTACAAAAACGGGCAGCCCGCGTAATATTAAATGCAGACTTCTATACTCCTTCAAAAGATATGTTCGATCTTCTGAAATGGATGCCAATACACAAGCGTTTACTCTATAACAAGGCTACTCTAACGTATAAAGCTCTAAACGGTCTTACCCCTGAATATATCACAAATATGCTGACACCAAATTCTCAGGTTCATGATCGAACACTTAGATCATCGGTCAACGGCACATTAATGGTACCAAGGTCGCGTACCTCTTTGTACGATAAATCATTCTCAGTTTCAGCACCAAAATACTGGAATTCACTTCCTACTTATATCAAAAATGCACCTTCTCTGTCTAGCTTTCAGACACATTTAAAAGATAAACTTATGCATTTTACTTAACAAGTATAAGATGCTTCTGATAGAAATTACTTTAAATTTAAGTTTTCCCAAAAATGTACTAAGTTTTATGCGCCAATCAGTAACCTTCACCAGATCTTACCTGAATCAGGATAATATCATATTGGGATGAATTTGTCTATCGAACACTGAAAGGTTATGTCTGCATTAGGCATGTTGTTTTATTTATTTGATGTTTGTATACATGTATTTATTTCATGTCTTTTATGGAGGGCCACATGGTAGAATAGCCGATAGGCTAAATGTGTTTCGCCTCTGAAAACATTGTTAATAATAATAATAATAATAATAATAATAATACACCATAGGAAGTGGAGCGAGGAACATCTCCTTCAAGAAATGGAAAATTAACTATTTCAAAATTAAAATCGTCCCGTTTATCATAAATTTTAGTTGAAACTATGCCATTTTTAATGGACAAGGCTTAGTCCAAAAAGGTGGTTCAGTATCTGAGGAATTTGCCTTATTCAACTGAAGTTCAGTGGGATATATCTGACTTACCATTTGTTCAAAATAAGAATTATCAATATTAGGCAAGTCATCTAGATAACTTGAGGTAGAGATAAATGCTTCAACAACAACTGCTTGATTATTGTCAGAAAGAGACAGTATGAAGTCTCTCTCATAACAAAAAAACAAATCTGCAACTAGAGGAGCACAATTAGTACCCATAGGAATACCTACAATCTGTCATAATTGTACAATGGGTTTATAATAATCATATTCATAAATATTATGCAGCACTGGTGGGACAATATTTTTTATTTAACAATTAAGTATTATCAGAATTTACTATTGTATTGATAAAATGGCCCAACCGAGTACCCAAAGGACATGAAAATAAACAGAACAACAACTACAACAAAAGCACACAAACACACACACAAAATAACAACAATAACAGGAAAAAGCAGCAATCAAATCAATCAACAGAGCATCTCTCATCCTTTTCATTTTTTTTTTCAATTAGTCAGACTTGAAAAAGTCGTTTTTTTGTCTTTCGTCAGAGTTTCATTTGATTAATTCCATGCGATGAAACTTTGCATAAATTATAAAGCCCCCATGCATGCTAAACAAGTCTTGTATTTTTACAACAACTGAATCTAGGGCGAAGATTTGGCCAGTAAAGTTAATGTAAGCCCCCCCCCCCCCGCCCCTTCCCACCCAAGTGGCTTCGGCTGCTGTCCGTTCTAAGGCGGTTGTTGATAATTCATTGTTTATTGTTGCTCACATTGTTTGTGACCATTTTGTGTTAGATGCAGTATTTTGTGTCCTTTCTAGTTTTGCAATCATCTCGCTGAGAAGAGAGAGCTTGTTGCTTTACTTTTATTATCTTCTTGATGTCATGTGGTTGTTAAGTTCCTAACGGTGCCGTGGGTTGGTCTGCAGTGTGTGATGGAGGCCAAGGCATTGCCATGCGACATTTATGTCAATACCGTTTTACGAACATAGTGGCATATGTTTATCTGCGATTTTTGAACGTGACTGAATGTGGCTGTGGCTATAGTAAGATATAGTCATGCGCAGATCAAGACGGGGGTGTGGGGCATGGGGTCATGACCCCCCTAAAAATCACAAAGCTCTAGGGTTTCTTAGCATTACTGGTCCGGATCCCATGAAAAGTCACAAAGCTACCAAGCCAGCAATCAATGTAAGGTCATCATCATCATCCTCTCTCCTCTCATCAACTAAAAAAATAATAAATACGTCAGAGTTAGACCCCATCTGACAAATTTTCTTGATCTGCGAATGATAGTGTTAGAAAGAAAGCACTAGTGCTGTTGCATCATACTTCTCTATTAGACAGTGTGATATGCATCAATTAGATTTCTGAGTCAAATAAAGCAATGATTATGCCTTTCTACACAGAATGAGACTTTTGCGCTTAGTAGTTTGCAATGATTATCTTCAAAGTGTCACATAAGAGCGCACAATCTCTATTGATTTAAAATTAATATGATTCTTGAATTAATTTCAATCTAAATACAATATTTTAATTGCCTTTGTTAATCCAAGATCTATGTCCTTAATTTTGGTTCAAGTTATATCATGTATAATATGACTTTATGATCCTCATTTGGACAAATGACTACCCGTAGTGGTATAATTAATATAACTGTAAGTTTCAGACATTCAAACAAAACAGTCATACTTGTCTCAATAGACGTCCTACCCGAGACTTTAGACTCGTGTGACATCTAAGTCAGAGCTGAAATTCTTTTTAAAATCTGACATGTTAATTTATCCCTCCATTCACAACGCTCCCCCATCACGTCGAAAAATTATCATTAGAAAAGAAATTAACATGAATTAATTGCTGAGAGATAGATAATGAAGATATTTCATTGTCAGTTAAGGTCTGCATTGGTCTACTTCATCATATTTCAATCCTCATAAAACTCAAGCCACAATGGTTAAAAACATCCCACTGCGCATGTGTGGACGGCATAGGACTAGATCTGCACGTAAAGATGCGCTGGCTGGCATGATTCTCTGTTTTACGCCTACATTGTAAATACACAGGGTCACAGAATTGCAAAAGCAACTGTACAATTCAGAGGTACCTGTTAAAAAGTATAACTTTATAGTCTGTGATTTGTGTATGGTCCCTTTTGTCCTCCATACTCAGCAATTATGACTTCAGGTTGGCGCTTGTATTGTGTTGTTTTATGGCAGCAGAAGATAGTGTTGACACCAACAATTTCAGATTAGCATCGTGTACCTGAATCTGCCTGTTACTGCATTTCTATCTCGGATCAACTATACAATGGTGTCTTATTCCGTTTACAGAAACATCTCTGCCAAACTATTCTATGGAGACAGAAACTGACTCGTGATAATTTAACAAATGAGCCGCGGCATGAGATTTCCAACAATTTGACATTTTGACAAGTGTAGACTCAGACGAGCCTCTGCAGCCTCCTTTTAAGCTTAGAAACTCCAAATGGTGTTCAGTCAGTAGCTTAACTATCATAGAATACTCATGCGACTAGCAAAGGCTCTGATCAGACTGCGCGTATGCGCAGGCTGGTCTGAGCCTTTGCTTGTCGCACATACCAAATTGTTGGAAATCTCATGCCACGGCTCAAATGATTTAGCTCTGTTTAATTCATCGACACTTCCTTTTTATAGACTACATGAATTTGACTTATGTACTTCTATAATATCGCTTGCATAACTACCCTACTTTCCGAAGCTTGTGGCCAAAATTTACATTTTATGCCTTAGCATGAAAAGTATTAACATATAATGTATTCTAGCCGCAAGCTACCAGAAGCGTCAATATTTCTCATTATATATGGGTCATTTTTTAAAAAAAATAACATCAGTCAGCAGTCAGAGTTTGTTTTCATATTTCATTTTAGTTGCTATCATTGTTACTGAATTAATAAATAGAAACAGAGTTTTTACAACAAAATATGGCATTTTTGTTGACGAATGCTGTAAAATAAAATCAAATTTCGTTGGTAAGTGGACATCTTTTATCTAATTAGGGATGTTCAGAATTTAGATCTGATGAAAAAGCATATTCTAGAATCTTAAATTTAAATTTATTCAGCTTAAGTGCGCGTCCTTAGTTTCTTGTCAAATTGAATGCAGTTACTGTTGCATATATACTTAAACGCAAAAGTTTCGCAACTCTTACTAAAATGTTATATCCTTCTTTTTGAGCCACATATTTTACTCCATGATATTGTGATTAACAAGTCCAATGATTTGCCGTCCAAACAACATGAAAATCAGACCAGTGAGACTTACGATTGCCGATCTTCAACAAGAAATGTAAGGCAACCCAAATTTGAGAAGTCACAGAGTTACAATACCTTACATTTTATCGAGTCACAGTGTTACACCACCTTACATTTTATTCGGTAAAGGTGTTTGACCGTTATCTGTTTTCAAAAGAAGAAGGACAGACAAATCAAAGCAGGTTATTTTATTCACTTGGTAACGTTCATTACGTCAACGTAAAACCTTCAATATTTTACGTAATTGGCCGTTTAAGCACAACTGAATATCAATGATCGAGATTTTTTTGATGTCACAAGTGAAAGCCTTCAGCACATTGCATAGAAGACAGAAGTATCGCGCGACATAACGGAATAAAATGAACATTTTTGATAAATTGGTTGACGTTAACAAAGAAACGCAGCGACTTTGAGCGTTGATAATCGTTAATTGTTAATCCTTAAATATTTTCCGTCAGATACGACATCTGGCTATCACATCGCACCGTTTGTTTTCAAATCGAGATAACAATCTTTATGCTAGACGTAAATTGTTGAAAACACTGACGTCATTATAACGTCAGAATGAAGAGTATGATCAAAACCGATAAATGGTAAATCATTCCGCATTGTGCAGGAGCATAAAATGATTATATGAATATTCTAACTTGGACCATACGAAGAAAACACGGATATTAAATGGTTGCGAAACTTTTGCGTTTAAGTATAGTTTTATTAATCGCTTGTGTGAAGCTGCTCTATGTTATCTGAGGACATCATTGTGGGAGCAGTCTTATTCCCTCTAAATTTTACCATATTCATGATTTTGTGAAAAACGTTATCTTTCTTCAGGGTTCCCACAAGCTCTGGGAATCATGGAAAACTTTGAAAATCACTAAAAAAAGTTTCATGCATGGAAAAATCATGGAATTTGAAAAAAACTGAAAAATCATTGAAAAATCATGGAATTTTGTGAAATAATTTGACGAAACCACCTGTAGCCAGAAAACTAGCTGTCGGACATACAAGTGTCCGACAGCTAGTTTTCTGGCTACTGGTGGTTTCAAGTTTTAATTATTTCTGGCTACTGGTGTTTTCAAGTCTAATTATTTCAAAGCATGCTGTTGTTTGTGTTTTTCCCCATTAATGCGCTGCGTTGTGAAGATACTGCTAAAAGGGGAGGTTGGAGATCGTGCATTAAATAGTCATGTAAAATACATTGTTGATCATAGAAAATCATGGAAAAATCATGGAATTGTGTTTTTGAATTTCTGTGGGAACCCTGTTTCTTGGATAAGTCTATTGCAGGTTCGTCAAATCACAACCAGTATGTAAGTGTCAGTACATGAAAGTTCTGGTGAAACTTAAAAAATGCGCAAGCTAATATGACATAAAACTGATGAAATCCCGTTCTGAGTTCGATTTGGTTACGGTTCTTATCTCAAAAAGCTTTTTTCAACATCGCACTTGGCCTATTTAGCAAGGTAAATTATATCTACATGGAACAGCATTGCCGGATTTTTACATAGTTAGCTCATTCTTTTACAAAGAATCAAAACAAGCGAGAGTACCTACCTTTGTTTGTCTTTTCCGTGAAGATGCCACTAACGCGATAGGTCCCGGATGTGACGAAGGAACAAATTTACGTTTACGCAATTTCGCGGTAGTTCCGCTGCTGCCCACCCGTATAGGGAGGTTGAAATCAATGGGTGCGTTTCTTTGGCTTCGCCGGGCGTAAGCCGCTTGTAGTCTATAACCGGCGAGGCACTCTATTGATTTGGATCACGTGGCGGCGCACTACCGGCGTACGCCGATCCCAAGGCGTGGAAGCGGCGAGACCTGTTTCGCCTCAAGTTAGTACGGTTGCGTCGTTTTTGCTCGATTGCTGCGTCTTACTACCCATTCACGGTCATGTGATCGGCGTTAGCCGGAGGCTCAGGCGAGGCAGCGGCGTATTTTTTTTTTTTTTTTTTTTTTTTTGCCAATGTGAAGATGGGCACGACATACCCTTTTCTCACCTTACTGTGTTTAGAATGCGTATTTTTGAACTTTGATTTATTTCTTTAAGTCTTCTACCATATGGTGTAGATCATGTCTGTCGTGCATTGTCATTGTCATCATCAAGAAGAACATAATCTGCACTTTCTTTGGCAGGTTTACCCCATATACCTGTCTGAGTATGCCGTAATTTTGGAGAGACGTATCAATGTATTTATACAGGCTCCAAACTAAAAACTCGTTGAAGCACCTTTCATGCAATTCCAACTATCTCGTGATGAAGTATGCGCAAGCAAGTTATTGTGTGTTTTAGTCTGTCCATGCGACTGTAGTCTGTAAAAGCTGGGCTGGGCTTATCCGTTGGGCTCTGGGCTCAGATTAGTTTGGGCTTGGGTGAACAGGGTTAACTTAGGTGAAATGCCATCTTAGGTGATGAGTAAAAGGAGGTCAGAGCGTTTTCAGGTGAAGGGTCAGATAAGGTCAGATTTCCAAACAGTGGAATCTTATGTCGTTTGTGGTGTCACAGTCATAAGCCTCTAAGAACTAGGCCAAAAGCAATGGAAAAAAGCATAATCATTACATTTAGGCCAACCGAATTAAGAAATTGGAGTGGAGCTATTTCAAATGTTTCTATTGTCGACCGTGCAAAGAAAATCCCTCCTGGAAACTATCACAACACATATGTCGCAGCTCGTTGTTGTTTCTTTTTTTTCCTTCGACTTCTAAAACGTTTTCTGAGGTGACTAGCTCTTTGATTCAAAAAAATGAGCTACTAGGGTAGTAGTTGTTGCTATTTTTTTTACTTCATACTAGCAGTAGTAAATGGGTATTTTTAGAACAAGTTTTACTCTATACGAGAAACAGCATAACCCATAGGCTACCTTTGTACATGTACGCCATTAGGGTGATAAACAAAACATACAGTAGCGGAAATAATGGTCTATAAACCTTAGCACTAGTTTATCATAGAATACAATTTTTTTATTCTAACTTCTGAGGGCTGTGGTCCCTTTAAAAAATAATGCATATTTATATTTTCGAAGCAATCCTTCAATGAATCTTTAGATTTTTGCAACCGTTCATAGCCTCATGAATTACACAAATTTGACCGACAGCTGCCAAGCTCACTTGCCCGTGCTATACGCTTCAAACATCGAACTCATTCGCCAGAAGTGACACTGGTGTTGTGATTGACAGCGAGCCACATCCGAGTCGCACGTGCAAAACAAGCCTCTTGTTTGCTCCATTGGCTGTCCGTGTTCAAGCTGGCTGTTCCGCTTTTCCGTTTTACACTCCGACAAAACCGTTAATAGGATTATATTTTAAATACAATACTGTTTTAATTCCTAAATTGAAAATATTTTTTAATATTTTAGCTATTTATAATAAAATGTAAAGATAACCAATAAATTCAATTTTTGATCTGATCATAGAATCATGAATACTTCGGGTCTCTTGCAAAGTTAACGTAAAGCCTCACTTACTTTGCAAGAGACCCGAAGTATTTTCATGATTCCATGAACATTCCAAAACTAGAATTCATTTCTTAATTAATCCATTTTGCATTGTATCGTTTGTGCAGTGCCTGAATCACCCATCAATATATGCAAATGTTGATAAATAGTTATAAACATTCACCTGAGAATCTGACTATATCTCAAGATTAACTACCGCGACTTGGCTGGTATCTTTGTCATCATAGGTTAACAACATGTTAACAAGAACACACATTATGACCAGAAAATACTTGGAACAACAATATAATGCGCTTTTCTTATGTAAGACATTTAAAGTAGAAAGAACACTGACATTCAGTGCATTTTAGATTAATCTGTCCTCTAAGATTTTGTGCCCACAAAATCTCAGAGGACAGATTTATTTAAAATGCAGGTTGTGGTATATAATACGACATGCCCGAATTTCAAGTCATCGCATTTTCAACGGTACTTTGTCGTAAAATTTCCGACTATCCAATCAGGCGCCTCGTTACATTTACTATTTCCTTAATTGGATTTTCATTGGCCAATGAATTGGCCATTTTATCAAATACTGACTTTAGTATCGCAAATGCGCACACACGTCGAATCGTACTATAGTTCTTACTAAAGTTCTGACGTAATAGATGCGCGCGCACGGCTACAGTTGTAACTTTAGTTGGCTGCCAAGCATTGTCTGCGCATGTGCGATACTAAAGTCAGTATTTGATAAAATGCTTCCGGTCGATGACAATGGGCTGCCAAGTAAACAAAGTGAACAGACCTGTTTGCCCCTCGTTGACTAAAAGGATGTGTACGAGGGTTGTCCCAGAAAGTCGTAGACTTTTGTTAAAACAGGAGACTATGTAACAGAAACTCTATGAAATTTGTATGATATTTTTATATACATCACATAAACATTTTGCCCAAATATGGGTAGAATCACAGTTTAGATAATAATGTTATGAACCTTTACTTGACTGTGTGTCGGTGTGTGCGGAGCACGTCGAAATTTTTGTAATAAAATTCATCTAGTCCAAATATTAATGTTCTTAAAATTAAATAACGCAATTGTATTTCACACAATGTATTGCCCCTAGACTGGCATCAGTCCAGTAAATATATATAATTACATTTATAATAATATTTAACTATGAAAAAAAATCATCTAAAATTCTATCCTCTCTGATTGTCAAATTTACTGTGATGTCCAAGCCCAGAACTTCTGCTTCTAAGTAAAGTTTATAAATTTCTATCTTAGAGAGATTATCAGTTTTACTAAAAATATTGACATTAGAGACTGGGGCCAGTCTATATTACCCCCTCAACAAGGGACTACTCAAGGTGTAGTGTTGAAAATTTGAAACATTTCCCACCGTCGGCATTGATTTTATAGAAGATTTATCATGCCTACTCCATTTTTATTCTTTAGAAAATACAAACGTTATAAGAACGGTGCGGAGCAAAAATAGACTTTCAATATAATTTGGCTAATTTAACTCACAAAACATGGTCTTCTTATGTTTACTAATTGGCTGAGTAGTCACTAGTATCGTAAAATGGATTTCGTGCAAAACTATTTTGGTAATACCGAAAAAACACGCTCCTTTTCGTCATTTTAGCTGAACACATGTTATTTTGCTGTCAGTTATTTAAATAGTAATTATGTTTTCTCGTATTAACTCTTTAAAATCGCGCTTTTTTCATTGCTAAACAAACCTTAACTAAATAATGAATCATTACTTGAACTAGGAAGACTAACTTAACGAACATACCGCAATGTTGATACAGTTAGAGCTTATATAAAAGGAGCTTAGACAAAACATTTGACCACCCCTCTCTGTAAATAAGGCAAAATAATTTGCGACGTGCTCCGCACACGCTGACACACAGTCAAGCAAACGTTCATAACTTTGTTATTTAAACTATGATTCCATCCATATTTGTACACAATGTTTATGAAATGTATATGAAAATATCATACACATTTCAGAGAATTCCTGATACACAGTCTCGTGTTATTGCAAAGTCTACGACTTTCTGGGACAACCCTCGTATATACTGCACAGCCTACTCGAATAAACAATTACGAACAAGTGGGGCCGCAAATAGAGCACAGCAAGGATTTATTTTGAGGCTACTGACAGATATGGAAACCATCTTGCTAGATAGGTCTAGAAGAGGGAACCAGGCAAGCTACTAGATTAACGATGCTCTAACCCACCGTTGATCTCCAGTAGGTTCGTCACGTCACTATAGTAACGACTATCGATGTTCGAATCAAAATATAGTTACTATAGTAGGAACTATAGTTCGATTCGAAGTGGGCCATTTTCTTTCAGGCACAAAAGAGAGGTCACAATGGCACTCGTAGTTCGTGCCTATCGATGAACCTGGGCCCAGGTCATGGTAGCCATCTTGGAGTTAAAAAGCAATATTTTGATTTTTGTTTTAACTCGGCGACTTTCTTTACCTTTACAAACAGTCTGGACCAAGATCACGGCTGATATGACCTGGACCAAAACCGTTTAACATTTTGATAGTGTTTGAAAAAAAGTCAGCAGAAGACAATAAATGCATGAAAGTTTACCAAACATATTGTCCGATTTTATTAACCTGACACAGGTGCATAATTTCACGGTTAGTGCACAAGATATTTTTACCTTCAGTCGTTTTTCGGTATTTACCGTAAATTTCACGAGAATTTTGCAAGTACTAATGCAGATAATGAAACGATTTGCACTGTACTACTGACTAGTCAAGTGGTTTTGGTACAGAGTTTACAACCAAAAGGTCCTGAGTTCGATTCCACGTAAATTCATTTTTTTTTATTTTACCTCTTTATTTGATTCGTTTAACTTCATTATTATAGATGTACCACCACCTCTGAGTAATGTCTTTTGGACCATTATATTCAAAAGGTTGATGCGTAACGCATACACTGAGCCAGTCTGTCTGGAACATCTACGTGCTTCAAAATAGAATAGTATACGTAATAAAACGCCTGAACCCCCTATTTCTAGATCCGTATTTTCAATTTTGTAAATATAGTCACGCTTAAAAGTTATTTGTTACGAAAGCCTAGAAGGTCCACTTTTAAAAAAAGAAAATCTTTTTTATCTCGTTATTACGAGAAAACTAACTCGTAATAACGAGATAACTAACTCGTAATAACGAGAAAGTTAAGTCGTAATAACGAGAAAAATATACATCTCGTAATAACGAGATAACTTACTCATAATAACGAGATAACTAACTCGTAATAACGAGGTGATTATCTCGTATTAACGAGATAAGTAACTCGTAATAACGTGATAATGATCTCGTAATAACGAGATAAGTAGCTCGTTATAACGAGATAACTAACTCGTAATAACGAGATAACTAACTCGTAATAACGAGATAACTAACTCGTTATTACGAGATAACTATCTCGTTATTACGAGATAACTAGCTCGAAATTACGAGATTACTTCTTTGGCACCAGGTGTCCTGGAAGTCTGCGACAGTGTCAGAGACAGTAGCAGACCAGAGCACTGAACTCGAAAAGGTTCGTAGAAGTCTAAACTGGTCTTAACCTGATTGACACGTGGAAATCCTGGAAGTTTGTGACAGTCCAAGAGTCTGCATTGCTCTTGTGAGGGTCCATACAGATAACAACTCGTTTAAGCTTGTTTGGCACGAGAGGTTGCTATAAGTATGTGACTGTGTCCGGGATACTCTTATTGATTCCGGAGGGTCCATAGAGGTCGAAACCAGTCTTTAGTTCTTTGGCACCAGGGATCCAGGAAGTCTGAGACGGTGCCAGAGACAGTCGCAGACCAGTGCAATAAATTCGAGATGGTCCCTAGAAGTCTAAACTGGTCTTAACTCCTGACAAAGTCACATGCTTACAGGAAAGCTTAAATGAGTTTTGATCAGTATGGACCCTCCCAAGAGAACTGCACCGGGCTGGGATTCTCTCTGGGACTGTCACAAACTTCCTGGATTAAAAGTATCCTTCATGTGCATTGTTGTGAGACAAGGATATCCCACCCGAGGACCAGAATAATTCGTCAGAAACGAGGCTCTGTCGAGTTTCGGACCAAATTATTCCGGTCCGAGGGCAAAATTTTCTTGTAACAATACATCATGGTGGATACAAATGACTGTTGCATTATTTTCAACCCCTTGGGGCGGGGCTTATAGCAGGAATTTTACCACAAATTCGGCCCCGCAGTGCAGGGCTTTTAGCAGGGTTTTTTTTTAAAAAAAATGAAAAGTTAAAAGCCCCGCTATTCCCCGGCCCCAAGGGGTGGGGGATACAAATGACTTGTGCATGATTATTGGGATTCGAAACTGAAAGAAGACTGTGTAAATAACTTGCGTAACATTGTAATTGTATTTACGTGACGTCAGAAATGTTATGACGTCATTCAACAATGTGAGAATGACGTATTTATACATAATATTTAGGCGCAGCTTAAAATTGTTAAAGGGAGCGCAGTGGCTCAGTGGTACCTAGAGTGCTTGACCCGAGACCAAGGGGCCGCGGGTTCGAGCCTCATAGGCGTCACTGCGTTGTGGTCCTTGAGTAAGACACATTTATCCTAGCTTAGTACTGGTTCAACCGAGGAAGACCCGTCTCTGTTTAACTGAAAGGTTGTTGATGGGACGTAAAGAATCAAATCAAACAGTTTTGCCTATAGAACATCTTGTCTTGAGCGATAGGTGGGTTATAATCCCCTCTGCCAATCGGGTTAAGACCAGTCCTTCTCGAGTTCATTGCACTGGTCTGCGACTGTCTCGAACATTGTCCCAAACTTCAAGGATCCCTGGTGCCAAAAAAGTTAACTCGTAATAACGAGTTAGTTATCTCGTTATAACGAGTTAGTTATCTCGTTATTACGAGTTAGTTATCGCGTTATAACGAGATAATTATCTCGTTATTACGAGAAAAATATCCCGTTATTACGAGATAGTTCTCACTTTATTAGTTATGACTAGTTTTGACACTATGGACCCCCCCCCCCCCCCCGAGTTCAATGGACTGGTCTGCGACTGTTTCTGACACAGTTGCAGACTCCCAGGAATCTCCAGTGCCAAACAAGCTCAGACCAGTTTCGGCCTCTATGACTGCTGCCGTGTTAAATGCACCGTGTCCGACTTTCTATGTCATCTCCTCTCAAACTTCCAGGAATCCCTAGTCTCAATCGGGTACGACCAGATTTGACTTTTAGGGACCCTATTTTATATACTCGCAGATTTCCAGGATTCCCTGGTGCCAGTCGGGCTAAGACCAGTTTAAGATTTGTATTTAATGCCTCTAGGGAATTACTATAGTTCATGCACTGGTCTGCGACTGTCTCTGACACCGTCACAGACTTCCAGGATCTCCGATGCCAAACACTTAAGACCAGTTTCGACCTCTCTGGACTCTCCCATGCCCTGATGCTATTGCAGACTTCAATGAATCCCTGGTGCCAAACAAGTTTAGACCAGTGTCGACCTCTATGAACCCCCTAAGCTCAATGCACCAGTCTGCGACTGTCTCTGGCGCCCTGGCAGACTTCCAGGAATCTCTGGTTCCAGCAAGTTATCTCGTTATAACGAGTTAGCATCTCTTTATTACGAGTTAATTATCTCGTTATTACGAGTTAGTTTTCTCGTTATTACGAGATAATTATCTCGTTATTACGAGATATATATTTTTTATCTCGTTATTACAACTTAACTTTCTCGTTATAACGAGTTAATCATCTCGTTATTACGAGTTAAGTATCTCGTTATTACGAGTTAGTTATCTCGTTATAACGAGATATTTTTTTCTTTTTTAAAAGTGGACCTTCTAGGCTTTCGTAATTTGTTTATCTATACTTGCATTTGTTATTGTTATTTTTGTCGGACTCTCACCGAGAACATTAACCGTACCCTCGATATGTGAAGTTGAATCTCTACGGAAGCGTATATGCGCCACCACTTGCTACTTAAATCCGTCAGAAAAAGACTGTTTTCTGGCAAAAATGTCAGAAATAAGTGGATTTGATGCGATAATATTTAGAATGATGAAACATATTGCGTTAAGATAGTAATTTTTATCTCAATTGTCAATCTTTTGTTGATAAACCAATTAAAAAAATAGCATGCGAATTGTATTTTCTTGTCTGGCAAATTATTATCTCATTTCGCCAAATAAGTATTTGGCTCTTCGCAAAAAAGATATTGCTATAATGTAGTTGTAGCAATATGTTTGCATTTAGCTTAAAACTATTGCTTTTTGCTAGAACATTTTGCATCTTGACAGTATTACTTCCTGCAATAAAAAGAAATAAGAAGCAAGCTGTATAAATGTTTGGCTGAGCCTGTTGAGTATTTCGTTTTGTTAAATTTATATTTGGCATTTCGAGATTTTTTTAAACTTTTAACAAAATTAACGCTATTTATCAAAGATATAAACATAATTATGACGCGATCACAAAATATTTTATTTTTGATAATATAATTATCGCGTGTCGTTTTTAAATATGTTTAGTGCCAAATGAATAAATAGCAGTGCTAATGATTTTGAAGGCTTGCTTCTATTTATCTCATTTTTGCCAATAAATATATTGACATTATAACGGAGAAAACGCAGGTGATAGTTGTTTTCACATTTTGCCCATTAAATATTGTGAAATAAGACGAACGTTTTAAATACTATGTTGATGCGATCAAGCAATTGTAGAAATTATTTCACTGATTTAGATCTGATCAAGCAATTGTTGAAATTATTTCTTTTAAATAATAAAATAACTTGAAAATCAATAATGTCAAAGATCATACTGAGTTGTTCCTTCCATTCTCATAAACTCCTTTCTGCATACATCAGTGTTAGCATAAACAGCGGACACAGCGGACCAGGTCTGGGCAACAAAGGGGCAGGGTCGAGTCTATTAGGTCTGCCCTATTCGCGATCAATCTGAGAAAATTTAGGGAAGATTATATTTGCCTTATTTGGTGTGGTACTTGATTGTATCGATTCCTGATCTGCAGAAGACAGGTAAAGTAAAGCCAAACAAGATGATTGCAATACTAGAAAGGACAGTAAATACTGCACAACAAACCAAGGACCAACATCAAGAACCCCACAAACAATGGCAGACCAATGAACAATGAGTTAACAAAGACAGAATTAACGCTTAAGAACGGGTGGCAGCCGACGCCACAGAACTTAAAAAAGTAAAGAATAGCGGATATTGTTTGCTTTATAACCGTTTACAAGATATATACTTGTGAAATATGAGAGTTAATCCCAGGTAGAAATCTTGTTGTCGGAGAAACACATGATTTTGATAAATCCTACATTATGCATGTTGTCTGTGAGATAGCTTTGCTAAGTAATACTAGTTAATATTGGTTGTGTAAGTGCTATAATTTTTAATATTCGAATATATACTACTTTTTGCGAACAGTGCATAAACAAGCCAGTCCTCGATGTCCCTGAGCACTCTTACATGTAATCACCGGTTATCATAATTATAGAATATAAGTAAGATTTGCTTATAACAAAGTAAGGAAGAAAGCAAAGAGCTGGAACCGATACAATCAAATGCCACACCTGACCCAGGAAACCACACAGGAAAGTGACAAAAACGAAAGAAAATATCACGTTAAGAGAGTCAAGAGGTCAGCCCTTACCCAGCAGGTGACCACAAGGCTGCAAGGAGCAGACAAGACAGCATAGCTGACATGAAACTCAAATAACAAAAATGATCCACAAAAGAAGCACCACCTTGGAATAGTCAGTAAAAAACTGGAGGGCCCAAAAATGTTTGACGGTGCCAACTTCACCCTTAATTCTGAAATGAATCAAGACAAATAGATGTTTGGTTTGCACAAGATATCCCCAACGCATCGATGCATCATCCACTAGAAAATACAAATCGAGAAATAAAAAGGAGATGAAACAAACATAAGGACTCACAGCATATACAACTGAATACTGGAGCAAAAGAAATCCAACAGCCAAACCCTGGCGGACCCAACCACAGACACAACACAGGCCACAACCAAACCCCATCGATAGACAAGTCTTTAAGTAAGAAATGTCAGAGAACCTGAGGTCCGACCCATCAGTGTGCAACTACAGAGGAAAGCAAAGTTGCCAACTGCTACTAAGCTGACCCCCAAGCATGCATCCCACCTCAATAATATTATAATGAAAAACTATTCTAATAAACTATGCTGAAAAATCATTAGAACCAACAACTTTCTTTAACTTATACACTAAGACAAGAAAGACCCAGGCACAAGAGAGATTTAAGTCCAACATGGAATTTAGATATCAAGTCAAAGTATCGGCGACAAAATTAAGAAAAAACGTTTGCGAAGTTTATGAAAGAGATAGGCTTGTTTAAGTAGTTTCTGAGTTATATTTTATCACGAATGTTAAAGTCTGCAAAATGACTAGATGCTCTAGCAAATCGGATTAGTTGAGAGATATAAACTCCATAGGATGTAGAGCGAGGAACATCACCATCTAAAAATGGGAAACTAACGATTTCAAAATCAAAACCGCCACGTTTATCGGTAAAAGTAATATCATTAGTAATGGACAAATGCAAGTCCCAGAACGCAGCTTTGGTATCAGAGGTATTAGCTTAATTAAGTTGGAGCTCTGAAGAGTATATCTGAATTACCAGATTGTCAAAATATGTATTATTATTTATGTTTAAAATATCATCCAAATATCTGGATGTAGTGTTAAAGGCCTTAATAATATCAGCCTACTTATCATCAGAAAGAGACATCATAAAATCCCTCTCATAACAAAACAAGATTAAATCTGCAACCGGGGGAGCATATTGGAATCCCAACAACTTGTCTATACAAATTAGTGCCCATGTTGTCCAACCAAACGTACATTTTGACAAGACCATGCATGATGTGTTTTTGGCTGTTCTGAATTGAAAAATGCGTTTCTGTCTCTTTGGAAGTTTCTTTCAATAAGAAAAATAAGTTTATCTTTAATTAAATTTTAAGGTTAAGTAGTTTAAAGAGTGGGGAAATCATATGTAGAAAAACAAAACTGGTCGCATTGAAATCCCTAGCTTTAAGATTATCTAATATTTCACCAGAATATGTAATAGACCAACAAAGATTCTTATCAGATCTATATTAACCTTTTAGCAGTACTTAATAACTTGCTTTTTGATAGCGGTAAGACAAGAGGTTAACAATCTAGAAATTTCTCTTGTTGTACAAGAACTAGAATTTGAAATAAATATTGCTTACAAGGCTTTATTATGGAGTTAAGGTAACCAGTATAACGTAGGAACATTGTCTTCATTTTCTTTAGCTTTGACACGAAAGGTCAAATGTGCCCTGCAGGGGGGGGGGGGGGGGGAGGCTTCGGCTTGGTAGGACCAACACCTCTGATGTTGAGGCCTCGTTTATGGACTTGCATTTTACCATTTCTAGAGGGGCTGTTCCTGCTGGGGTTCGCGATGGACTTGACGATTTTAATTTTGAAATTATGAATTTCCCATTTATAGATGATGATGATGTTCCTCACTCTGCATCCGGTGGGGGTTTATGTTTCTCAGCTTGTCCAGTTTGCTGGGGCATCTGGCTGTGTTGCTGATTTTGACGCTAGCTGTTTGCTGTTAACTCAAAAACGTCTTAAACAAGGCTATCAGTATCTTAAACTTTGCAAAACTTTTCTTCTAAATTTAACCCCGGATACATGTTACAGCAGAATCTAGGACGAATATTTCATACATGTACTTGGCAGTAAAACTATGTAAGCCTCCAGTGACTTCGACTAAGCGTTCTTATGCGGTGGTTCTGTTGTTGGTAAAACATTGTTTATTGTTGCTTCAATTATTTTGTGAGGGTTTTATGCTTTGTCCTTGTTTTGCTATGCATTACTTAGTGCCGTTTCTAGTTTTGCAATCATCTCGCTGGGGAAGAAAGAGCTGGTTGCTTTACTTTAATTGCATTTCAATGTCATTCGACTAGGTGTTCTGTGTCTCTTCCCCATTGTGCCATGGCTTGGACTGCATTGTGTGATTGTGGCATTTCCTGATCATACTTACATTTTCATATGATTTTCTTCAGTTCATTTTTTAAATCCACACAGCGTGTACCGCCAGCAGGGCTTTGCTGTAAGCTAGCAAGATTAATTTACCATGGCCATCATGCTACCTTGATCGAAACCCAATCGAGCACATATGCGATGTGATTGTTAATGATAATCAAACTACTTGTGTGTGCGTATTGTCCTTACAATTTTATAAATGTAGAAGATAGAAGTTGAATGAATATATTTTTTATGACTTAATATTCATATCTCATAAAAATGGAAAACTTTACAAATTGCTTTTCTTTTGTTTAAAAATGGTAAATTTGTGACTTTCGTTTTTTGAAGTGTTCATCTCAAACTTTAATATTTTAAGTGTTCTGAGTCAGTTGTCTCTGCAAATAACCATGCCTTACCGGGAAACATTGTTCTTTTGTATTCTTGTAATCCAAAGTATTTTTAATTCGAAATTCAAGTTTTCAAGAAAATTCCTAAACAAAAGTGTGGCCGTTAGAAGATTCCCTAGGTGTATTGTATCAATTTGGGTAATACTATTGTATAAGAACTTTATTAAAATTAAACAAGAATCGTTGAATTTACTATCAAAGTATGGAGTTGTTTATTTACCAATCCATAACAGGGGAAAAACTCTACCAATAAACATACTAGCATGGTTACTCAAACTAAGTCAGTATTCAAATATGTTTTACACTGAAACATACTTATTGTATATCTTTATTTTGACGAATTAGGACAATGTGCTAACAAGTTAAAAATATGTTACCGTTCCTTGATTTTCATGCAATTTAGTCAACATATTCTAAACATATATGGGCAGTTTTTATGACGAAATGGTATCTTGACAAAGATCGCATCTTATTAAAAACGTAATTCCAAATTTGACATAAACCAAAATATGCACTTTGCAAAATTTCTAATTGGTCACCTTACATTTTTACTCTAGTTTTGAAAGCATGTTTGTATTATACAAAATGCATGCTTCTATAAACAACTAAAACTTTGCAGGTCATTTTGTTTAAAAATGACGGGTACTTCTTGCACAGACGATGCTGGAGTAAAGGTACCCTCATTTCAAAATGTCACATTTTTTTCTACAATATGAAATATTCCACAGAGACGTCATCCATTTGTATTTTTGTTTGTTTGAAGATGTGACTGACTGCTGTATACTAATCAGAAGCGAACATGCTTTAAATGATTTGCTCCAATCCGATTCATCGATCCACAAAAGAAGTACCGCCTTGGAACGGTCAGTAAAATATTTTACTGGAGGGCTTAAACTGGTTTTACAGCGCAAATCTCACACTGAATTCAGATGTGGATCAAGACATATAGATTTTTGGTTTGCATGAAAGACCCCTAACTTATCAATGCATCATCTCCTAGAACATATAAATCAAGATATAAAAAGGAGAAATAGCAAAGATAAGGACTAAACAGTAAATAAAACTGAATACCAGAGTAAAAAATCCAACAGGTAAACCCCAGTGGGCCGGACCAACAGTCAAATCATCAGTCCCCTACCATCTCATCAATAGAACCGTCATAAAGTCTGAAGTCCGACCAGCTGGCATGCAATTAAAGAGGAAAGCAAAGTTGCCAACCGTGATTGGATTGACCACCAAGCATGCAGTCTGTTGCAATACATTAATTTTATAGCCAATCTTTTTATAATGGGAAATCATTTTAATGAACTGCGCTGAAAAATCATTAGAGCCAACAATCTTGTTCAATCTATACACCAAGTCACCATAGAATTCAGGTTCCGAAAGTCCTTGGTACAAGAGTCATTTAAGTCCAACTTGGAATTTAGATATCAAATCATAGTATCATCTATAAAATTTAGAAAAGGTTTTGCGAAGTTTATGATACTGATAGCCTTGTTTAAGAAGTTTCTGAGTGAACAATTTATTGCGAGTGTTGAAGTCAGTAGCATGGCTATATGCTCTAGCAAAACGAATGAGTTGAGAGATATAGACTTCATAGGATGTAGAGCGAGGAACATCACCAACTAAAATGGGAAATCGACAATTTTAAAATAAAAGTCGTCACATTTATTATAAATTTTGGTAGAAACAACATCATTAGAAATTGACAAATGCAAGTCTAAAAATGGGGGTTCGGTATTAGAGGTATTGGCTTATTAAGTTGGAGATCTTAAGGGTATATTTGACTTACCATATTGTCAAAATAAACATTATTAATGTTAATAATATCGTACAAATATCTTGATGTGGTGTTAAAAGCATGCATAACATCAGCCTGCTTATGATCAGAAAGAGACATCATAAAGTCCCTCTCATAACAAAACAAGAGTAAATCGGCAACCAAGGGAGCACAACTAGTGCCCATAGGAATCCAAACTACTTGTCTATACAGCTTGGTGCGCAAATCGAATAAAAATGTTGTCCAACAAAAAGGTCAGCGCATCACATACATTTTGACATGACAATGCATAATATTCTTTAGTTTTTTTTCCGAAGTAAAAAAATGTATTTCTGTCATTACATGCAAGGTAAGGAGAGCCTTCTCTCTAGAATGTTCTATCAAAAAGATCAATAAGTTTATCTTTAATTAAATTATGAGGTAAAGAAGTGTAAAGAGTAGAACAATCATAAGTAGACAAACTGGTTGCATTGAAATCTCTACCTTTAAGTTTATCTAAATTTTCACCTGGATTTTAATAGACCAAAATAGGTTTTTACTAGATCTTTCATAAACCTTTTCACAGTACTTGATAACATGTTTTTAACAGCCGTGAGACACGAGGTTAGCTATTTAGAAAGTTCTGATGTCGTACAAGAACTAGAATTAGCAATTACTCTTGCTTTATAAGTGATTTTATGGAGTTTAGGTAACTAGTACACCATAGGAACTTTGTCTTGGTTTTCTTGAGCTTTGACACCGAAATGTAGGGCTGTATGACAACCATGCCCATCGACAATCGCCCGCTCACTCAAAGAAGGCTGCAGTTTATAGGCATTAGTGTCAACAAGCTCACGCTTAAGAGTATTAATGTAATACAATCGTCTAACAAATACAACATTGTTAGCAGCTTTATCTGCTGGAACAGCACACATTTAAGCAAAAAAATCATTCAAATGTTATTAGCGCTTGGTCAGAAATTATGAGTTTAAAAAGTGACCAATTAGAATTTTGTTAGGTGTACAGTTGAAATATGGGGTACAGTGACATAAAAATAAATTCTGTCTACTACCATGATACCTAACAAAGTCATTTGTAGTATCAACGAACTTATCAATGTTATCGTTATTTCATAAAACATTTTGCGACCGTTACATGATAAGCCAATAACTGTAGAAATGTTAATTACGGGGAACGCTAAGGTGTGGTAGTGATATCATACATGACGTCATAAATTAACAATGGAATCGCATAAAACTCAAATGAACCATTAAAATAAAATTCACACCCCAGGCAATTAACCAGCGTAATATCATCACATTCCAAGAGTTGGCAGACACCAATGTTTATTGTCAATACATTGGCAGAGCCCCTTTGTGCTTTACATGTTCATTTGTTTTTTAATGAATTTAAAGTTTATGCTGTAATTAACCTGTATTGCACTTAGATATATATCTATGTACATAAATAAATCTTAATGTTAACTCAGAAGTATTTATTCAAGGACGACCATTATCGTTTCCAGCCTAAGAAGTATTGTGAAAACCAATTGGTTCAGTTCGTGCTCAATATACTCAGCAGAATATTTGGGGTTGTGAATCGTGACCACAAACAAACAGACTGTATCATCATGTATTTGGGATTACAGATGTGCCATAAAGAAGGCATTTGTTACACGCATGATTTATCATACATTAGGCTTCATAACAGTTAAATCAGGGTGGGTTTAAATCATGTCCAGCCATCTTTGTATATGATAGCGTTCCATTTCAGCAGGTTCATACAGATACGTTTAGGCTCTTTTCTAATGGTTAGCTTGACTAATTATCAGATAGCAATTTTGGGAGAGGCTGCGGTTTTCGTTTGTCTTAAGAGCAGAAACAGGAATTCGCTATGCAAGGCATAATGCTTAACCCTGCAAACGCCCCAACGCCACCACCTTTCAGTCGTTTATCGATTTATTATTACTATAATGGACTGACCTTTCCAAACATTTCATCAAATAGATTGGAATGTATGGCGGTGAGGTTCATCCAGTGTTGAGTAAACTTGGGGTTTCAGTCAACTTAGACCTTTGTCCAAGTGCTAATTGAAAGTGCTAATTGAATGCGCACGTGAAAACAATTAATGAATGGGGCAATTTTTATTCATGAGATTCTTTCGAATCATTTAATTGTGCTTACAAAAATTGATATACCTTGAAAAAGGTTCATATTCTGTGGACGGCAGCATATCAAAATTGATCACTGGGTGTTGGATTGCCACCCACCTCCCAATGTAGGTAATCCACAGTATTTATGCCTCTTGCACAGGAGTGGGTTTTGCTGGACGACAAGTACATTGCAAGGGGTGATCATACATTGGTATCAATTTATGTCAAGTTCTCGATTGTTTACATTTAAACAGATCAATTATTTCATTTTGTACCCTCCCTGTTCGCACGTCTCTGTAATGGTTAAAACAATCTTTAGTTAGTATAGAGGAGACTATGATATTTTGATATTAACAGCTACACCATTAGAATACAGCTCTAGAGTCACTTGTCATTTATTCAAATTATGAGGCTACACCAATAGAATATAGTTCTTAAGTCCTTTGTCATTTATGCATTCACGAGGCACATTCGTTAAATGACATATAGCTAAAGGTAAGACCACTTACCTGTTCAAAGGAAAGATCACTTTCCTATTGTCTGTATATAGTGGGATCATCTGCCAAACTAGGTGAGATCACTCGCCTTTTATCATTAAGAATTAATCTAGGGGCGCGATCATTCGCCTTTTGCATTAATATTCCATTAAGGGTTGGGGTCATCCTACCCTAAGCAAAAGGTATGATCACTTTCATGTAACGTTCCATGTAGAGAATACCTTTCTATTGGCTGTATCTGGTGGGATCACCTGCCAATTGGGTGAGCTCATCCGCCTTATGCCTTGGATTAATCAGGTGATTATCATGCCCGATTCCATAGACAATCTTTAGTTGTTTCCACGAGGATCTCCCCAAGCTTTAGCTTCAATTGAATTTAAAAGGGTCTTTGGGGGCGTGAGAGAAGACCAAGCCACACAAATGGAATATTAATCAACTGTTATTATGCATAAATTTGTCGCTTGCGATACTGATTATTACATTCGCATTAACCTTTATTGTTATCTTTTGATTTTTGTACTTCTAACTAAATCAGAGTGCAGTCAAAACAAGAATGGTTCAATCATTTGTAGCCTTTGTTAAGTGATATGCTACGATTCTGCCTTCCCTTTCCCATACTCGGGAATAAAGGCATTTCCATTTGGGTATCTCCTCTTGGGTCACCTAATCTTAGGAAGTATTCTAAACCATTCAATGTGTTCAAGAGACGACGGATGTTTCCTAATGTTTTCTAATTGCAATGCCAAAAGGTGTGTCTGTTGCACACGTTTATGTACAAAACCTACCATTACCTCATCTGTAAAGGTTTCTCAGTTCCCCATAATCAATAATAATGATTTGAAATTAGCATCGTCTGGTCTGGTTTATTTTATACTTATTGTAGCATACAATATGTTGGAGAGTCTGGTCGATCCTTAAAGACTAGATTTCATGAGTACTTTATTAAGATGAAAAAGCCTAAAGATTGACACTTTTCTTTATCGCCATTTATACCAAACAGGCCATTCACCTAGCAAAGTTTTAACTTAATCTGTTGAAAACATAATATATGATCCAAATTCTTCATCCAAATTCAAAATATAAAAAAAAATCGAAACTGAGTTAAAAAAGATAATATTTTGGCAATCACATTTTCTTTTGGGTTTTAATCATAAGATACATGTATGCCAAACATATAATATTTCTAAGATGCCCGATTTTGATGTAAGAAACGTTAAGTTAGATCTCATGGTTAATGAAGAAGAGCAACGTGAAAAATTGTGCATAAGAAAGCATTAATACTTCTCTAAATTATCTTTTTGTTGTTTTGGATAAGGACAGTCACCATGGTTTACATTCATTTCTTAGTTATTTACCTTGTTCAGTGTTACGCAATTTAGAGTAAGAGGCTAATCAATTTACAATATAGCTAACAAATCATAAAACAAAGCCCTTTTGACAAGGTGTTATGTTATGTTTAGCATTTCCTTTGTCCTTATATCGATTCTAGGGTCATCAATAAATGTCATTATATTAACATTTCATTCATTAACAAAAGTATGGAGTTCGTCGATTTACATAGTATCATTAAAATGGATTAGTGATTTCCTTTCTTCCAAATTACTTAATAATGCTGAAATTCCTAAAAATTAGCCATAAATATACTAAACCTATAAGATATACTATGTATAATTTTAATAAAATAATTAACAATACCAATATGAATATTGATTCCAATACTATCAAAAAAGCATGTAATAATAATACTTCCAAAAATTTATGAAAGATCTGGTAAGAATCTATTTTGTTCTATTGAAAATTCTGGTTAAGTAAAAGATAAATTTAAAGCTAGGGATTTCAACGCGACCAGTTTGTCTGCATATTATTTTTCAACGCTTTACACTACTAACACCATATATACTAAGCGACCTTTGGGTGGGACATAGGCAAACAGTCTATACCCAGATCAAACGACGCAGAAAGGACAATCAGACAAGGGTTTTACATAACCGTTCCAAGGCGGTACTTCTTTTGTGGACCATTTGTGTTTTTTGTGTGTCTTGTGTTTCTCATGTTTTTGCCCCTGTTCATTGCTGCCTTGTGGTCACCTGCTGGGAAAGGCCTGACTTCTTGGCTCTTGTTGGTGATATTTAGTGTATTATTGTATTTTTGTTACTTTCCCATGTGGTATCCTGAGTCAGGTGTGGTACATGATTGTATCGTTTCCTGATATTTGCCGTCTTAATTTTAACTATTTGCTTACAGAATATTCTATTAGAAATTGAATAAAGATGAAAATACCATCCAACAACCATTGTTACGGAAATGGACTGGTCTAATTGATAAGGATGGGAAGATACATTCTGCATAAATGGGTTAACTCATAGCTTGATTTAAGATAAACTAATTGGTCTAATTAAATCAACTTTCCGTATGAGAAGTGACAAAAACTAAAGAAAACATCACACACAAAAGAGGTCAGCCCCTTCTCAGGCATGAAACACAAATAGTAAAAATAAAGGATCCACAAAAGAAGCATCGCCTTGGAGTGGTCAGTAAAAATTTACTGGAGTGTCCAAACATGTTTGATGGCGCCAACTGCACCCTTATCTTTGATGTGGACCAAGACAAATAGTGTTTGGTTCGAGTGAAAATTCCATCCCTAACTTATCGATGTATCGTCTCCTAGTAAATATAAATCAAGACTAAAAAGGAGATGAAACAAAGATAAGAACTCAACAGTATATACAACTGAATACTGAAGTAAAATAATTCCAACCTTTAAATCCAGGCTGGCTCAACCACAGACAAAACATCAGGCCCTAACTCTCCTATCTTTAGATAAGTCTTTAAATCAAACCCATCATAGAAGCTAAGGTCTGACCCACCAGCGTTAAAATTAAAGAGGAAAGCAAAGTTGTCAACGGCGATTGGGTTG
Source organism: Loripinus fragilis (assembly GCA_964019695.1). Lineage (NCBI taxonomy): Eukaryota > Metazoa > Mollusca > Bivalvia > Lucinida > Lucinidae > Loripinus > Loripinus fragilis. Next base: position 120,306 of record CAXHUL010000575.1, read on the forward strand.
ACCACCTAGAATGCGGCTGAACGCAATACATTAATTTTATAACAAATCTTATAATGAGAAATAATTTTAATAAACTGCATTAAGTATTATTAGAGCCAACAATTTCCATTATTTTGTACCCTTAGTCGCCGTCAAACTCTGATTCTGAAGAGAGCTTTTAGCCCAATATTGAATTTGAATACCAGATCATAGCATCAGCGGTAAAATTTTGAAAAAAAAAGTTTTGCGAAGTTTATAAGACACATTACCTTGATTTAGAAGTTTCTGAGTTTACAGTAAAGGACCTCTGACGGTGGTAATGGGAATCACAGTGTATCGCTGCCTATAATTTTAATAAAAATTAAAGTTGATCAAATGATTCCTCTTTCATATATAAGCTCGCTGTTGGTCTCTATTTTATGATTTTGTATTTAATTTCCTATTTCCATGAATGTACGGCTTTATTTTGGGGCTGAAATGATGACTTTTTGTATAATACATATAGGAAATAGAAAAATATTTTTAAAACGTCATTCCCCCCCCCCCGAGTTCCAACTAATCCTTTTGCACGTAAGTGTGTTCTCATATTTTACATTATATATGTGAAAAGCTAGCTGGAACTCGGGGGGGGGGGGATGGGGGGAAGATATCCCACAGCCCAAAATGTGACGTCTGGGCGAGCCTGAACATGAGCTTTTGGATTTTTGGTTTGCTCTCTTGAATATCGTTTTTTCCAGTATTTTGAAATAATTAGTACAAGTAAGCTTCCTTTCCATAACCCATTAATCATGAAATATTACAACGCTTTTGGCATATTTTTCTTTAGATTATGAAAATTGTCCTTTTACCAAAATCACTTGGTAGACTATTTTGCACATAAACTGTATCTATCCAATACACATAAACTACATGGCTCTTGGCTTGGTGTACTTTACGCATGGATGAATGGTTATAGTACAATGCTGCATAATATTGCACCAGGTAAATACATTTTCACCAAAGTTGGCTTTTTGGCTGTTTGTCGGGCCCACCGGGGTTTACCTGTTGGATTTCTTTTGCTCCGGTATTCAGTTTAATTTACTGTTGAGTCCTTATCCTTGCTTTATCTCCTTGTTATATCTTGATTTATATGTTTTAGGAGATGATGCATTGATAAGTTAGGGGTCTTTCATGCAAACCAAATATCTATGTGTCTTGATCCACATCTGAATTAAGGGTGAGGTTGGCGCCGTTAAACCGGTTTAAGCCCTCCAGTAAAATATTTTACTGACCGTTCCAAGGCGGTACTTCTTTTGTGGATCTTTTATGTTTTTGTTCTGTCTTGTGTTTGCTATGTTTTGTGCACGTCTGTTTATATGTGCTTTGTGGTCACCTGCTGGGAAAGGGCTGACCTCTTGGCTCTCGTTTGTGGTGTCTTCTGTGAGTTTGTCACTTTCCCATTGGTATCCTGGGTCAGGTGTGGTACTTGATTGTATCGATTCCTGATCTTTGCACCATTACTTACTTTGAATATGGACTACAGTTGCGCTTCAAAATATTTCTTAAGAAATCAGATAGAAAAAAAAACAACAACAAAAATAATCATCAAAATGCTTATGGTTTTGGACTTTAAAATACTTTCACTGTGATTTTTAATGGAGTATTGATAATATAATACCCTTACACGTGAAAATAATTGATTTCTAAATGTTTTGGTGAGGTCAAATTTTTGCAACCCCAACCCCCTTTGGTAGCTTCTCCTGTTTTGTCGTAAGGGTCGACCTGTCTAATTATAACCTTAATTCGGTTCTAATACATCAAGCGTCCTATTCAAAATAATATCAGTCATATTTTATGCATTGGGAAGTTTTGGGAAGCATCTGAAAAATAGGCAGATACCCTATCGAAGTGTCAGAGGTCATTGCTTGTGTTGAAATCAGTAACAAAGCTAGCTCTAGCAAATCAGATGAGTTGAGAAATATAACCTACATAAGATGTCGAGCTAAGAACATCACCTTTAAAAATGGGAAATTGACAATTTCAAAATCATAATCGTCACGCTTATCCTAAATTTTGGTAGAAAAAGTAAAATTAGAAATGGTCAAATGTAAGTAAGTAAGTAAGGATGCAAAGATCAGGAATCGATACAATTAAGTACCACACCTGACCCAGGATACCAATGAGAAAGTGACAAACTCACAGTAGACACCACAAACGAGAGCCAAGAGGTCAGCCCTTTCCCAGCAGGTGACCACAAAGCACATATAAACAGACGCGCACAAAACAAAGCAAACACAAGACAGAACAAAAACATAAAATATCCACAAAAGAAGTACCGCCTTTAGGTTTTTCACTTTCCCATTGGTATCCTTGGTCAGGTGTGGTACTAGATTGTATCGATTCCTGAATTTTACACCCTTACTTACTTTAGTATCAGTGGTATTTGCTTTATGTAGCTTAAGTTCTGTGGGGTATATCGTCTTTAATTAAATTATGAGGTAAAGTAGTGTAAAGGGTAGAAATCATATGCAAACAATCTGGTCGCATTGGAATCCCTAGCTTTAAGTTTATCTAATATTTTAAAGAATTTATAGATTTATCTATAGATGGGATGGTAGGGGCCTGATGCTACGTCTGTTGTCAATCCCACCGAGGTTGAATTGTGGATTATTTTGCTCTGGTATTCATTTTTGATGTACTGTTGAGCCCTTTTTGTTTGAGTTCCTTTTTATATCCTGAGTTATATGTTCTAGGAGATAGTTCATGGATAAGTTAGAGACCATTCATACAAACCAAACAGCTATGTGTCCTGAATCACACCAAAACAAAGGGAAAGGCTGAGACCGTGAAATTAGTTTAAGCTGTCATGTAATTTTTTACTGACCGTTCCAAAGTGGTGAGTCTTGCGTTTGTCATTGCCTTCTGAAATATATGTTAATTGTAGCCTTATGGTCACCTGTTAGGAAAGAGCTAACTTCTTCACTCTCTTAAATGGGATGGTTCTTGTGCTTTTGTCTTTTTCCCATATGGTGTCCTGTGTCAAGTGTGGTACTTGATTTTATAAATTCCTGATCTTTGCGTTCTCTCTTACTTTGGTATAAATGGGGATTTTATAGTCTTGTATAGAAACACCCCGCTCCAAAAAACAAAATACCAAAAGCATGAATTCTCTGCAAAATGTTTTGCATTTTTGTAAAGCAGTGGTATTGTACATTTTAATTATTGGAGAGTATTGTACTCCATGTGATGGGATGGATTTAGGTGACTCAATATAAAAAACTGACAGGAATGCGCGATTCACACACATTTAAAGACAGACAACAGTGATTTGAGAAATAAATAATTAGATGACCAATTTTCCAATGTTTTCACAAAGAATCTCATAAAATTGCAGGAAAGTCTAAACAATAATTTAAAGAGATGCAGCCGTGGACGGTTGAATGGGGTAGAAGGACAGAGTAAACAAAGCCAAAAATCAAGCAATTGTTCTTCAGAGGATCAAAAACTTAAAAAAGTGTCCTGAGAGGCATGCATACCCCTAGTTGATGTCTTTTCTAGATTTTGAACTATTGCATGTAACCATGTATCTAAAGTAGTCAAGTGGAAGCCAGCTATGTACCAAATATGAATATGTCCAATGTTGGTCCATGTAAGATATCTACGTAAGTCAGTAAAATGAAATAGCACTTTTTAAAGATGTCCAAGATTTCACCTATAGCCCTAGCCTGGGTCATAAATTACAAGGACTGATATAGCGGAGAGAAAGTCAGCCTAAAAAAGGTAAGTTGTTAAATTCAAATGATTACATACAAAAAAAAAAAAAAGATGCCATTGAAATTAAATTTGACCTTAAACCCACCCTAGGACAAAGAACAAAGAGTTTGAAGCTGCCCAGTCGAAGCCTGCATAAAATATATTAAATGCCCATATATTTTTCTGTAAAACGAAAAGATAAAATAAGCTTTTTTAAAGGTGTCCTAGATTGTGACCCCCTACCCTGGTTAAACCCCAGGGGGTGGGCATGAACCCGTGAATGCTTTCTAATCAATGGTTAGTAAAATATATGCATAAGTCAGAAAAAATAAAAGAGCACTTTAAAGGTGACGTAAATGTTTTGCGTCCAACTTTTTAAAGATGTCCTATAATTTGACTTCCAGCACCTTTGAGGGGCAGGAACCCTAAGGACTGAAGTCATGATGTGAATGCCGACCCTCCAGGGTAACTATGTTTCAAATAAAAGTGCTTGCTCATCAGTGGTTTCTGAGATACACACCACTGGAAAAACTTTAAACAAAAACTTTGTCATTGTTAAGAACGAACAAACAAACATACCAACACACAAACGGATGAATGGAATGACGAAAACTATATACCCCTTGGCATAAATGTCAGAGTATAAATAGGTAATAACTATATACACTGTAAAATTAGTGAACTTAGCATCCATTGGTGTGGCATCTGAACCGTCTCTGCTACTGGTGTAAACTTTTCGCTGTTTGAAATCATTGGTCTGCTTGATTGTTCTGGTCCAAAGGTTACTACAACAATGACAGGTAGAAATGTTTAACATGCATCTGCCTACGTTTTGCTTTATTATCAGATTATATTTAGAATATTGCTTGTACAAATATTTGAAATATTGTATCATGTGAAACTTATCCATTTCGTCCAATTTCATTGTTCCGCCAATGGTAAATTATCAAGATGGACAACAGATCAATATGTATTTGTCATTCATTCATTCTTGAAGGCCCAGAAACTGTACCTGAGAAAAAGATCCAAACTGATGTGATGTGATTTGTTCTGTTGATACATTAGTTTGTGCCAGTTAAAGATGCTATTACTTTTTAAATCATCAACACAGCTTTTTATTCCATGATATTTATTTATTTATTTACTTATAGTAATTCAACTCCAAACTATGCGAAAAGGAACAAAATAAACATATGTAGTGAAAAAATGCATTTACTCTGCAATTAAATTGTCTTAGCCATACCGTGACTCTCTTAGACAGTCCGTTACTATATCAAAGTCCCAGCTGTGATATTGACTAAAGAAGACAATGACATCAAAACTCAGATCGCTGTCCAAACCGTCACAATTTTGTGCAAAATGCAGCAATTAAATTGGTGTTGCCTTTTCAGTTAAAAACAATATGCAACTAAGAAATTCGTAGTGGGGAATACGTCTGACAGTTTTCAAACAGTTAAATCACATATTTGACATTTCTAACCGATAAGATGTTAGGTAAGTTAACTGTCTCCCTCTGTTATCCGAATTGTTTCGTGACGACCTATTGGTCAAAATTTGAAAATTGTTATGACAGAGTTGGGCACCGGTGCACTGGCACTGGTGCCCACAACGATTTTGGATGTTCACTTATCGATCACGAACTTCACTTATAGCTATGACGAAACTATTAAGACAACATCACAGACTTTAATGGAAGAATGTCAGGACACTCATGAGGTCAAAATAATTATGATAGCGCATTTGTTTTTATCCCTTATCGTCGATATCGTTATAAAAGTGATAGCAGACAGCTAGCAAATCGCATTCCAAGTTATTTACTCAGCAATTACGATATCATTGTGTTTTATTGGCAACAACCGTGTCAAGGCTAATGCATAGGTTGGATTTAAAAAATAAGAATACTTAAACTGTTAGCATGTTTCTATTGATTCATAAAAGAAATGAATTGAATATCTCATAAACTAACAAAACAAATAAATATAATGTCACTATCTGGCTGAGACAATGTCACTGTTTTAAACACGGTTTTGATGGAACTGACACGGTTTATTTACGACATTTTAAAACTGTACACTGCTACTGTTTTCCTTGTAACCCTATCAAAGCAACTGTAAATGGACACTGATTGTCCATCTTTAAGCCGGCAGCTTAACTAGTACCTTGTAGAAGAAAAAAATATTTCTGCATTTATGCACAGCAACTGAGTATACATAGGAAAGGCCGTAATCACTGACTTCAGACCAACACACAGCTCCACGAGGAAGAGACACAGAACACAGACAGCCACAATACAATCAAAGTAAAATAACCAGCTACCCCCGTTTCAGCTGAATAATTGCTAAAAAAGATCCACACCAGGAACCACTAGCCTTATTACCCAGGGTTTTGGGTTCAATTCCTAGCTTCTTCAGGATGTCAAAAGAGACTTGAAGACATGGCGTATCTCAATATGACCTTAGCTGTTGCTGGGACATTATAAGCTGGAACACACATGCACAAATTCTATGCAAATCCCAACGTGAAATAAACCATATCATACCATAGCTGCAGTTAAAATCATGAATTATTCAAGTTGGTAAGATAGATTCCAGAAAATACAACTGGGGTAACTCCGTAACAAATGGCATATAAGGTCATTAATATTGATTGAGTATTGTACTCCATGTGATGGTATGGGGGTAAGTGACTTAATATGAAAACAAACAGGAATATGCCACTTTACACAAATTTCAAGACAGACAATAATGATTCGAGACAAAAATATTTGAACAACCAACTTACCATTGTCTTCATAAAGAATCTCATAAATTTGCATCAAAGTCTGTTCAACAGTTGAAAGAGATTTAGCTGTAGAGGGGCAAACCGGGTAGACAGACAGAGCACACAAAGCCAAAAAATCATACATTTTCTTTTGTTTTTGGCAGGGGATCAAAAAAATGGAAAATAACTTTACAGCTGCTTTCCAAATTTTCTCTAGATAGCGATTTTTGTCATAATTATTTACATACCCCATGTACTCAAGAGGTGCAAATCATTATTTGTTCTGTGTTTTATTAAAGAACACTTATAGCATTACAAAAACAAAGCATTTTATATTGAAACTTATTTCATTTCCAGCACCAATCTGTCATCTTACACTTAGTAATACCACCATAATCCATTAGTTGTAATGACACCTTGGATTCGTTTTGGCATAGCCGAATGCATGACTTCTAGGTCACCTGAATTCAATGTGCACCAAATTTTATAGTAATTTCTAAAAATGTCTGTCTTTTATATTTGACATCCGACTAAAGTGGTGCTTAACAATGCTACGGTCAGTATGTATGGGGGTCAGATCTACACTGTAAGGTGGCAACTCAAAAATACCACCACTCTGGTCCCTGGTGAATGCGTGAATATTTTAAAGAGCTATTGCAAGGTGCGTTATCTTGTTGAATGCTTGGGGCATAGTGCATTTATTTTGGAGTTTTATATCTCTTTTGATATCATCCTGATATGCCTTACCGGTGATTGTTTCATTAACAAACTTAAGTTGAGAGACCCCTTTTAAAGTGACGAGATAGTTTCCTCAATATGACTCCAGTGGATTTTAACCCATCCATCAATGTAATGTGGATAAATTTGTTCGTGTTTCAGACACCAGATGGGAATAGGATTGGAAAAGAAATAGGTTTAGAGTGTGGATTCATCTGTAAAGATGACATTTTCATAAGTTTAATGCAATTTCAAATCCTCTCGACCCATTTAACTGTTTGGCAGTACTGTACTTTCCTTTTGGTCTTTCTCCTGATAATTGGGCTCTCAGTATGTAGCATGAAATTTGAATGCACTTAAAATATCTTTTAGAGTAATTATGAACAATTGTAAAATTTGTGCAACCTGCTAGTGCACATAACCCATAGTCAATCAAGTGATTCATTGTTAATACACTGGATATGTTCAATTTTAAAGTATTTTCACAATGCTCCGTATACATGGCTTTATAGATTTCCACCACAGTTTTCTTTGCTGTTCTCCTTATTATCCCATAATTCGAAATAGAGCTTTGATATGCAACTTTGTTTGCTAAAAATATATTCAACTTTTTAGAAGTTAATACTTGATAGAAAAATCTGCAAAAACAAACCATATTTTTACTCACTATAACTAGATATGTCGTGCATACAGGAGCAGAAATAAATCATATCTCAAACAAAACACAAGTTTATTACAAACATTCAAGCAAGTATAGGGTATGTAAATATGTAAATAATTATAACGAAAATCGCTATCTATAAATATTTGGTAAACAGCTGTATAAACTATAAAATTAGGATAGCTTTACATCCAATGTGGTGGCAGCTGAACTGTCACTGCTACTGGTGTGAACTTTCCACTGCTTTAAAATTTATGTTATGTTTAATTGTCTGGTCCAGATATACAGCAGTAAAGCATGATGGCAACTGAACAGCTAGGTAAAAGTTATGCCATGGGTTGTCCGCCTGTACGTGGAGATAATCCACGAGCTTTAGCGAGTGGATTATCTAACGTACAGGTGGACAAACATGGTATAACTATTTTATGCCACCTTCATCAGTGTAGACCTTGCACATCGTGAGATATTTCGTGCTAAAGTTGGTAAGGGTGGTATAAAAAGGTTTAACACAACGCCACCCTTGCTTTGCTTTTTTGGGTGTAAAATTTAGACTATTGTTTGTACAAACATTTATAAAAATTGCATCATGGGAAACTTTTACATTTCCACAAATGTCATTGTTCCATCATTGGTTAATTAGCAAGATGATTAGATCTTATTGTCATTCAGCCTTAATAAGTTAACCATTCGAGCGCCTGCAAAATGCACCTGAAAATGCTACCTGCTGCATTTATCTACATGTACTAAGATTACTGACTAATGCAAGTTGTAGATGCAGTCTGATAATTACAGCAGACAACATGAGCAGACGACATTTGTTGCAAATAGCGCTTAATGTGTTGATTTATTTTGACACAAAACACACAGATCTTTGAATATCAAATCCTGGCACATTCATCACTTGAAAATAATTGAAATTAGGACAACTCTACTCATGAGAATTGTGGCCTTAGCAATTATCTTTCAGCAGCAAAGACTCAGCTGAGTCAGACCATAAAATGCAGGCTATCCACAGCCAATACACTATCTGATATTTTCGGCAGGTGGTCAAATATAAGAAATAACTACATACACTGTAAAAATTAGTGCAATTTTAATTCTAATGTAGTGGCAGCTGAACTGCCATTGCTACAGGTGTAGCAAACATGTTGCAGAGAAGTTAATGAAAGTACAGAATACTATTTTGTCAGGAGGGTAGTGATAGCAGTATTCCCTGAAGCCATATCAGTGGCTCATCTATGAAAGTTTATATGGGATTCGACGTAAGGTACAATAATATAGGGATTGTCTATGCATTAACATCTGTTGGGCCCAAAAGGAGGTGCTGAAGCCTGAAAGTGTAGAGCAAGGCTTTTGAGAACCCCAGGAGCCTATAGGATGCTAATGTATCAGTAAAGCATGTTTCATCGCTATAATCAGATTATTGCATTATGAAATTTTTTCTTGAAAATTTTGGACAAAAACGCATTTTGAACATTCCAGTTTTGGAATTATCTGTCTTAGCAAACAGAAGCATGAGCAATGCACAAAAGCACGAGAAATGTGTAGTTTTTAAAAACGCCTTATCCAGAGCAAAATTTGACGTCATTCTGACAACACTTAATTGTGAGCGCCGCTATGCCTGTTACTTTTTAAAACGTCACTTTTGTGATGGTCCAGAAACTGTACATGATAATCAAAATTCTTAAAAGAGTCAGCATGTGACTTGCCTTGTTGATACATTAGTTTTTGTGCCAGTTACTTTTTTATATCATGCAACACAGCTTTTCATTCTAAAATATATATTTACTCATAGTATTGAGCAATTCAACTCAAAATTGTGAGAAAAGGAACAATATAAAACATATGTAGTGAAAAATTGGAAACATGTCTAAGCCATACTGTGACTATCTTAGCCAGACCATGACTTGATCAAAGTCCAACCTTAGACATTGTCTTAAAGAGACAGTAATACCAAAACTCTGATCGTTGTCCAAACCGTCACAATGTTGTGAAAAATGCAGCAATTAAGTTGTGTGTTGTTTTTCATCAGAAACGATATTCAATTAAAAAATTCGAAGTGGGAAATACATCTGGCAGAATTCAAATAATCAAAGCATATATTTGACATTTATAACCGATAAAACGCTAAATAAATTAAATTTAGCTGTCTCCTTCTGTTATCCGAATTGTTTCATGATGACCTGTTTGTGATTTTTTTTAAATCTTTGTGACGGAGTTGGGCACCAGTGGTTATATTGTAGTCGCTCATGTCAGTCAATGATGCTCGTACTGTGGACTCCTTATTCATTTATAACAGGTGGTGTTCATATTTGGACATCTATTACCTAGGGATGTAGATGGCAATATGTTATTTATGTGTAGTACTTGATTGCATCGATCGCTGATCGTTGCCTCCTTTCTTACTTATGTTATTTAGGTCACTAAGATGACCTTGGGGCCAAATAACAAGGTTACATAAAGTTAATTCCTTTCATCTTTAGATTCAAGGTATTTTAAATATTAAAATATTAGGCACAATGAAGGCTATTCAGATTACCAATATGACCTTGCGGTCAATTGTCAATGTCAGATATGCTTAAATTCTGTCTAAAACTCGTTAGGTGATCTCATTTTCTTTTTAGACTCATTGATGTTCATATCTCTCACAATAATTGCCTATGGGGTGAAATGACAATATGCTATTTATCACATGCATGACCTTGGAATGTTACATAATAAAATTTATCGTACAGTGCATAACGTTATTCTTACCTCCCAGACAGCCCAGCCTCCGAAAAGTAAGAAAGGGTGCAAAGATCAGGAGTCGACACAATCAAGTACCACACATGACCAAGGACACCAACGGGAAAGTAGCAAACCCACAGTAAGACACCATAAACGAGAGCCTAGAGGTCAGCCCTATCCCAGCAGGTGACCACAAGGCACATATAAACAGACGCATACACAGGCACAGCAAACAGAAGACAGAAAAAACACAAAAGATCCACATAAAAGTAACCCCCCGGAACGGTCAGTAAAATGTTTTACTGGAGGGCTTAAACCGGTTTAACGGTGCACCAACCCAACCCCCAGATGGAAAGGCACGCTTCACCAGCCGGTCCTATGGATTCTTTCATGGGCCCAAACAGTGTGTGTGGGTATATACGCCAGAAGATAAGCTTAGAGATGACAATTTCCCGAATGGCGGGGGAAAGATAAATACCCTTCCTTGAACCATGTTGTGCAGTATTCAGCGCCTTTCTACTTTTTATCATCAAAATGGGAGAGAGAGAGTTTGCTGCTTTACTTAAATTGTCTTCTTGACGTCGCGTTACCCTAGTTTGGTATACAGTGTGTAATTGTGGCATTTCCAAGTCATTCTCAATGTTTGCCTCTATAAATTAGAGTTTATAACTTAAACGTAGTTTAGAAACGTTCGCAGAATCTATTTTCAGAACTTTCTGTCGTAGGATTTACTTTTATTTTTTAATGGTTCATGACATTGACAGGAACCCCAAATACAGCTTTTCTTAAGCCAAGGCTATATGGTGTTTGTTAACTGTGTTCTTATCTCATATATCAATAAAGTATCAGAAGCATTTTTGACGTGTGAGCAAAATCATAAATTGAAGGAAAGCTATGTTTTTGCACAAAGAGAATTGTCGGATATGCTTAGGTTTTTACACAGTCTAATCAGGAGAGCCTTTGTTGTCTGTAGAAAGAAAGCTAAGAATTTTAGCTATGAGAATCCGGTAATACCAAAGACTCCTGTCAGATTGTGAATGCACTGGATTTCTGAGTCTTTACTGTATGCTTAGTGTAATGCAATAAAATCTGAACGCATACATGGCTAGAATAGAAATAACATCCTCTTCAATGAACATTCTGAGCTCTTGGGCCCATTCAGTGGAATCGGATCTAGGATGTACATGGAGGGTCATGAATATAACATCATACAAACCATATTAAACACAATTACATCTTCGATTTTAGGGAAACTTAGTAACAATATACATCTTAGAATATTAATTTTATTTGAGCTTAAAAAACTGTCAAACTATTTTTTATCTATATTCCATAGGGAACAATGTTAAACACATCGATATAAACAAATTCAAAATAGTGGAACAGAGACTATGTAGTTGATACTAAAGTACATGTTTTTTCTTGAAAAAGGCCTTTGGCCGAAATATTGAAAAAGAGTAAATTTATCATATGTATTTTTTATCACACCAATAATTGTCTACTGAAGAAACCCTTCTATTCCAAGAGTTCAATAAAATGCAACATAATATATGCATATTTTAAAAACTAAATCCAGTGTACTACAACCATAGGAAACATCTAGGTCAGGGCTATACGGGTTAAACTATGTTATGTGCTGGCTATATAATATTTACAGTGGAGCTGAGCATGTATATTATACAACCTATACAAATATAACCTATACCTTTATCATAGAAATGCAAAATAAATAAATAAGCCACTTAAATGGCATATGCCTAGAAAAACAATCAAGGATATTAAAATTATTTTGACTATATATATATCATTTGAGAAAATAACTTCTATGCAATGCATTTTTGTATCTGATAGAACTACCAATATGCAATTCAGCAGAATGCAAAATAAAATTTACAGGCCATTGGTTATGATACAGGACCACACCAAATGTATGAACCCGCTTTACCCAAAGTTCACAAGCAAAAAATAGCGTTTTTATTTTTGCAGCAACCTTTACCTGGTCATTACTTATGTTCTAATGTAACGTCCCTCACGGTCTCACATACAGGGTTTACCGAGCATATGATAATAAAGGGGGGATGTGGTGATTGTAGATTCCCGGTCTTTTGGGGGCTATGTATGGGGGGTATACTGGACCAACAATGGGGAGTGAAATAACGACTAAGAGCCCGTCTGCTGCTTAGATTTACCCACGTATTCACCTAACAGTCAATCTTGCATGCTATAATATAAACTAATTCAGCCTTAACTATGGTAGCGTATTTACTAAGTGTCTCAGTTCACAAAGAACTTATCTGAATGTGCACGTATGAAGTTAGCCTACATTGAATGGCTGGGCACACATTGAGAAACCAGTTAAAACATGTGTATGATTGTGCAAGTGCTTAATCAATGCTATGATTATACAGTTTAATATGTAAGTGCTGCTGCGCCTATAGCCTATTACAGTGAGCCGTCGATATGGGGAGGGGACATGTGGACAAGGGTGAGTAGTGAGATGGGTACGATGCTCAGTCTAGAGGCGAGAATTGCAATAGAAACCTTTCACTAACAGGTCAACATTTGGCCATGTATATTAACCTCTCAATTTTACTATAGAACTTTTAGCCCACAGTGGGAACTGCCATGGTTTGGTGTATAGCGCAGGAATAGGCCGTGCGGTCTGGGGCCCCAGACGAAGAGTACGTGTAGCAGAGGCACTCTACCTAGCTCAACCCAGGAAGTTCCCACAGTAAAAATGATACAATAAAAACGGAGCGCGACTCCTTCGTTTTAGATCCTGTTAAGATCACCAAGCTGGGCACCTTACGTCCCGACCTCCCTAGAACGAATTCCCGGCGTCTATGAGGTACTAACAACTTAAGACTAAGGCCAAAAGTTCTGTTCAAATACCTTTCCTTAATACGAAATTGCAATTCTCTCCTCTACACTTAAGCGGATTGTTTTAAAGTTAGCAAAAGCTACCCACTACTAAGGTTGAAGAGATTGGGTACGAAAATGTACACAAGAATTCTTAATCAAATTTGACGTGAGTGTGTTTACTCGATCCCGAGACAGATTCCGGGCGTTTGTCAAACGCTTGTCATTTAAATAGCCCGCCTATGACAAGAATGACAACATATGACAAAATCGTGACATCATCACTGCTCAGCCAACCAGAGAGCCTTGTCACGGTTTCAGGCCCGCTGATTGGCTGCTGGCAGCGACGTGATGTCACAACGTGTGACATAAAGGTGTATAGCGACGAGAGCCGAAGCACTCCAACTAACAATCCAAGATGGCTTCCCACATGTTGTCAACATTGACAAATGATGCTTTCTCGCTAACCACAGCTTGACGGTTGTCATCCCAGTCATTTCCAAGTACGGGGACAAAGGTCACCTAAGGTATGATAAATCCCGGCCTGATTTACTGCACGGCACTAGCTGAATTGCTGACAACAGCGCACATAAGCACTAGATTTCCTCCAGGGGGACAGGCTTCGTGACGAACCATAATTCGTACATCTTCAAGGGAGGAGGACCATGCCAGGTCCGTTTCACTAATTCTGACTGCAGGCAAGTGTTCACACCCATTTATAAGTAATTGTACCTAATAACGTGACAACTTCTTCATTGAAAATGCACAGATATGGCATACCCCAGTCAATATGACAAGAAATTGGAAGTAAAACACTAACAAAAACTACAAAATCAGGTGTGACACCTTTGGCTGAGAGCAAGCAATAATTTTGGATCCAGCCATTATGGAATACAAAGGATAAAATGGGTTTCAATCATTTTTGAATGCTTGTGACTTTTCTCTATAGAGGGTTGCACCATTTGGACATGAACTGTACTTTAATCATTGAAGCGTGGCTTAACTCAAACATTCATTTTGATTGCAGATATCTGGAACTATAAAATGCATGCATAATAAGTTTAGTTCTTATTGTATTAAATGTTAGAGATGGAATTGAATCTAAATATCCTTCGGTTGTTTTTCTAAGTATATAAACCTGCTGGACATATAGGATACTGGCTTGTTTCCTAAAACTGTGCCAGTGATGCCTTAAAAGTAATTCATAATCCTCTGACGACTAAGGAAGTAGAATCAAATCTGATACTTCTGCTTGGTATCCTAAAACTGATCATCACAGTTATTTTTATGGGACAGCACAGCAATACTGATCATCACACATATCATTGAATCATACCAAACACCCATTGTACTGGATTGTTCTAAGAAGTAGTCACTAGAGCCAAGTGCATTGTATATATGATATATAACATCTTGTGTTGCAGACTGCACGTCACTGCTGTTCTTGGCCTTGATTCTGTGACAGATCAAGTAACTACAGAATATGTCTAAATGATTTTTTATAACATTTGAGATATAGAACCATGATGGTCGTAGTTAGCACTATAAAATGTTATCGCATTTACTAGATCTTTCTACTAAAATAATGCGCATTACACAGCTCCACAATGCTTCTTTTATCTGATTTGCAGAAGAACGACATACAGAAAAGCTTCTTGATCCTGCAACTTTATCATCAGGTTGATATCTTAGTAGAATTCGAATGTCTTTCACAGGCGAGTTTTCTGTGCCAGCCTCTCTTCTTATCATCCTTGTGATTCTCCTGATTTGCTTTATGTGCTTGTATTCGTTATACAGTCTTGCCACATACTTGGGATTTCTTGGTGTAAAAAGTCTGAGCTACACAGTATCTCCCTGGATAACCTATCTTTAGCACTATGAATGAGAACTCCATATGGTAGGAAAGTGTAATAACTACCCATATGTACCAAAAAATTGGGGCCACGCCTTCTTTGTTTGTGAATACTACGAAGTCGTTCACAATCAGGATCCATTGTCTTTAAAATGAAGCTTACTGTTTTCTGTTGTACTCTTACACCACATATTGTATCCATGAAGATCTATAACCATAAAAAATGTAAACAAAAACAGTAAAATTTCATTATTTTTGATACGGCAGCTCTGATAGAACTTTGACATTGTCAGCACCATGAATTGTGTCTTGTTGATATTCGTTGTTGTACTTTTCTGACACTGATTGATAGCTAGTGCACAGTTAACAGGATGTCTGTATTTATGTAGCCTTGTGCAAATAGTACCAAACGAATCTGTTATACTCGTATTTTACCAGGCTCGGGGAACACTGCATCCACACTTCCAACCGTAGACACAAAGTCAATCACCTATAAAATATAAAAATTATTAAGTAGTATCAAATAAGTCTTTGTTTTGCCAATTTAAGGGTTATTTTAGTTATAATTATTTTTTTCAGAAACATCATAATATTATAAAATGTGCAAGCACAAGTCATATTAGCATGCACAAGTATAAGGTAGCTATAGAGTAAAATGTGAATATTAAGGTATCACAACATGGGTAAAGGGTTGCGACTTCGATCCCGGCCTGGTCCCATACTTTCGTGACGATTGATCATGAAATAATTTTTATTGTCATTGTCCTCCCTTCCGCTGAATCATTCAAGAAGAGTTGTTGTCAGTTACAAACAAAAGTATGTGCACAAAGTACTGGTTAGCTGCTTGTTCAAGCTTGCCCATAGCCAGGACCATAGCTGTTGACTTGGGGCGTAAAGCAATTAAACAAAAAACAACATTGGTAAAAACATCAGAAAATGTATTACTTATGTCAATGCCTCCCATTAGTCTAAGACCCTTGCACTGACAGCCACTTAAGTACACAGTGGATCATCATTTAGTGGGAATCTTGTTCAACTTTGAGAATAGTAAAGATCTTGTCAGCATGAGTGTAGCTTTTTGGTAACGCTTTAACGTATGAACCGTTTGGTGGATTTCAACAAAACGTGCTTAGGTATTTACTTAGTAATCTAAGAATATACATGTAATTTAAAAATAACAGGGTTTCAAAAAATAACTGTCATGGTGGTCATTTAGATTTTCATATTTTATTCCCCAACTTCCAGTTGTATAATGCTGGCATTTTGTTAGTTGCATCTAGACATAATAGAGGTTCAAAGATGAAACAACAAATATATAATCACCATGGTGGTCATCTGTATAATGTTTCATATTGACACATCAAGCTGATATTTTGGGGCATCAGGTCATGGGAATGGGGTCAGGAAGGTCTAAAGTCATCTTTTTTTCAGAAAATGGTCATGCTGCATATCAAATTAAAGAGAATCACGAATGCAGCCGCAAGCTAGCAAATACTTTGCCCGCAGACAGCCTCGACCCTGGGATGGGGCTATTAGGTCAAAATTCAACTTTTTCAGAACATGGTCATGTTGCATAGTAATTTAAAGAGAATCACAAAATTAAGCAGCAATGACCCCTTCCCCCACCCCCCGACCCTGGGGATGGGGTCAGTAGGTCAAAATTTAACTTTTCTAGAACATGGTCATGTTGCATATTCATTTAAAGGGAATCACGAGCTGTAGGTAGCAAATATATTGCCCGCAGATCCCTACCCACCCCAACCCTCCGGATGGTGTCAGTCGGTAAAAATCCAACTTTTTAGAATATGGTCATGTTGCATATCAATTTAAAGGGAATCGCAAAATTAAGCAGCATTGAAGCAAACATTTTGCTCTCAAACCCTTACCCAACTACCCTCACCACCCCTGACCCTGGGGATTGGGTCACTAGGTCATTAACAACTTTATCAGAACATGGTAATATTACAAATCAAATTAAAGAGTATCACAAATGCAGCAATATGGTAGCAAATATTTTGCTTGCAGACCCCCTAACCCCCCACCCTGGAGATGGGGTCAGTAGGTCAAAATTTAACTTTTCTAGAACATGGTCATGTAGCATATCCATATAATGAGAATCACGAGCTGTAGGTAGCAAATATATATATATATTGCCCACAGATCCCTACTCAACCCCCACACTCCCCTGACCCTTTGTGATGGTGTCAGTAGGTAAATATCCAACTTTTTCAGAACATGGTCATGTTGCATATTAAAATAAAGAGAATCATGAATGCAGCAACATGGTAGCTAATATTTTGCTCGCAGACACAACTGACCAAGGGGATGGGGTCAAAAGGTCAAAATTCAACTCTTTTAGAACATGGTCATGTTGCATATCAATTTAAATTGAATCACGAAATGCAGCAGCATGGTAGCAACCACCAACCCCGAGGATGGTGTCAGTAGGTCAAAATTTAACTTTTTCAGAACATGGTCATGTTGCATATCAAATGAAAGAGAATCACGAATGCAGAAACATGGTAGCAAATATTTTGCCTGCAGACACTCCCAATATGTTCTTCAAAGGGTATCCTTTGGAAGCAAAGACTGCACCAAAGAACTGAAACTAGAGTGTGCATATTTTCCAGGCCAAACTAGCTAGTTTCTGCCATTTAGGCTTCATCAGTGACCCTCATATAGTTTTAAACTTCCACAATGAAACCCATGATCCAAAAGAGCAAGAAAATAAAATCTACACTATAGTGAAGGGCAGGGGGTGGTTCTACCGCCGCCACACAGTCCAAGTCACCAGCTGTAGTGAAGTCAAATATGTTCTTAAAAGGGTATCCTTTGGAAGCAAAGACTGCACCAAAGAACTGAAACTAGAGTATGCATATTTCCTGGGCCAGACTAGCTAGTTTCTGCCATTTAGGCTTCATCGGTGACTCTCACATAGTTTCAAAGTTTCACAATGAAACCCATGATCCCAAAGGACAATTTCAATTATTTCAGAACATGGTCATGTTTCCAATCAAATCAAAGAGAATCACGAATGCAGCAACATGGTAACAAATATTTTGCTCACAGACCCCCTTACCCCCAGCCCTGGGGATGGGGTCAGTAGGTCAAATTTAAACTTTTTCAGAACATGGTCATGTTGCGTATCAAATTAAAGCTTATCACAAAACAAGCAACATGGTAGCAAATATTTTGCCCGCAGATACCCCTGACCCTGGGGATGGGGTCAATAGATCAAAATTCAACTTTTTCAGAATATGGCCATTTTGCAAATCAGATTAAAGAGAATCACGAATGCAGCAAAATTGTAGCAAATATTTTGCCGGTAGACAGCCCTGACCCTGGGGATGGGGTCAGTAGGTCAAAATTCAACTTTTCAGAACATGGTCCTGTTGCATATCAAATTAAAAAAATCACGAATGCAGCAACATAGTAGCAAATATTTTGCCCACAGACAGCCTTGACCCTGGGGATGGGGTTAATAGGTAAAAATTCAACTTTTGCAGATCATGGTCATGTTGCATATCAATTAAAAGGGAATCGCAAAATTAAGCAGCATGGTAGCAAGTATTTTGCTCTCAGACCCAACTACCCTCCCCAACTCCGACCCTGGGGATTGGTTCGCTAGGTCAAAAACAACTTTTTCAGAACATGGTCATGTTACATATCAAATTAAAGAGAATCACGAATGCAGCAATATGGTGGCATATATGGTGGCAATATGGTGGCAAATATTTTGCTCGCAGATCCCCTAGCCCCCGACCCTGGGGAAGGGGTAAGTAGGTCAAAATTCAACTTTTCTAGAACATGGTCATGTTGCATATCTATTTAAAATTTAATGAGAATCACAAGCTGTAGCAGCATGGTAGCAAATATTTGGCCCGCAGATCCCTACCCACCCACCCACACACACCCCGACCCTGGGGATGGTGTCAGTAGGTATAAATCCATTTTTTCAGAACACAATCATGTTGTATATTAAATTAAAGAGAATCACGAATGCAGCAACATGGTAGCTAATATTTTGCTCGCAGACACATCCGACCCTGGGGATCGGGTCAGTAGGTCAAAATTCAACTTTTTTAGAACATGGTCATGTTGCATATCAAAGTGAATCACTAAATGCAGCAGCATGGTAGCAAATAAGTTGCTCGCCGAAGACCTCTACCTCCCTCCCCCCACCACCAACCCTGAAAACGGGGTCAGTAGGTCAAAATTTTACTTTTCCAGGACATGCTCAGGATACATATCAAATTAAAGAGAATCACGAATACAGAAACATGGTAGCAAATATTTTGCCCGCAGACACTCCCGACCCTGGGTATGGAGTCAGTAGGTCAAAATAAAACTTTTTCCGAACATGGTGTTGTTGCATATCAGATTAAAGAGAATTACGAATGCAGCAATATGGTAGCAAATATTTTGCCCATAGATACCCCTGACCCTGGGGATGGGGTCAATAGGTCAAAATTCAACTTTTTTCAGAATATGGTCATGTTGCATATCAGATTAAAGAGAATCACAAATGCAGCAACATCATAGCAAATATTTTGCCCTCAGACAACCCGACCCTGGGGTCAGTAGGTCAAAATTCAATTTTTTTTTAACATGGTCCTGTTGCATATCAAATTGAAGAGAATCACGAATACAGCAACATCGTAGGAAATATTTTGCACGCAGACAGCCTCGACCCTGGGGATGGGGTTAATATGTCAAAATTCAACTTTCTCAGATCATGGTCATGTTGCATATTAATTTAAAGGGAATCAGGAAATTAAGCAGCATCGTAGCAAATATTTTGCTCTCAGACCCCTACCCAACTACCCTCCCCACCCCGACCCTTGGGATTGGGTCACTAGGTCAAAAACAACTTTTTCAGAACATGGTAGTGTTACAAAACAAATTAAAGAGAATCACAAATGCAAAAAACACGGTAGCAAATATTTTGCTGCAGACACCCCCGACCCCGGGAATGGGGCCAATAGGTCAAAGTTCAACTTTTTCAGAATATTGTCATGGTGCATATTAAATTAAAGAGAATCACGAATGCAGCAACATGGCAGCAAATATTTCGCTCGCAGAACCTCCCCCCCAAAACCCTTGGGATGGGGTCAATAGGTCAAATTGAATGGAATCACGAATTGCAGCAACATGGTAGCAAATATTTTGCCCGCAGATTCCCCCCCTCCCCCAGCGCCAGTGGCCCGGTCAATATGTCAAAAGCCAGAACGTGGTCATGTTGCATATCAAATTAAAGGGAAACATGAATGCAGCAACATGGCAGCAAATATTTTGCACGCAGACCCCCTCCCCGCAGGACCCTAGTGTGTGCGATCAATAGATTAAAATTCAAGTTTTCAAAACATGGTCATGTTGCATGTCAATTTAAAGGGAATTATGAAAGCATCAACATAGTAACACATATTTTGTCGCAGACACCTCCCAAGGTGAACTTAGGGGTTGGAGGAAAGGGGTTTATGTTTAGTGATTTATAAGTTTCTCTAAAATAAACCTTCGCCTGGGATATAAATTCGACAAATTTGCCTTGTTTGACCTCTATTCGGCCAGGCGACACATCCAATTCTTGGAATTCTAATGTGAGTATATGGTACTAATTTCTCTTTCATGTGTGAAAAATTGGTACCAATTCCTCTCACATGTGTGAAAAATTGTATCCAATTCATCTTACATGTGTAGAATGGTACCATTTCCTCTTACATGTTTGAATAATTTTAACCAATTCATCTTACATGTGTAGAATGGTACCTATTCCTCTAACATGTGCGAAAAATTGTAACCAATTCATCTTACATGTGTAGAATTTGTACTAATTCTCTTACATATGTGAAAAATTGTAACCAATTCATCATACATGTGTAGAATTGGTACCAATTCTTTTTACATGTAAAGAATTGGTACCAGTTCCTCACGCATGAGAAGAATTGGCATCAATTCCTCACGCATGAAAAAAATTGCTACCAATAATTCACACATGTGAAGAATCTCATTTAGATATATAGTTGTCTGCAGCTTCTAACTATGGTATGCGTGCCAATGTAGAATGCAGAAGTTTTGTAGGGTACTTTTTCGATGTGAGGAATTTTCATGATTGCCACATGAATTTTGACTACGTGCGTATTTCTCTTACACATGAGAAATATTTGTATGAAATCTGAGACGTATTGGTACCAATTATTCACTTGATGTGAGAATTGGTACCAATTATTCGGCCTGAAATTTACGAAGTGTAAAGAATTACGGTTCAAAATAACCCTACAACAACGCACCTAACTTAATTCACAATGTGAATTTTAGTCATAATTATAAAGAAACTCACTTGCACACACAGTTGAAACTTTCCTCAACCAACCCAATTCAAACCACCACGCCACGTGGCACGTGGAGGCAAAACAATGATCTAAAATCTGTGATTTACACAGTTAATATATATAACACTGTACAGTACGTCACCTTATCTGTATTATGAGCTATATACTACTATAAAAACACTTTGAAATAATTAAATACTTACCTTTTGTTTCAGAAAAATCCTTTTTTCGACCATCGTCAGACCTCCCGTCTTCAACAGCCTCAGAGTACTAAAGGTGTGGCGTAGGCAGCTAAAACTCTTCTCGCAAAACGCTTTAATGAATTGTTTAATAGCGATTTCTTTTCGAATTGCATGAACATTTTATCGAAGGATTTTTAATTATGTAACAATAAACGAAAATATCAAGACATTGCGACATAATAATGGCACATTGCAATAACTTTATGCATCTTGCCGTGTTGTTTATTAGCTTTTTCAAGTAAAACATATCGGAAAGGTAGATATTAACGCCAGAAAAAATAAAATATTTAGCGAGAAAAACATTCTTTTTCTGTCGGATTTAAGTAGCAAGTGGTGGCGTATATACGCTTCCGTAAATCTCTGTGCTTTTTACGGAAGCGTATATGCGCCACCAGTTGCTACTTAAATCCGTCAGAAAAAGACTGTTTTTCGCGCTAAATATTTTATTTTTTCTGGCGTTAATATCTACCATTTCGATATGTTTTAGTTGAAAAAGCTAATAAACAACACGGCAAGAAGCATAAAATTATTGCAATGTGCTAATATTATGTAGCAATGTCTTGATATTTTTGCTTATTGTTACATAATTAATTCTCCCTCTAAAAAATGTTCACGCAATTCGAAAAGAAATCGCTATTTAACTCTTCATTAAAGCTCTTTGCGAGAAGAGTTTTAGCTGCCTACGCCACACCTTTAGTACTCTGAGACTGTTGAAGACGGGAGGTCTGACGATGGTCGAAAAAAGGCTTTTTTCTGAAACAAAAGGTAAGTATTTAATTATTTTCAAAGTGTTTTTATAGTAGTATATATCTCATAATACAGATAAGGTGGCTAACTGAACAGTATTATAAATATTAACTGTGTAAATAACAGATTTTGGATAATTGCTTTACCTCCACGTGCCACGTGGCGTGGTGGTTTGAATTGGGTTGGTTGAGGAAAGTTTCAACGGTGTGTGCAAGTGAGTGTCTTTATAATTATGACTATAATTCACCTTGACTATCACAATATGAATTATGTTAGGTGAGTAGTTGTAGGGCTATTTTGAACCGTATTTTTTACACTTCGTAAATTTCAGGCCGAAGAATTGGTACCAATTCTCACATCTCGTGAATAATTGGTACCAATACGTCACAGATTTCATACCAATTTTTCATGTGTGTGAGAAATATGCACGTAGTAAAATTTCATATGGCAATCATGCAAATTCCTCACATCGATAAAGTATCCCACAAAGCTGCTGCATTCTACATTGGCTCGCATACCATAGTTAGAAGTTGCAGACAACTATATATCTAAATGAGATTCTTCACATGTGTGAATTATTGGTATCAATTCTTCTCATGCGTTAGGAACTGGTACCAATTCTTTACATGTTAGAGGAATTGGTACCAATTCTACACATGTAAGATGAATTGCTTACAATTTTTCACACATGTAAGAGGAATTGGTACCAATTTTTCACACATGATAGATGCATTAGTACCAATTATTCACACTAGAATTCCGAGAAACGGATGTGTCACCTCAAACAAGGCAAATTTGTCGAATTTATATCCAGGGGAAGGGTTATTTTTTGGTCAGGTGTGGTACTTGATTGTATCGATTCCTGATCTTTGCAACCTTACTTACTTTGATTATCAGAGTTGTTTTGTCTGTGCTGCGTGGCGGCCCTAAAAAGTCTCCCCGCACTTTCATTTAATGCTCTTATTTTTCCAATCCTCAGGATTGTGTGTACAATCTCCTTCCATTATTCCTGTCCCTGGATATCCTCTATGTCTTGTACCGTAGGGTCTTTCATGCAAACCAAATATCTATGTGTCTTGATCCACATCTGAATTAAGGGTGAGGTTGGCGCCGTTAAACCGGTTTAAGCCCTCCAGTAAAATATTTTACTGACCGTTCCAAGGCGGTACTTCTTTTGTGGATCTTTTATGTTTTTGTTCTGTCTTGTGTTTGCTATGTTTTGTGCACGTCTGTTTATATGTGCTTCGTGGTCACCTGCTGGGAAAGGGCTGACCTCTTGGCTCTCGTTTGTGGTGTCTTCTGTGAGTTTGTCACTTTCCCATTGGTATCCTGGGTCAGGTGTGGTACTTGATTGTATCGATTCCTGATCTTTGCAACCTCACTTACTTATTTTAGAGAGACTTATAAATCACTAAACATAAATCCCATTTCTCCAATCTCCAACGACCTTGGGTCGGGATTTTCTACATTCGAGATTCCCTTTAATTTGTAATGCAACATGACCATGTTCTGAAAAAGTTGAATTTTGATCTTTTGACCCCATACCCTAGGGTCCTGGGGGAGGGGGGTTTGCGTGCAAAATCTTTGCTGCATTCATGATTCCCTTTAATTTGATAAATTATGCAATACAGCCATGTTCTGAAAATGTTGACTTTTGACCTACTGACCCATCCCGAGGGTCGGAGGAGGGGGATAGCGGTCTCCGGGCAA
Source organism: Loripinus fragilis (assembly GCA_964019695.1). Taxonomy (NCBI): domain Eukaryota; kingdom Metazoa; phylum Mollusca; class Bivalvia; order Lucinida; family Lucinidae; genus Loripinus; species Loripinus fragilis. Next base: position 144,621 of record CAXHUL010000575.1, read on the forward strand.
AACATTTGCCACCTTACTGCTGCATTTTGTGATTCCCTTTAAATTGATATGCAACATGACCATATTCTCAAAAGTTTTTGACCTATTGACCCCATAAAAAATAGTAAATGAGTATGATCAGGAAATACCACAATCACAAACTGCAGACAACCCCGTGGCACCGCAAGGAAGAGCCGCTCAACTATCACGAGACACCAGGAAGACAAATTAAGCAAAGCAATCAGCTCTCTCTTCCCCATCAAGAAGATTGCAATACTAAAATGGACATAAAGTAACGTACAACAAAACATAGAACAATTACAGACTCCCACAAGGGGAATAACAATAAACAAAAAGTCAACAACAACAGAACCACTGCCTTAGAACGGACATCAGCCTAAGCCACCTGGGGGCTTAAATGCATTCCACTGGTACCAAATCTTCGCCCTAGATTCTGCTGTAGTTGAAGTACAAAAAATATTCAGCTCGCATGGAGGCCATCTAACTAATGCAATGTATCATCATGGAAAAACACTCTAATCAAATTACTACACCATGATGAAACAAAGAAAAGGGCTCATGACTCACAGATAGTCAGAGCTAAAGAAAACCTCAAGTTGAACCACGGTGGGTCCAGCTACAGATAAGCATCAGGCACCAACCCACCGATTAAAGCTTTACGTCAGAGCCGTCATAGAGTCTGAGGCCTGACCCACCGTCGTGCAATTAAAGAGGAAACCATAGCTATAAACCGTGATTGGGTTTAAAACTAGGCATGCAGATTGTCGCATGATATCCAAGTTATATCCAAAATTAGTAAATGAGTATGATCAGGAAATACCACAATCACAAACTGCAGACAACCCCGTGGCACCGTGAGGAAGAGCCGCTCAACCATCACGAGACACCAGGAAGACAAATTAAGCAAAGCAATCAGCTCTCTCTTCCCCATCAAGATGATTGCAATACTAAAATGGACATAAAGTAACGTACAACAAAACATAGAACAATTACAGACTCCCACAATGGGAGCAACAATTAACAGAAAGTCAACAACAACAGAACCACCGCCTTAGAACGGACAGCAGCCTAAGCCACCTGGGGGCTTAAATGCATTTTACTGGTACCAAATCTTCGCCCTAGATTCTGCTGTTGTTGAAGTACAAAAATGTTCAGCTCGCAACCCTTATATAACGCTTAACTATCTTTTTGAATTGATCACTAAAATTAGGTTTTCCAACAATTCGTTTGAATTTATAGACTAAATCACCATAAAATATAGGTTCTGATATGCCTTGTTGCAGAAGAGTTTTTAACCCAATGTTGTATTTAACAATTAACTCTGAGTGTCTGTGGTAGAATTTAGAAAATGCTTTTCGAATTTTATGATATCTATAACCTTGTTTTAATAATTTAGCAGTTAAAAATAAGTTTCTGTTGTTGAAGTCATCAACATTAGAACATACTCTAGCAAAACGAATAAGCTGAGAAATATATACACCATAGGAAGGAGAGCGAGGAACATCTCCATCAATCCTCTGGGTCGGGGGTGTCTGCGAGCAAAATATTTGCTACCATATTGTTGCATTCATGATTTTCTTTAATTTGATAGCCCTTAGTTTTAATGTGGAACAAGACACATAGATGTTTGGTTTGCATGAAAGACCTCTAACTTATCCATGAATTATCTCCTTAAACATATAAATTAGGATATAAAAAGGATATAAAGCAAAGATAAGGACTCACTAGTACATAAAACTGAATACCTGAGCAATAGAAATCCAATAGTTAAACTCCGGTGGGCCTGACAACAGCCAAAACATCAGGCCCAACCATCTCATCCATTTTTAAGTCCGAACTGTCATTGAGGCATACATGTAAACATATCTAAATTACCGTAGGGTTCTTTAATCTGCACAAGGGATGCCTTCTTTATACAGGGGGCATCCACTTAACGATTCGAAGGACGGTACGCTTTTGTAGTGTAAAGTATAGCTTACATACGTTATAAATGTATTGAGCAATAGCTTTAAAAGTTGCAATTCTTCTTCGAACCTATCTACCCAAACGCAAAAGCTGTATTCATTCATTGGCTTTTCAAGTATCTCAATTCGAAGGTAGCCATTTTCGGTACAACTGTGCCTAATTAAAATTATATCTTATAGCTCCCCAAATCATATGCTATTGGTACTTAAAAGAATCACATTAATGACAAAAAGTTTTAAATCTATATCTAGTATAGCGGCCATATTGGATAGTGTCATTTGGAAGAATCAAAAACTACTCGATGACCTGATGCCCAAAAATATCAGCTTGAAGTATTAATATGAAACATTATACAGATGACCACCATGGTGATCGTATTTTTGTTGTAACATCTTTGAACCTCTTTAATGTCTAGATGCAACTAACAAAATGCTAGCATTATACGACTGGAAGTTGGAGAATAAAATATGAAAATCGATTGTTTTTCAAAATGATCACCATGGCAGTTATTTTGTGAAACCCCTTTATCATTAAATCTTATTCTTATATTACTAAGTAAATACCTATGCACGTTTGGTTGAAATACATCAAATCGATCATACGTTAAAGCGTTACCAAAAAGCTACACTCACGCTGACAGGGCCTTTACCATTCTCAAATTGGACAGGATTCGCACTAACCGCTGATTCACCGTGTACTTAAGTGTCTGACAGTGCAAGGGTCTCAGAGAGATGGGAGGCATCGGTATTACGAATACATTTTCTCATGTTTTACCCATGTTGTGATACCTTAATGTTTACATTTTAATGCATAGCTACCTTATACTTGTGCATGCTAGTATGACTTGTGCTTGCAAATGTTATAATATTATGATGTCTCTGGAAATAAATAACTAAAATAACTCTTAAATTGGTCAAACAAAGACTTATTTGATACTACTAAATAGTTGTTTTATTTTGTAGGTGATTGACTTTGTGTTTACTATTGGTAGTTTGGATGCAGTGTTCCCAGAGCCTGGTAAAATACAAGTATAACAGTTTTTGTTTGGTACTATTTTGCACAAAGCTACATCAATAGAGACATCCTGATAATCGCACACTATATATCAATCGGTGTCAGAACATTACAACAACGAATATCATTAAGACACAATTCATGTTGCTGACAATGTCAAAGTTCCATCAGAGCTGCTGTAGCAAAAATAATGATATGACACAGTTTTGTTTACATTTGTCATGGTTATAGATCTTTATGGATACAAGATGTGGTGTGAGAGTACAACAGAAAACAGTAATTTTATTTTAAAGACAATGGATCCTGATGGTGAACGACTTTGTAGTATTCACAAACAAAGAAGGCAGGCCCCCAATTTCTTGGTACACATGGTTAGTTATTACAATCTCCTACCATATGGGTTTCCAATTCATGGTGCTAAAGATGGGTTCTCCAGGGAGATACTGTGGGGCTCAGACTTTTAACACCATAAAAAATCCAAGTATGTGGCAAGACTGTGTTACGACTACAAGCACATAAAGCAAATCAGGAGAATCCCAAGGATGATAAGAAAAGATGCTGGCACAGAAAACTCGCTTGTGAAAGACATTCGAATTCTACTAAGATATCAACATGATGATAAAGTTGCAGGATCAAGAAGCTTTTCTTTAAGTCGTTCTTCTGCAAATCAGCTAAAAGAAGCATTGTGGAGCTGTGTTATGCGCATTTAAGTAGAAATATCTAGTAAATGCGATAACATTTTATAGTGCTTGCTACGACCATCCTGGTTCTGTATCTCAAATGATATAAATAAATCACTTAAACATATTCTGTAGTTACTGGAACTATCACAGAATCAAAGCCAAGAACAGCAGTGACGTGCAGTCTTGAACACAAGATGTTATAGATCATTAATCCAATGTACTTGGCTCTAATGGCTACTTCTTAGTACAATTGAGTACAATGGGTGAATGGTATGAGACAATGATATGCTTGATGATCAGTATTTCTGTGCTGTTCCATACAATAACTGAGATGATCAATTTTAGGACAAGAAGCAGAAGTATCAGAGATGGTTCTACTTCCTCAGTCGACAGAGGATAATGAATTACTTTTTAAGGCATTACTTGCACAGTTTTAGTTAACAAGCCAGTATCTTATATATCCAGCAGGCTTATATGTCATTTATGTGGCTTATTTATCTATTTTGCGTTTCTATGATAAAGGTATAGGTTATATTTTGTATTTGTTATATAATATACATTCGCAACTCTATTTTGAATATTATATGACCAGAACATATTATAACTACACCTGTATAGCCCTGACCAAGTTGTTTCCTATGGTTGTGGCACACTGGATTTAGATTTTGAAATATGCATATATTATGTTGCATTTTATTGAACTTTCTTAATAGAAGGGTTTCGGTAGAAAATTATTGGTTTGAGAAAAATAGTTTGACAGTTTTTAAGCTCAAATAAAATATTTATTCTAAGATGTATATTGTTACTCAGTTTCCCTAAAATCGAACATGTAATTGTGTATGAAATGGTTTCTATGATGATATAATCATGTGATCAAAATGACCCTCCATGTACATCCTAGATCCAATTCCATTGAATGGGCCAAAGAGCTCAGAATGTTCATTTAGGAGACTGTCATTTCTATTCTAGCCATGTATGAGTTCAGATTGTAATGTAGTACACTAAGCATTCAGTTAAGAGTCAGACAACTAGTGCTTTCACGATCTGACAGGAGTCTTTGGTATTAGCGGATTCTCATAGCTAAAATTCTTAGCTTTCTTTCTACAGGCAACAAAGGCTCTCCTGATTAGACTGTGTAAATGCCTAAGCATATCGGTCAATTTTCTTTGTGCAAAAACATAGCTTTTCTTCAATTTATGATTTTGCTCACACGTCAAAAATGTTTCTGAAACTTTATTGATATATGTGATAAGAACACAGTTAACAAGCATCATATAGCCTTTGCTTAAAAAACTGTCTTTAATATTCCTGTCAATGTCATGAATCATTGAAAATTAAAAAGTAAATCCTATGAAAATAGATTCTGCGACCGTTTCTGAACTACGCTTAAGTTATAAACTCTTATTTATAGAGGCAAACATTGAGTATGACTTGGAAATACCATAATCAAACACTGTATACCAAACTAGGGTAACGCGATGTCAATAAGTCATTTAAAGTAAAGCAGTAAAATCTCGCTTTCCCAGCGTGAGGATAAAAAGTAGAAAGGCACTGAATACTTCACAACATGATTCAAGGAAGGGCAAATATCTTTTCCCCGCCATTCGGGAAATTGTCATCTCAAAGCTTATCTTCTGGCATATATGTTATTTTAAAGCATATACCTAGTTTTTTGTGAACAAATATGCCCACATAAACTGTTTGGACCCATGAAAGAATCCATAGGACCAGTTGGTAAAGTGTGCATTTCCATCTGCACCTTTTGGAGGGTGGGCTGTCTGGGAGTTAAAAATAACGTTTTACACAGTAAGATTAATTTTATTATGTGACCATCCAAGGTCATGTATGTGACTAATAACCTATTGTCATCTCCACCCCATAGGCAATTAATCTGAGAGATGTGAACATCAATGAGTCTAAAAAGAAAATGAGATCACCTTACGAACTTTAGACAGATTTTAAGCAGATCTTATTGGTAATTTGAATAGCATTCATTGTGCCAACTATTATAATATTTTAGATACCCTGAATCTAAAATGAAGCGATTAAATTTTATGTGACCTTTTCATTTGGCCCTGAGGTAATCTAAGTGACCTAAATTACATAAGTAAGATAGGGGGCAAAGATCAGCAAACGATACAATAAAGTACTACACCTAAGTAACATATCGCCATCTACATCCCTAGGCAATAGTTGTTCCAAATACGAACATCACCTACAATATAACCACTGGTGCCCAACTCCCTCACAAAGATTTTAAAAAATTCACCAACATGTCATCATGAAACGATTCGGATAACAGAAGGAGACAGTTAAATTTAATTCATTTAAAATTTATCGGTTATAAATGTCAAATGTATGCTTTAATTGTTTGAATAGATATTGCCAGATGTATTTCCCAATTCGAATTTCTTAGTCGTATATCGTTTATGATGAAAAAAACAACACCAACTTAATTGCTGCATTTTTCACAGCATTGTGACGGGTTGGACACTGATCAGAGTTTTGATATCACTGTCTCTTTAAGACAATGTCCAAGATTGGACTTTGATATAGTCATGGTCTGGCTACGATAGTCCCAGTATGGCTAAGACATTTTAACTGCAGTATTAATCCAGCTTTTTAAAGAATATGTTGACCAAATTGCATGTTAATCAAGGAACGGTAAAATATCTTTTTAGCTTGTTAACATGTTGTCCTAATTCATATTCATCAAAATAAAAATATACAATAATTTATTTTTATTGTAAAACATACTTGAATACTGACTTAGTTTGAATAACCATGCTAGTATGTTTATTATTAGAGGTTGATGTCTTCAGTACTTTTCCCTGTTATGGATTGGCAAATAAATAACACAATACTTTGATAAGAAATTCAACGATTCTTGTTTAATGAAGTGCTTACACAATAGTATTACTCAAATTGATACAATACACCTAGGTAATCTTCTAACGCATACATTTTGGTTTTGGCATTTTCCTGAAAACTTGAATTTCAAATTAAAAATTAATTTAGAACAATGTTTCCCCGTAATGCATGGTTATTTCCAGAGACAACTGACTCAGAACACTTCAAATATTAAAGTTTGAGATGAAAACTTCAAAAACAAAAGTCAAATATTTACCATTTTTAAACAACAGAATGGCAATTTGTCAAGTTTTCCATTTTTATGACATATGAATATTAAGTCAAAAAATAGGAAAAAATCATCCAACTTCTATCTTCTACATTAATACAATTATAAGGACAATACACACACACAAGTAGTTTGATAACCATTAACAAAAACATCGCATATGTGCTCGATTGGGTTTCGATCAAGGTAGCATGATGGTCATGGTAAAATAATTCTGCTAGCTTACAGCAGAGTCCTGCTGACGGTACTCCAAGTGTGGAATTTTAGCTCACCAGAGCCGAAGGCTCAGGGTCAGCTTATAGGATGGGACTCAAGCCAGCGTCCATGTGTCCGTGTGTCCATGCATCCACACTTTCAAACATGAATATCTCTTAGATCAGCCTGCCGATCGTAATCAAATTTCATCAGGAGCATTATTGGGGTAGTGAATTGACTGCATTAGGTTTTGGGCCAGATCGGATCAGAACTCTGGTTTCCATGGCAACAGATAGCTCCCGTAGGGTTATAATTGGGAAAATCTTGTGACCACTCTAGCTCCTTCATTTTTGACCGGCTCTTCTTTATTCTTGCAGGTAACGAGGACGACCATAAAATCTCGAATGGGTTTGAAATTGCACAGGATCTGACCAGGGACTTATGAGTCAGCTGCCCTTGAGCGTCTGGAAAAATCCCCATAGACTTATAATGGGAGAAACGTTGTGACTAATCTAGTGCCTTCATTTTTTGATGGATCTTCATTATTCTTGCAGGTAACAAGACCAACCATAAAAGCTTGGATGAGTTTGATTTTCGGCAAGATTCCATCACTGACTTCGGAGTTAGCTGCCCTTGAGCGTCTGAAAAATCAATGAATAATGCTGTGACCACTCTAGCGCCTTCATTTTCGATTTGATCATCTTCATTCTTGCAGGCAACAAGGACACACGTAAAATCTTAGGTGGGTTTGAAATTCGGCCAGATCAGACCTTGGACTGTGGAGTTAGCTGCCCTTGAGCGTCTGGAAAAATCCCCATAGACTTGGAGAAATGTTGTGACCACTCTAGTGTCTTCATTTTTGGATGGATCTTCTTCATTCTTGCAGGTAACAAGACCAACCATACAAGCTTGGATGAGTATTGAATTTTGGCAAGATCCCATCACCTATTATAGAGTAAGCTTCCCTTGAGCATCTTAAAAAATGATGGATAATGTTGTGATCACTCTAGCGCCTTCTTGTTTTGATTGGATCTTCTTCATTCTTGCTGGTAACAAAGACAATCATAAAAACTTGGATAAGTTTTAAATTTAAGTAGATCCAACCTCAGACTGTGGAGTTAACTGCCCTTGAGCGTCATAAAAATCTGCATAGACTTACAATGGGAGATATTTTGTGATAACTCTAGCACCTTCATTTTTGAATGGATCTTCCTCATTCTTGAAGGTAACACGGTAACCTATTAAAGCTTGAATGAGTTTGATTATCCGCCACACCCGACCACCAACTACAGAGTTAGCTGCACTTTAGCATCAAAAATATAGCTGTATAATGTTTTAACCACTCTAGCGCCTTCATTTTTCATTTGATTTTTTCACCCTTGTAGGTTATCAGGACATACATTAAAGTATGGATAAGTCAGATTCTATCACTGACTACGGAGTTAGCTGCCATTGAGCATCTGAAAAATATACTTTCACCATTTTTATTTAGATCTTTATAATACTGACAGATAACCAGAACTGACATAATATCTTATGTTTTTGAACTAGTTCCTGGTCACTGTACTAAGTTCAGGGTTACCTGCCTTTGAGCATCTTAAATAATGGTATCTCCAAACACTACATGTATGCTGGCTCCAAGGTGAGCGATCGTTGCCCATTGGGCTACTTGTGTAAAAATTGAACTGACCAAAATCACATTAAAAAGTGCGTATGATCAGAAAATGCAGGAAATGCCAAAATCACACAATGCAGACCAACCAATGGCACCATGAAGAAGATACACAGAACAATAAGTCAAATGACATTAAAATTCAATTAAAGTAAAGCAACCAGCTCTTTCTTCCCCAGCGAGATGATTGCAAAACTAGAAACGGCACTAAGTAATGCATAGCAAAACAAGGACCAAACATAAAACCCCAACAAAATATGTGGGGCAACAATAAACAATGCACCACCAACAACAGAACCGCCGCATTAGAACGCTCAGCCGAAGTCACTGGGGGCTTACATTATTTTACTGCCAAATACATATATGAAATATTCGTCCTAGATTCAGCTGTAAAATGTTAAACCAGAAACAAAATGTTAAGCTTGCATGGAGGTCTCCTTCCTTACTTTCATGTATCCAATGTATCATCACTGGGATACAATCAAATTTATAAACATACCGTGATGAAACAAAGAAAATGGGTCTCAACTCACAGACAGTCAGAGCTAAAGAAAATCCCCAGTTGAACGACGGTGGGCCCAACCAAAGACAAACATCCGGCACTGACCCACCGATGAGTTTTTTTTACCAGGGTCGTCATTGATTCTGAAGCATGAGTCACCGTGAATTTCATGAATTTCTTATTACAAAATGACGGTTTTAATTGTTCAGCATGACAAATGAATTAAAATTGCCTCACTGAAACGCAAACTTGTGCCTAAATTCCAATTTTAGTGACTTTTGATGTTGACCCTTTCAAATTAAATAAGCTGTATATTGCATAATGCCCAAGGTATTGTTCTGAAAATTTCACACATGATGTCAATATTACTGAATTTCTATTTAACAACAGAATGATGATTACGTATAATATAATTAAGCTTTTGTAGTATATTGTTTACTGTATGCGTTAGAAGATTTCTTAAGTATATGATGACAACTCTACTTAACACATCTAGTTTCTACCGTTAAAGCTACATCTAACACCAATTTTACACTTTATATGTAAAATTATTAATAATATAAATCCATACAGAAGAGAAACCTTATGACAAGTCAATTCATACAGGAGAAGAACCTTATATCTACGATTTCATTATTGGTTCAAATGCTTCGTTAAAAACCAATTCAAAAGTTACCCCCTATCATACCTATTGGTTAAAATTAACTTTTTGCCCAAAGAAACATTTGCCCACAAAGGTATTTTCCTGTAAGACGGATGAAGATATTCATCAAAGAGCAACATTTATACTGTAGCTAGTTGCGTAGTCTAGACATACAACTCCGTTTCTTACCCTCACTTGTTCATGTAGAACACTGTTTTGTGATATCACAGACCAGACTCTGTTACACTTTATTCTGTTCACGGCACCACTGTGTGGTTTTAATGTACCTGAATGCCATATATGCTTGTAGTCTCAATGTTACTTTTTATACATCCTCTAAGAGGGTAGGAATGGAGAGGGTGGCGAGGGAAGGATAGGTCTTGTAATTCTGGCAAGTCAGGTGGAAGTGATAAGGTATCATAGTGACAAGATGAAAGACATGACACGATTATTTTTCATTGGGCGATAAACTGAACAATAATTAACCGACTATTTGTGGTAGACAGGTTGGATGATTGTAATGGATCGCTGTTGATAGAGTGCGATAAGTAGGGGTATGATAGATTATCTTAAACCTAAAACCATGCCTTCCCACCAACTTTGACCTACCATTTCTAACTATAATCCATACTACATGGTTGTATAGTGCAGTTAGTAACGTGTCTGGCTACAGATGCGAGCCTGACTGCAGATCAAGGGGTGACAAGTTCGATCCTTGCCGTTCCAATACTTTCTTGGAGATTGATCATGAAATAGTTTCTGGTGACATTCTCCTCCGTTTGGCTGAATCATTCAAGAAGGGCTGTTGCCAGTTACAAGCGAAGGTATGAGCATGAAGTACTGGCTAACCGCTTGTTCAAGCCTGTCCAGGAAAAAGTGTGGTTAGGTTAACTGAACGTCTTGCCATGACCATAGCTGTTGAATGGAGGTGAAAAGTAACAAAACAAACAAACAAACTATAATCTTTAACGATAAAAACCACTTCCTTGTATGTGGGTGACTGGAGAATACAGAGAATGTTGTCGACAGGATAATTTATTATTAAATAATTCACTGAATAGGACTTATAGAGAGTTAATAGATTCAAAGTAAGTAAGGGTACATTGATCAGGAATCGATACAATCAAGTACCACACCTGACCTAGGTTACTATTGGGAAAGTGACAAAGTTACAGTTATACACCACAAACGAGAGCCAAGAAGTCAGTCCTTTCCCAACAGGTGACCACAAGGCATAAATAAACTGATGCGCACAAAGGCATAACAAACACAAGACAGAAAAAACATAAAAGATCCCCAAAAGAAGTACCGCATTAGAACAGCCAGTAAAATATTTTACTGGAGGGCTTAAACTGTGTTTGCGGCGCCAACTTCACCCTTAATTTTGATGTAGAACAAGACACATAGATATTTGGTTTGCATGAAGACCCCTAATTTATCAGTGATTCATCTCTCAGAACATATAAATCAAGATATAAAAAGGAGATAAAGCAGAGATAAGGACTCAATAGAAATAAAACTGCAAACTAAGACTTGTAATATTAGAAGGACCCCAGGACCTCGTATGGGAAAGTGACAGAACAAGAAAACATTACATACAAGTGAACCAAGTAGTCAGCCCTTTGCCGACAGATGACCACAGGGGCTGCAAAAAAGAGGCAGCGCAGTATGACAAAGACAAAAGCAAACGATTAAGATCCACAAAAGAAGCACCACCTTGGAACCGTAAATAATAAAACTACTAGAAGGCATAAACTAGTTTCACGGTACAAACCTAAAAATAGTAAGTGAGTATGATCAGGAAATACCACAATCACAAACCGCAGACAACCCCATGGCAGAGCGAGAAAGAGCCGCTCAACCATCACGAGACACCAGGAGGACAAATTAAGCAAAGCAACTAGCTCTCTCTTCCCCATCAAGATGATTGCAATACTAGAATGGACATAAAGTAACGGACAACAAAACATAGAACAATTACAGACTCCTACAAGGGGAATAACAATAAACAAGAAGTCAACAACAACAGAACCACCGCCTTAATTCTGATGTATATCAAGACATATATGTTTGGTTTGCATAAAAGATCCATAATTTATCAATTAATCATCTCCTAGTACATATAAATCAAGATACAGAATGGAGATAAATCAAAGATCAGGACTTAACAGAACATACAGCTGAATATACCTGAAGAAAATCGATCCAACACTTAAAAGCTTATGGGCCCGACAACAGACGAAGAATCAGGCACCAATTATTTCATTTATGGATATGACTTTATGTCAGAACCGTAGTATAATCTGCGGTCTGACCAGCGGATGGCCAATCAAAGAGGAACGCACATTTGCCAATCGTTATTGGGTTAATTACCAAGCATTCGCAGTTTGCTGAAATACATAAATGTTATAGCCAATCTTTTTAAAATGAGAAATTATTTAAATAAACTTCTTAATGCCAACGACTTTCTTTAATTTATCACCAAGTCGCAATAAAGCTCTGGTTGGAAAGACCCTGCCGTAAGAGAGATTTAAGTCTGACATTGAATTTAGATATCAAGTCAAAGTATCGGAAATACAACTAAGAAAAACGTTTGCGAAGTTTATGATACAGATAGGCTTGTTTAAGAAACTTTCTGAGTTATAGCTAATTCTAGTTCTTATACGACAACATAACTTTCTAAATTGTTAACCTCGTGTCTTACAGCTGTTAAAAACATGTTATCAAGTATTGTGAAAAGGTATATGAAAGATCTGGTAAAAACCTATTTTGGTCTCTTAAAAATTCAGGTGAAATTTTAGATAAACTTAAAGCCAGGGATTTCAATGCGATCAGTTTGTCTACTTATGATTTTTCTACTCTTTACACTACTTTACCTCATAATTTAATTAAAGATAAACTTATTGATCTTATTGAAAGAACCTTCCAGAAAGAAGGCTCTCCTTACTTTGCATGTAATAACAGAAATGCATTTTTACATCAGAAAACCTAAAAAATATCATGCATGGTGTTGTCAAAATGTATGTGATGCGCTGACCTTTTTGTTGGACAACATTTTCATTCGATTTGGCACCAAGCTGTATAGACAAGTAGTTGGGATTCCTAAGGGCACTAATTGTGCTCCCCTGGTTGCAGATTTATTCCTGTTATGTTATGAGAGGGACTTTATGATGTCTCTTTCTGATGATAATCAGGCTGATGACATTGATGCGTTTAATTCTACATCCAGAAATTGGGATGATATTTTAAACATTAATAATATTTATTATCTAAAATTTCACCTGAATTTTTAATCGACCAAAATAGGTTTTTACCAGATCTCTCATATACCTTTTCACAATATTTGATAACATGTTTTTTAACAGCTGTAAGACACGAGGTTAACAATTTAGAAAGTTCTGTTGTTGTACAAGAACTAGAATTTGCAATAAATCTTGCTTTATAGGGTTTTTTATGGAGTTTAGGTAACCAGTACAACGTAGGAACTTTGTCTTGATTTTCTTTAGCTTTGACACCATATCAAGTCAAATATACCCTTCAGAGCTCAAACTTAATAAAGCCAACACCTCTAATACCAAAGCCGCATTTTTAGAATGGCAATTGTCTATTTCTAATGATATTGTTTCCACCAAAATTTATGATAAGCGTGATGACTTTGATTTTGAAATTGTCAATTTTCCATTTTTAGATGGTGATGTTCCTCGCTCTACATCCTATGGAGTCTATATCTCTCAACCCATTCGTTTTGCTAGAGCATCTAGCTGTGTTGCTGACTTCAACACTCGCAATAAATTGTTGGACTTTAATCTCTCTTGCGCCAAGGACTTTCTGAACCTGATTTCTATGGTGACTTGGTGTATAAGTTGAAGAAGATTGTTGGCTCTAATAATTTTTAGCGCAGTTCATTAAAATAATTTCCCATCATAAAAAGATTGGCTATAACATAATGTATTGCAACAGACTGCATGCTTGGTGATCAACCCAATCACGGTTGGCAGCTTTGCTTTCCTCTTTAATTGCACGCCAGAGGGTCGGACTTCAGACTCTATGATGGTTCCTACTTAAAGACTTATTTATTGATGAGATGGTGGGGGCCTGATGCTTTGGCTGTTTGTCAGGCCAACAGGGGTTTTCCTGTTGGATTTCTTTTGCTCCGGTATTCAGTTTTATTTACTGTTGAGTCCTTATCTTTGCTTTATCTCCTTGTTATACCTTGATTTATATGTTTTAGGAGATGATGCATTGATCAAAACATCTGAATTAAGGGTGAGGTTGGCGCCGTTAAACCAGTTTAAGCCCTCCAGTAAAATATTTTACTGACCGTTCCAAGGCGGTACTTATTTTGTTGATCTTTTATGTTTTTTCTGTCTTGTGTTTGCTATGTTTTTGTGCGCGTCTGTTTATATGTGCTTTGCGGTCACCTGCTGGGAAAGGGTTGGCCTCTTGGCTCTCGTTTGTGGTGTCTTTCTGTGAATTTGTCACTTTCCCATTGGTATCCTGGGTCAGGTGTGGTACTTGATTGTATTGATTCCTGATCTTTGCACCCTTACTTACTTTTAAAATTTTTCGCGAATGTTGAAGTCTGCAACATGACTAGATGTTCTAGCAAATCAGATAAGTTGACAAATTGTTGTAGTTTCACATTATACACAACTTAAAAACAGGGATGATTGGTCACGGGGTGGGGTGCAGTTGGTTAGGGCTGTCAAAATGCTTAAAACAGATTATTACAAAAGCAGCTTATTGGGCGTTATTTTGTAAAAAAACGTGAGCTCAACATCAATTTACAAGTGCATGTATACAGTATGTAGTTATGATACACCTTAGTGAACAGGACAGACTGATTGAACTGGAATCATAACTGGTATAATATATGTGTAAGTCATTTATAGGTAATAGTCAAAAGTCTTGGACAGCGGGGTTTGTGTTTCTAAGCTAGTCCAGTTTGCTGGGGCATCTAGCTGTGTTGCTGATTTCGAAACTCGCTGCTTGATCTAAACTCAAAAATTTCTTAAACAAGAATATCGGTATCATTAACTTTGCAAATCTTTTTTACAAAATTTTACCCCGGAAACTATGGTTTGGTGTCTGGGTTTGATATTGAGCTTGGGCTTTTTGACCCAGGGATCTATGGTGGCGACCTGGTGCATAAGCTAAAGAAAACTGTTGCCTCTAATAATTTTTCAGCGTCGTTCATTAAAATAGTATTACATTTTAAGAGATTTTTATAACATTATAGTGGTGGGCTGCATGCTTGGTGGTCAATTCGGTAGCTAGCAGTTGGCAACTTTGCTTTCCTCTTTAGTTGTACACTGGCGAGACAAACCTCAGGCGCTGTGACAGTTCTTACTTAGAGATTTGTCTATAGATGGGATGGGGTTGTGGCCTGGTGTTGTGTCTACCAGGGTTTGATTGTTGGGTTTCTTTTGCTCCAGTATTCAGTTGAATATGCTGTTGAGTCTTTATCTTGGTTTCATCTCCTTTTAATATCTCCATTTGTATTTTCTAGTGGATGATGCATCGATGGTTTGGAGATCTCTCATCCAAACTAAACATATATTTGTCTTGATTCACTTCAGAAATAAGGGTAAGGTTGGCACACTCAAACATATTCAGGCCCACCAGTAATTTTTTTACTGGCTGTTCTTTTGTGGATCTTTTTTGTTATTTGAATTTCATATCAGTTATGCTGTCTTGTCTGTTCCTTGCAGCCTTGTGATCACCTGTTGGGACAGGGCTGACCTCTTGGCTCTCTTTACGTGATATTTTTAGCTCCCCAGAGCCGAAGGCTCAGGGTGAGCTTATAGGATGGGAGTCGAGTGGGCGTCCATCCGTCCGTCCGTCCGTCTGTCCATCTGTCCGTCCGTCCGTATGTTCACACTTTCAACATGAATATCTCTGAGATCAGCCGGCTGATCGTAATTAAATTTCATCAGAAGCATTATTGGGGTGGGGGATTGACTCCATTAGGTTTTTGGCCAGATCAGATCAGAACTCTGGTTTCCATGGCAATAGACAGCTCCCATAAGGTTATAATGGGGCAAACCTTGTGACCACTCTAACTCCTTCATTTTTGATTGGTTCTTCTTTATTCTTGCAGGTAACGAGGACAACCATAAAATCTTGGATGGGTTCGAAATTGGGCAGTATTCAACCAAGGAGTTAGCTGCCCTTGAGCGTTTGGACAAATCCCCATAGACTTATAATGGGAGATAAGTTGTGACCACTCTAGTGCCTTCATTTTCCAATGGATCTTCTTAATTCTTGCAGGTAACAAGGTCAACTATAAAAGCTTGAATGGGTTTGAATTTCAGCAAGATTCCATCACTGACTTTGGAGTTAGCTGCCATTGAGCGTGTGAAAAATCAATAAATAGTGTTGTGACCACTCTAGCGCCCTCATTTTTGATTGGATCCTCTTTATTCTTGCAGGCAACAAGGACACCCATAAAATCTTGGTTGGGTTCGAAATTTGGCAGTATCAGACGAAGGACTTATGAGTTAGCTGCCCTTGAGCGTTTGGAAAAATCCCCATAGACTTAAAATGGGAGAAACGTTGTGACCACTCTAGTACCTACATTTTCCAATGAATCTTCTTTATTCTTGCAGGTAACAAGGTCAGCCATGAAAGCTTGGATGGGTTTGAATTTCGGCAAGATTCCATCACTGACTTCGGAATTAGCTGCCCTTGAGCGTGTGAAAAATCAATTAATAGTGTTGTGACCGCTCTAGATAACGCCTTCATTTTTTATTGGATCTTCTTCATTCTTGCAGGCAACAAGGACACTTATAAAATCTCGGATGGGTTCGAAATTGGGCAGTATCAGGCGAAGGACTTATGAGTTAGCTGCCCTTGAGCGTTTGGAAAAATCCCATAGACTTATAATGGGAGAAATGTTGTGACCATTCTAGTGCTTTCAATTTTAAATGGATCTTCTTCATTCTTGCATACATAAGAACATCTATTCAAGCTTGGATGAGTTTGAATTTGGTCAAGATCCCATCACACATTTTGGAGTTAGCTCCCCTTGAGCATTTTAAAAATTAATGAATGATGTTGTGACCACTCTAGCTCATACATTTTTGATTGGATCTTCTACATTCTTGCAGGCAACAAGTAAACCCATAATATCTCGGATGGGTTCGAAATTCAGCAGGATCCGACTTGGGACTTATGAGTTACCTGTCCTTGAGCGTTTGGAAAAATCCATATAGACTTATAATGGGAAAAATGTTGCAACCACTCTAGTGCTTTCAGTTTTAAATGGATCTTCTTTATTCTTGCAAACAATAAGGACAACTCTTAAAGCTTGGATGAGTTTGAATTTCGTCAAGATCCCATCACATAATTTTATTTTGTAGTTAACATCCCTTGAGCATCTTAAAAATTAACAAATTATGTTGTGACCACTCTTGCTCCTTCATTTTTAATTGGATCTTCTTCATTCTTGCAGGCAACAAGTAAACTCATAATATCTCAGATTGGTTTGAAATTCAGCAGGATCTGACCAGAGACTTATGAGTTACCTGCCCTTGAGCGTTTGAACAAATCCCTATAAACTTATAATGGGAGAAATGTTGTGACCACTCTAGTGCTTTCAATTGTAAATGGATCTTCTTCATTCTTGCATACAATAAGGACAACTATTCAAGCTTAGATGAGTTTGAATTTCGTCAAGATCCCATCACCTGTTTTGGAGTTAGCTACCCTTGAGCATCTTAAAAATTGATGGATAATGTTGTGACCGCTCTAGCGCCTACATTTTTGATTGGATCTTCTTTATTCTTTCATCTAACAAGGACTCTCATAAAAGATTGGATGAGTTTGAAATTCTGCAGAATCTGACCAAGGACTTATGAGTTAGCTGCCTTTGAGCGTCTGGAAAAATCCCCATAGACTAATAATGGGAGAAACGTTGTGACCACTCTAGTGCTTTTTATTTTGAATGGATCTTATTTATTCTTGCAGATAAGAAGGACAGCTATAAAAGCTTGAATGAGTTTGAAATTCGTCAAGATCCAATTACCTATTATGGGGTTAGCTCTCCTTAAACATCTTAAAAATTGATGGATAATGTTGTGACCACTCTATTGCCTTCATTTTTATTGGATCTTCTTCATTCCTGCAGGTAACAAGGTCAACTATAAAAGCTTAGACGGGTTCAAAATTTGGCCAGATCAGACCTGCGACTGTGGAGTTAGTTGCCATTGAGCGTCTAAAAAAATCACCATAGACTTATAATGGGAGAATTGTTGTGACCATTCTAGTGCTTTCATTTTATAATAGATCATATTCATTCTTGCAGATAAGGACAACCATAAAAGCTTGGATGAGTTTGAATTCAGTCAAGATCCCATCACCTTTTATGGAGTTAGCTGCCCTTGAGCATCTTAAAAATTGATTGATAATGTTGTGACCACTCTAGCGCCTTCATTTTTTATTTGATCTTCTTCATTCTTTCAGGTAACAAGGACAACCATGAAAGCTTGGATGGGTTTAATTTAAAGTAGAACCAACTTTAGACCGTGAAGTTAACTTCCCTTGAGCATCATAAAAAATATGCATAGACTTACAATGGGAGATCTGTTGTGACTACACTAGCACCTTCATTTTTGAATGAATTTCCTCATTTGTAGGTAACAAGGACTTCCATAAAAGTTTGAATGAATTTGATTTTCCGCCACACCTATCCACCAGCTACAGAGTTCGCTGCATTTGAGCATCTAAAATAAAACTATATAATGTTGTGACCTATCTAGCACCTTCATTTTTCATTTGATTTTCTTCATCCCTGTAGGTTACCAGGACATACATAAAAGTAAGGATGAGTTTGAATTTCGGTCAGATCTCATAACTGACTACGAAGTTAGCTGCCCTTGAGTATCTGAAAACTACACTTTCACCAGGTTTCCAATGCAATTTTTATTCAGATCTTTCTAATACTTGCAGATAACTAGAACCGCCATAATATCTTATGTTTTTGAATAAATTCCCGGTCACTGTTTCAAGTTCAGAGTTATCTGCCTTTGAGCATCGTAAATTATGGTGTCTCCAAACATTATGCTGGCTCCATGGTGAGCGATCGTTGCCCATTGGGCTACTTGTCTTTCGTTTTCGTCACTTTCCTGTGTGGTTTCCTGGGTCAGGTACGACATTTGATTGCATCGATTACTGAGCTTTGCTTTCTTCTTTACCTTGTGTGAAGCACAGCTTACTTATATGCTATAATAATGGTTACTGGTGATTACACGTTAGAGTGCAACAGGAACATCGAGGACTGGCTAGTTTATGTACTGTTTGGAAAAAGTAGGATATATTCGAATACTAAAAATTATATTTTGTTTGATTTGATTCTTTACGTCCCATCAATAATCTTTCAGTTATGTAGGGACGAGTCTTCCTGGGTTGATTCAGTACTAAGCTAGGATTATTGTTTCTTGCTCAAGAACACAACAAATTGACGCCGGTGTGGCTCAAACCCACCGCCCCTCGCTCTCGAGTCAGGCACTCTACCACTGCGCCACTGCGCTTCCTAAAAAGTTGTCACTTACACAACAAATGTTAACTAGTAATACATTTTGTAAGCAAAGCGATGTCACAGACAGCAAGCATATGTAAGATTGATCCAGTCATACGTTTCTCAGACAACACTATTTCGACCAGGGGTTGACTCTCATATTTCACAAGTATATCTTGTTAACGGTTATAAAGCAAACAGTTTCCCCTATTCTTTACTTTTTTTAATTTCAGAATATGTTTTTTCTCTCTAAGTCCCCAGTTTCAGATCCATATGGCTAAAATATCTAACAATTTTCAGTAGATCATCACAGTTTTTAAATGTTGTCTTCGCCTAATTTAACAGAATTGACGATTATGGTACTAAGAATGCATCTAAGCAGACAAATCTGCGGCGTCGGCTGTTGTCCGTTTTAAGGCGTCGATTCTGTTGTTGTTAACTCATTGTTCATAGGGACTGCCATTGCTTGTGGTGTTCTTGATGGTGGTCCTTTTTTGTTGCGTAGTATTAAGTGTCCTTTTTAGTATTGAAATCATCTTGCTTGGCTTTACTTTACCGGTCTTCTTAAGTGCATGTGATTGTTAGTGTTCAGTGCTGTAGTGTGTAATTAGTCTTTTACTTGCCATAGTCGCTTACTTTCTGAAGAATTTAGCGGGTTCATTACAGTGCAGTGTAATTTCCATCGTATTATATATCGAAAGTATTATAGATAAAGGCCCAGGAGTGTTAGGACATTTCGTATATAACGCAAGTATAACTTTCCCTAAATCTCAGACTAATCGCAAACAAGGCAGACCTATTAGACTCGACACTGCCCCTTTGTTGCCCAGACCTGGTCCGCTGTTTGTATGCAGAAAGGAATTTATGGGAATTGAAGGAACAACTCTGCAAGGTCTTTGAGCTAATTGCTTTTCATGTACTTTTATTACTTAAAAGAAACACTTTCAACAATTGCTTGATCAGATCTAAATCAGAGAAATAATTTCTACAATTGCTTGATCGCATCAACATAGCATTTAAAACAATCGTCTTTGTTCCTCTTATTTCACAATATTTAAGAGAGAAAATGTGAAAACAACTATCACCTGCGTTTTCTCCTTTATAATGTCAATATATTTATTGGCAATAATGAGATAAATAGAAGCAAGCCTTTAAAATTATTAGCATTGCTTATTATTTATTTGGCACGAAATTTATTTAAAAATAACACGCGCTAATTATGTTATCAAAAATGAAATATTTTGTGATTGCGTCATAATTATGTATAGTTCTTTGATAAATAGCACTAATTTCTTTAAAAGTTAAAAACAATCTCGAAGTGCCAAATATAATTTTATCAAAACAACATACTCAACATGCTCAGCTAAACATTTATACAGCTCGGTTCTTATTTCATCTTATTGCAGGAAGTAATACTGTCAATATGCAAAATGTTCTAACAAAAAGCAATAGTTTTAAGCAAAATGCAAAAATATTGCTACAACTCCTTTATAGCAATATCTTTTTTGCGAGGAGCTCCATACTTTTTTTGTCAATTAAGATACTTATTTGCCAGACAAGAAAATAAGACTTGCATGCTGTTTCTTTAATCCGTTTGTCGACAAAAGATTGACCATTCAAATAAAAATTACTATCTAAGCGCAATATGTTTGAATATTCTAAATATTATCGCATCAAATCCACTTATTTCTGACATTTTCGCCAGAAAACAGTCTTTTTCTGACGGATTTAAGTAGCAAGTGGTGGCGCATATACGCTTCCGTAGCTTTTGACATATTTTTTAAAGTAATCGCAGATATTTAAAAAAAATCTGTCTTGTCTTAGTGCCAAGACTTGCTGCATACTTTTCTCCAGACGTTTACCCGCTGAACTTTAGTTTCAAACAACTTGTTAAGTGAATACATTTTAACCATATGTTTTGGCTATAATATGGAACAATATTTTCCAATAATCTCTGAAGATGTTTCGGACAGACTGGCTCATTTTACGCGTTACGCAACAACCTTTTGAAATAGAATGATCCAAAATTTCATTCCCCAGAGGTCGTGGTACATCTATAATAAATGAAATTAAACGAATCGAATCAAGGTAAAAAAAAATCACACACACAGACGTGGACTCGAACTCACGACCTTTTGGTTGTAAACTCTGTACCATAACCACTAGACTAGTCAGTAGGACGGTACAGAACGTTTCATTATCTGCATAAATAATCCTAAATTCCTGTAAAACTTACGGTAAATACCGAAAGACGACGGAAGGTAAAAATATCTTGTGCACTAACCGTGAAATTATGCACCTGTGTCAGGTTAATAAAATCGGACAATACAAGATGTTAAGTGTATAGTCCGTGGTCAATAAGAGAAGGGTGACGAAACAGATTTACAGTTAGACCCTATATTTGCCCAATAATGACATTATTGTATCACCAATAATTGTTGTTGTTGTTGTTGTTGTTGTTGTTGTTGTTGTTGTTGTTGTTGTTGTTGTTGTTGTTGTTGTTGTTGTTGTTGTTGTTGTTGTTGTTGTTGTTGTTGTTGTTGTTGTTGTTGTTGAATATATCAATTGCATATGAAATGTAATATATTAAGGAATGGGTGACATGTGGCATGCACGAATACAAAAATTTTAGTGCACGAAACTGTTCCCGATATTCATCCCTTTTAAGGACCATCTTTTTCTGTCAGAAAGTATACTACAGTAAAACCTGTGTAAAACAGCTACTCTCAAAAAGACCGAAAATTGGTTTTCAAGACCAATTATCGCTTAATGCAGATCGAACGTATTACAGAATGCTCCAAGGGGAGCATTCTGCAATACTTTCGACCTTCATTAAGCTACCATTTGTCATTAAGACCTTTGTTTTGTCTATATGTTTGAGTGGCCGTTTTACCCAGGTTTTACTGTAGAGCCTCAAGGGACCTTAACTGTAATACCAATATAGCATAATTATAACTGTAAATGCATTATTGAAATAAAATAGAAAACATATATTTTAATATGCAGGGTTGATTGAGAAATGATTATTTCTGCACATTAGTTTGGTTGTTAAAGTAAATAAGCAGAATGTTCGGTTTGCAATGATACGAGAAATTGGAAAATAAATGTGTCTAACACGCGTCTTCTACAGCAAAGTGCATTTAATGGCCTTCATCTGAGCTACATCTTGGAAAATAAAGCCACCTGTTCCAAATCTCCATGGTTCAAATACAAATGTAAAATCATTTATTAATGTTATTGTTTCATGGAAAATAAAGTTTTAAAAATTGAAAAATACAAACTTCGGTTACTGTATTCAATTTGCCCATATATATCTGTATAAAAATAGTAAGTGAGTATGATCAAAAATTACCACAATCGCAAACTACAGACAAACCCATGACACCGCGAGGAAGAGCCACACAACAATCACGAGGCACCAGGAAGACAAACTAAGCTCTCTTCCCCATCACGATGATTGCAAAACTAGAATGGACATATAGTAACGCACAACAAAGCGTAGAACAATTACAGAATCCCACAATGGGAGTAACAATCAACAACAAATCAACAACAGCAGAACCACCGCCAAAGCCACTGGGGGTCTAAATGCATTTTACCGGCACCAAATCTTCGCCGTAGATTCTGCTAGAAACACTGAAAATAGTATTACATATTAACCATATTTAAGCCCCCGCCCATCCCATACCATTTGCTGCTTGATGTCCGTTCTAAGGTGGCTGTATAGAAGTATTGGCACTATATCAATGACATTGATTTTCGTGGGCAATGTGAAAAATCTCTGCGAATTCAATGAAAACTGTCTATAAGCATACAGACGCAAATCATAACTCGTGACAGTGGTACATGGTAAAAAACACACAGAAAGTCCCTACCAAGAATCAAATTGGAATAATTGTTGTGTACTTGGAAAATCATGACAGAACACACAGCTTTAAACTTTCTGACTAAGTTTAATTGTCCCACTTAGCAGATTATTAACGCCCTCTGCTGATTACCTTTGTAAACAGTTTGGATCCTGGCATAAGGTCGGGCCTGATCTGGATCCAAACTGTTTAACACTCTAATGGTATTCCTGAAAGCATTTTCTGAAAAAAAGTTGATTTTAGCTTTAATGAATTGCCAGGATCGTGCATTAGTACATATGGTTAAAGGTTTCATTGTGATCTACAGAATATATGAACCAGTTTTGATTTTAATAAGAATCGTTATTTTTCGTATTTTTAACTAAGGTTCTCCTTATCTTTCAGGAGGCATTGCAATTTTCGGCCTCTATCAGTATGCATATCACACCAGTCTTTTTCTCGTACTATAAACATGCACAGTTGCATCTTAGATTGCATTACGTCCCTTGAATACAATTAAGTATTCTTTACTGGACTGTGTGAGAGTCTAATTTGCATCTTAGGTGGTGCCTTGTTATTATATATGTGCAAAGTATAATCAAAGACAAATGCTATCCACTGAAATCGCTCTCAGACTGCTAATCACGACTTAATGTCGCCTGCTGTCTGTCTGCTGGTTCTTTAAAATGTCTCCTGTAAGAGCAGTTTGATCAGGTCCACACTATTTGTCTGAATGCTGAAATAAGTAATCGACGTTAGCATTTTCATGCAGCCGACGACATTTTCAGATGCATTTCTTCGTAGCAGGCGAAGGGCTAGCATGTCATCAATTCATATCTAAATATTGACTTATCCTGGGTCAAATGGCTTGCACTGACAGAGATGACAATGATGATAAGGAGGATGATGATGATGATGATGATGATGATGATGATGATGATGATGATGATGATGATGATGATGATGATGATGATGATGATGATGATGATGATGATGATGATGATGATGATGATGATTTGTTGCTGTTTATAAGCATAAAGCAGAAGCTGGAGAATGTCAATTGATGGCCTGTATAGTTATCGACAGCAAATTCAAGCATAACGACAGAACACTAAATGTTTGCAAGTTTAAAATCTATTGATCGGTTTTCGATGTTCCAAAATTTGATCTGGGTATTTTCAACTGGCAGTTGTCAGAGTGACCCTTTTGTAATACCTCCCCGCAATATATTTTTCTCAACTGCCAAAAAGGGTATGTTAATAGAATGTCACTATTTAAAGGTGATTGAGTGACGGTTAAAGATTGTATCTTTGCTAACTACCATGTGACAAGTATTACGAACGATATCTCATTAACAAATGATCGCTGCTTTAAAAGGACAACGAGATATCTAAGATATCTATCTTAATTCAAATCACCACAACGTCGCTTCAGTGCTATAGTGTTCTATCTACCATTGCACAAGTTTTGAGAAAAATGAGTTTGAAAATTTTAGCATCCTGATTTTTGATGCCTAATTTATCACAGACCTTAGAATCATACCAGAGGGTTAGAATATGTACATACAGTGTAAATGACCTTGGTTTGAAGAATTTTGTACAGAAATATGGAATTTAGGGGCATTTTACAGTTTGCAGATAGAACATTATGCCCTAAAAATCGCATTCTGCGTTCAGTGCTATAGTGTTCTATATTTTCCTACAGCTTATTATTATGTTTATGGAGTCAATTCTTATACTAGTCTGAACAGAAATGATTATTTGTATCTAAAAGCAGCAGAGTTAGTCATTTATTTGGCATAACAGTACCAAACCGCGTGGATCATGCCGTTAAAATTTATGTAAGGGAAGTAATCTGTTTCTACAGTTAATTTTTCTGGCAATGGGGTCAATTTGTATAATATTCTAGATTGAACTGATTATTTGGACCTAAAAGAATCAGATTTAACCATTGATTTGTAATTACATCGACATATTACTCCAAATTAAGCAGTTTAAATATGTGTAAGGGAGGTAATCTGTTTCTACAGCTTATTACTCTGTCCATGGATCAATTTGCGTTATATTTTTTGACTGAGCAGATTATTTGGACCTTAAAGTAGCCGATTTAGCCATTAGTTCGCCATAAGACCGACAAA
Organism: Loripinus fragilis; assembly: GCA_964019695.1. Taxonomy (NCBI): domain Eukaryota; kingdom Metazoa; phylum Mollusca; class Bivalvia; order Lucinida; family Lucinidae; genus Loripinus; species Loripinus fragilis. The sequence continues at coordinate 169,933 of CAXHUL010000575.1, forward strand.
CCACTTTAATTGAGGAAATTTAAATTTATGTAAGGGAGGTAACTGCAATTTTTAGCATTTCTCCAAGGGCAGTGATTTTATGTAGATAGAACACTATGCCACTGAACTCACACAGTCATGTGACATAATCGTCACTGGCCATTGGACGAAAATCACTTAGAACACTATAGCACTGAACGAAATTGTCTTATTATAGATAGAACAGAAACGCACAGCGATTTTAAGCTTACTGGGAAGAGATAGGCAAATGAAACCTTCACCAGTAGATAGAACATTTGATCCCCTTTCCGACGGTATGCATAACTCTTTTTTGACCAAAATGTCACTTAGAACACTATAGCACTGAAGCAACGACAAGACAAATCAGTTTCATCAACGTCAACCTGATAGTGTGGTGTATCCTGTCAAAAAGTAAAAGCATCTGTATACACGTGCAAGTGATCTCAAGTTCGCAACTTGAATAAAGTAAAAACCATTCGCGGATCCAGAAAGTTTTGTTAGAGGGGGTCCGGTCAAATTTTGTCAACGTTATTTTAGTTGATGAACGGAGGGAGGATCCAAATACCAATAAGAGTGGGCCATCATTGCACCTTTGCTGTTAGCAAATCCTCGAAGACAGGGTTTTCTCCTCGAGGCCAATTTGAGCCAATATTCAAACATTCATGGACCCAGATCAGACTTAACAAGAGCAGTAACACTATTTCCTTATGAGCAGTCAATTCAGGGTTCATACTGCAGCAGACATAAAAGCAGACATCGTTTTTAGGAGAGTAAACTGTCGTCAGGATAAGGATTAAATAATTCAAAATTAGCATCAGTGAACAAGCTGTTTCAGGAACTGTTTTACTTGACTTTTCGCTTACTGTAAAGGCGGCGCCTCATGAATGCGTAATTCGGACTAGTCAACCTTAGCCATAGGTAAAAACTGAAAAGGATGCGTGGTTTTATTCAAAAGTAACTGTATCATCTTGTGCCACAACCTCAGTCATTATTTAGTCCTTAAAACGCCAGCAAAATAACTGCATCTGAAAATGTCTATTTAACATAAGCAGGGAGGCAAACATTGTGGACCCAGATCAGACTGCTCCTACAGGAGCAGTCTGATCTGGGTCCACACTGTTTATCTATGAGGCTTCAAATAGTTTAGTGAACGACAAAAACATACATTTTGTGGTTATGCGTTATAAGGGTTAAGAAATGTGAGTTCAGTGTGTATACGATTAGGGTTTTCATGAAATGCACGCACGTTTGCGCGGCTCACAAAGCTTATTAACTCTTTACCGAATTATAAATAAAACCTGATTTCCCTTCCTTAGCAGATGAAATAGCCGAACCACACCCAGATATGAATATTAAAGTTGCCGCCTTTACAGTAAGCGAAAAGTCAAGTAATATTTTTTTTTTTTGCATCCCAAACCATCTAGTGCTGTGTGGCTAATTGGGCATTTTTATGCCACAACCTATACTGTGTTTAGCGACTTGAAAAGTTATTTAACCATTCATTGTATATCTTTCTATATTAATTAGCTAACTGAAACGATTCAAAGTATAGCCATTGTTGTCAACGGTTACACTCCCATGTTTAAACAAGAGAAAATATACCAAAATTCCATCATTTACTGACAATTCTAGCATAAGTACCATGCTGGATGGTTTTTCAAAAATACTGCAGGTAATTCTACATGCATAATGAACAACTCAAGAGAAACTCATCATAAAAAGCGCACCAAAAGTCGATTTTCGTGTTTCTTATTCACACGGGTAAATGTATACGTCGATTTGGTGGTATTTACGCGTATTGCCGGTACTTCATAGCCCAGAAGTGGTAAATATTGATGTTAATACTATATAGAAAAACATGCCATATACCTAAAGGACTATAAACTTCAATCATTTTAAGTATTCAGTATGTGCATGGTGATTTATGTAAGCATTTAGGAATAGATTCGAGTACCAATCATCCAGATCGGTATTCGAATCTATTCCTAAATGTTTACATAAATCGCCATGTACATTCCTAATACTTAAAAATGGTATAATTCTATAGTCCTTTAGGCATATAGCATGTTTTTCTATATATATTAATACGACAGTACTTTGGGCATGGCAAATGCACACTTGCCCCTAAAATGCCCCTATTCACTGCCCCATTGTGGCATTTTCATACCGCTACGAGATGAAGGATGTTAATGTCATATTAGTTCTGTCTGTAAATTTCACGTGGATATTTCTGATCGAACAAAAGATATGTAAGTGTAAAGAATGGCATGTTATATAGTGAAAACGCAAAAATTATAAACATGTGATTAACTATCCCTGTAACAGGCAAGAAACCTTGATATCGCCAGAATGCTTTTGGCCCTAGTCTGAAAAATAGGTCAAGTTTATTTTCGCGTTAAACTTCGGCTTCGTGCATCAGGTCGTCCCCAGCACGTCTGTGTAATAGTTTTGACTATACTACAAGCAGGCATGAAATAACTGTATAATATTAACTCGCACCTAACCCCAAACCGAATAGTCCACCCCAATATTGAACGTTAAATATTCTACAATTAATGCAAAATTGCACACGTGTGTGTCCATACCTCGAATAGCTGAA
>CAXHUL010000575.1:172554-215256 GCA_964019695.1 Loripinus fragilis
CTTTTGTTCAAGTAGTACTTTCATCCACTCAATGGCCGGTGTTTAAAAGATTTAACTCAAGATAGTGTATATAGGCAGGACAGTAAATAAATTTGAAGACACACTCACTATATTCAACTCATTGATATGACCACTTCAGAACCGGACACGATAATGAACGCCTGGTAAACAGCCAAGGTTCTAACAACAGAATATGGTCAGAGTTTCATTGTCGTTACACCTGAAACACAGTTGTATAGGGTTGCAGTGAATGTACGAGGGTCATTTTTTATGTTCGTAGAGTGGTAGATTTAGTGAAAACAGCGAAAGTAAATGCTTACATCATGTATATATTTGGAAAGATTGAGCTTTTATCTATACCTTCAACCTAAAGTTATTTCAAAATGCACTACTTTAATGACTTCTAAGAGGCAAAGACATACCTATATATCAGACACTGAAAATATTGTAGAAATATGACATTTATTAACTTAGTCTCTGACAGCACGTTAGTAAAAATTGCATGAAAATGAGTCCATAGCCATACACAGCTTATGAAAAGTTGGCTGCAGATAAAGGACACAAAGTGCTACAATATTATATGACCATTATAGCATATACGCAACAAATATTGGATATGGAAAAATTATTTGGATCCTTAGCAAATTGTACAGTAGGCATATAAACTTTTTTTGTAAAAAGTTGACACAAGTGGAAGTTGGATATGGGCTTTTGAATGTGGCTCAATATGTTAGCTGTAAAGTAGTATTATAATTTTTTTGTTTATATGGTAGATGGAAGTGTTATGATAGCTTTCATCTCAAAACAAAGTTTATATTTTTGTTTTATTAGAAATGAACTGCAAAATAAATAGCCTAGGAAGTGCTAAAATCCCTTATTGTGTAGGTAAATGACGTCATGGAGCGTTACTATATTTAGAAAATACGTTAAAACTGTTTCTGTGCCTCTAAACACGTATTGGAATTACTGAAATAAGAAAATTGCAGACCTGACTGTTATTATTTTTCTACCCTGGGTTGATCTACCCCACCCACTTTTAATAACATGGGGGTATGACAGTTCCGGAAGTTGCCAGGTACACGCTTTAATCGATACATCAATATAACTGCTGACGAATGATAAAGTATTAAATGTGCTATGCAAAACCAGAAGAAATTTTAAAAAAATGTTCATAATCGTAATTTTTTTCAAAAAAGCACTTGACTATGATTATTTTGGTATATTGATGGGTGTTTTAAATTGTTATAGAAGACCGAAAAACATGTCTATAGTTTTGCTGCACTTGTCTACAATGTTTTACATGCTCTATGTAACTGAGAGGAATAAAGTTTGTATATTGTATACTATGCAATTTGAGCCAAATATACCATGTACAATTAGCGTTTGAATAGTTAATTTTATTGTTGAAAAAGAATGACAAAAAATGCTTATATCACCATGGAACTTAACAGTGTCTTTTTTCCTGCTTGCTGCGTGGTTAAAATGACATGGATTTCGACCAGTGTCCTTTACCATGCCTTTTCAAAGCTATATATCTTGACCCAACTAAGCGCAAATGATGTAAAATTTATATCAGTTGATAGACAGAAGCTAGACCTTTCAAAGTATATACACGTGGAAAAAAGTTAAGCAACACTTGAAACCCTAATTTTAATTTTTGAATATCCAAATTACCCGAGGGCTTGCGGTTCTGGATTTTTGATATGACACTTTGGAAAACATTGCCAACTTACAGCTTGAATTGATGAAGTCCACTGAATTTTATTTTCGTGCTACGGAGGATACAATATGCAGCACATGAAAAATCTCAATTTTCCTGAATACACATTTGCCTTTTCGTTTTTGCACTCCATAGAAGACAATTTTGGAAAGCAAAAACAGCATAAAATGAAAGAACCTAGCATATCTAATGAATAAATAACTTCGGTTTTGAAAAAGAGTGTATCAGCTTTGAGTAACATTGCCGTATACGATCTGCATTTTGCACTAGTTCATATGGAAACCGATATTCTTAGATCATTTCCAAAGTAAACGAAATTCGTTTACTTCTGTTGTGATTTTATGATAAGAATGTATGTTTTGAAAGTCCTGAATGGCCATATTCAAAATCTGGCTAAATCATAACAACCTTCAAAATGTATAGACAAAGAAGGAAATCTGGCATAGAATATTGCCATTGGTAAAGTAAGCCCCCTCCTCCAAAAAAAGGCCAGGAAAGTAATAAATTATAATGAAAGTTCGTCACACAGACTATCAGCTTTTTGCTTACGAAGAAAGAGTACAATCAGACTTCATGGAAGGAATTTATTGCAAAAATTATCAATAGTGTCCTAACATCAAAAATTACATTTCTGTATCCAAAATGGCCGCTTCCAGCCACAATAATTGCTTGATACTCATCATTTTCACTTTGAAGCAACTTTAGATAAAACGGATGTTGATTATTTAAAAAGTTTTGTTAATACACTTTAAGAATGTTGGGAAATGTTAGTCCAAAGTTTAGCCTCGTAATATAAGAGGTATTCCCTAACTTTTTTCCATGTGTATATATACTTATGGTACCGTAATTTCCTTATTTGTAGAGATACAGCCCGATTCTACGAACAAAATAATGACCTTCGTATCACCATAGCGAATGGAACTTAACAGCGTCTAATTTCCTAATGGCTGCGTGATTGAAATGGCATGGATTTCAGCAAGTGCCCTTTATTATGCCCTATTCAAAGCTATATATCTTGACCAAACTAAGCGCTAATAATGTAAAATTTATATCAGTAGATAGACAGTAGCTAGACCTATCAAAACATATGTACTTATGGTACCGTAAATTCTGTATTTGTAGAGATACAGCCCGATTCTACGAACATAAAAAATGACCCTCGTAGTATGAACATACCCTGAACCGTTGGGCAAATCTATTCTAAAGTTAGGCAGAGTGTACATGTCAATGAGCTTTATAAGATCTGTTGGCGCACTAATGGCAGACAGTGAGTTAACTGAAATTAAAAAAAAACATGTTTGGAGGAGTTTCTACTATGTAATCTGGAAAAAAATATACATGCCCTTAGTTTACTAGTGAAAGAATTAATGTGTCAGTTGTTTGTCAGGAGTTGGGTACTTAGTAGGTATGGCGATATTAATTCGATCAGTTTCGAACCCATCAGTGAACAGAGTAGGTCAACCCAACTGTGGGTTGATTGACTCCATAAAAACCATATAAAGCAAGATTTATTGCTAATTCCAGTTTTTGTAAGACAACAGACCTTTCGAAATTGTTAACCTCACAGCTGTTAAAAAAACATGTTATCAAGTACTGTGAAGAGGTATATGAGAGATCCAATAAAAACCTATTTTGGTCTATTAAAAATTCAGGTGAAATTTTAGATAAACTTAAAGCTAGAGATTTCAATGCGACCAGTTTGTCTAATTATGATTTGTCTACTCTTTACACTACTTTACCTCATAATTTAATTAAAGATAAACTTATTGATCTTATTGAAAGAAACTTTAATAGAGAAGGCTCTCCTTACATGTGTACCTTGCATGTAACGACATAAACGCATTTTTACTATGGAAAAATCTAAAAATATCATGCATCGTCTATTAAAAATGTATGCGATGCGCTGACCGTTTTGTTGGACAAAATTTTTATTCATTTTGGCAGCAAGTTGTATAGACAAGTAGTTGGGATTCCAATGGGCACTAATTGTGCTCTCCTGGTTGCCAGTTTATTCCTGTTTTGTTATGAGGGGGACTTTATGATGTCTCTTTCTGATGATAAGAAGGCTGATATTATTGATGCTTTTAACACTACATCCAGATATTTGGACGATATTTTAAACAATAATTATGTCATTTTAACAATATGGTAAGTCAAATATACCCTTTAGACCTCTGATACCGAAGCCGCGTTTTTAGACTTGCATTAGACAATTTCTAACGATATTGTTTCTCACAAAATTTATAATAAACATGACGATTTTGATTTTGAAATTGTCTATTTCCCATTTTAGATGCTGATGTTAATCGCTCTACATCCTATGGAGTCTGTATCTCTCAACTCATTCGTTTTGCTAGAGCATCTAGCCATGTTGTTGACTTCAACACTCGCAATACGCTAACTCAGAAACTTCTTAAACAAGGCTCTCCATATCATAAACTTCGTAAAACCTTTCTAAATTTTAAAGACGATACTATGATTTGATATCTAAATTCCAAGTTAGACGTAAATCTCTATTGTGTCAAGGACTTCAGAACCTGAATTCTATGGTGACTTGGTGTATAGGTTGGAGAAGATTGTAAGCTGTAATAATTGTTCAGCCCAGTGTATAAAAATAATTTCCCTTTACAAAAAGATTGGCTTTAACATTAATGTATTGCAACAGACTGCATGTTTTTAGTCAACCAATTGACGGTTGGCAACTTTGCTTTTTTCTTTAATTGCACGCTGGTGGGTCAAACTTCAGACTTCATGACGGTTCCAACTTAATGACTTATCTATTGATGAGATATGGTAAGAGCCCGATGCTTTGGCTGTTGTCAGGCCCGCCAGGGTTTACCTGTTGGATTACTTTAGCTCTGGTATTCCGTTTTATGTACTGTTGAGTCCTTATCTTTGCTTTATCTCCTTTTTATGTCTTGATTTGTATGTTCTAGGAGATGATACATTGATAAGTTAGGGGTATTTCATGCAAACTAAAAATCTATGTGTCTTGATCCACATCTGAATTAAGGGTGAGGTTGGCTTGCCGTAAAACAGGTTTATGCCCTCCAGTAAAATATTTTACTGACCGTTCCAAGGCGATATTTCTTTTGTGGATCTTTTATGTTTTTTCTGTCATTCGTTTGCTATGCATTTGTGCGCGTCTGTTTATATGTGCCTTGTAGTCACCTGCTGGGAAAGGGCTGACCTCTTGGCTCTCGTTTGTGGTGTCTAACTGTGAGTTTGTCACTTTCCCATTGGTATCCTGGGTTACTTTTGGCAAAAACAATTAACGTCATGATGAAATCCGTGACAACAATGCATATTTTCATTGAAATAAACAAACTTTGAAGGCATTAAAATCGCATTTAAAATGTCATAATTATGATAAACAGAATCTTACACCTGTGATAATTTCATATGAAATTTATTAAACCCACCAAAAGGCTCGTTTAATAAATTTCATATGAAATGATCACTCATGTAAGATCCTCTGTGAGTTAATGGAAGAATAGAGAAAACCCAACAAGTATAACCAATTTTTTTAATGATGCTTATAGTAAATATTTCATTCTTCAACAGTCTCTCTTATAAAAGAACACACTATAATTTAATTACACAATGCCTATTTCATAGCTTACGTTCCATTTTTACCCATTTATGCCTTGAGTCAAACTACAGGAAAACCTGTCTTAAGTGGCCACTCAAAAATACACAACCCAAAGATCTTAATGACAAGTGGTAGCTTAATGAAGGTTGAACGTTTTGCAGAATGCTCCCCTTGGAGCATTCTGCAATACTTTTGACCTGCATTAAGTGATAATGGATCCTGAAAACCAATTTTGGTCTTCATTTTGAGCTTAAGACATGTTTTACTGTATACAGTGCAGAACCAGATGAGATGCCACAAATATAATGGCATCTCATCAGATTTTGTGTTAGTTGCTATCGGTAAAGCTAAATTCTTCAATAAAATAACTTTCTAATGCCAAATAATAGATCATTCCATCACAATAAAATTGGCCTCAATGTGAGAAAACTTTCTTCTGGGTTTGCAAACAACAAAGGCGCAGACCAGCCTGCAAAGTCTGATCAAAACCTTTGTAATTTGCTGATTTGAAAGTATCAGATCTAAACTTGCCACAAGTGAAATTTCAATTTTCTAGCTAGTCCCTGTAGCTGAGCAGGCAGTTTTGGATATGACTGGCCAGAAACCTGAAGACAGGTTTTCTCAAAATGAGGCCCAAATATAAAGACTGGGAGAAGGTTTTATTCAGCATTAAAGGGTCAATGATTTTTACTGTAAATATTTTATATGGGCTTTGCCGCAAGAAATCCTGTCATTTGGATCTCAAACAACATAAGATCCAATTCAGCCGGCCTGTATTGAGCATGGTTAAGAACTAAACTTTCAGTTAACAAATAACGGAGGTGATGATCAAACTGTGTGGATGGACAGGCTGGTCTGCACCTTCGTTTTTTACATGCAACAAAGTCAGACTTTCATGCATCGAGGACCATATGGGCCTGTCTTCTGGGTGTGCGAACAACATAGTCACTGATCAGCCTGCGCATCCGCACAGACTGATCAGTGCCTTTGTTATTCGCTTTTTGGAAAGTTTCATATACAAACTTGTTACAAGCGAAATTTTATTTTTCTTAGCTAGTCTCTGTAGCTCAGAAGACTGGTTTGAGTCTCGCTTTGCAGGAAACTCCAATCACGTTGAGGTCCATATATAACGGCTCTCCCTGAAAAAACCCTCTTACACAATGACTAATTGCTATTTCATAGCTAAAGTTATACACATGTTAAAGCATACTGACATTTCATAGCTAAACTTATACATATTAAATCCTACTGACTGTATTATATAAAAAGATAAAAAAAACATTCGTACTAAAGGCAAATGACTCACTCCATGGTGAACAAGGAACCATACACTGAAAAGACCTTAAATTTGTGACAAGTATGTGTGAGTTACAAACAAGAACATGTTGATAAGAATCTATTTAGCGGTAAAAACAAAAATCGCCAAAATATGAGACCGGGAAATACAGTTCAGAATTCCGTTACACAGTAAGCATTAAATGGGCACATATTATTAGTATGTTGGTATCTGAACCATCAAAAACCAACTTTTCAACAGTAGAGTATATTTCAACTTAGAGGAAACCACGTCATATAAGTGCGTAGCCAGAATGCTGAAAAAGTTATGCACATCAAAGGGAAACTACTGGATCTAGTAATGAATCTCTTCATTTGCATCCCTTTTCAAAATGAGAACTTTTCTTAAAGGAAAGAATTTGCTCCCTTTGGGGGCAAATTCTTTCCTTTTAGAGCAGTTCCTTATGGTATGTAAATCAATTTTGCCACATTGGATGACCTCCCTTGAATGTTGCTATTTTTATTGCGTAATGGGAGCTACACCAAAGTCTTAAATAGGTTGCTTTTAGACGAAAGGGTATGCTTCCCACTGGCTTGAAGGGTAGCCCCTATGAGAATAGAAAACAACTTTAAAGGGAATTAAATTGAGAAATCATTGAATATTAAAAATTATACAGTGCCAATTGTGTCAGACTATTAAAATCTTCAAATCATGATGCCCAGAATATTAAGTGTTTTACAGTAGTTACACTGACATTCTGACTGACTGACAGACAGACAGACAGACTGACAGACAGATAGATAGACTGACAGACAGATGGACAGACAGCATAAAACTAGTATGCCTCCCCACTCTGTGGCTCTAGAGTTATAATATCAACAGACAAACAATATTGGTTAATATCTGAACAAAGTTAACTAATGCATGAAAATGAAATCTCTTTACAATTAACAGCTTCATACATTCTCATTACATATTATAAAACTATTTTCATGCCCAACTCAGGTGAGCATGGCATTTCAACAGCTCACATAAACTAAAATGTTGAAAAAATAGTTTTTTTCTTGCTTAAAAGTCAAACGTAGTATTTTTTCTGCTAAAATATTTTAAAATGCCAACAACTGTTGGCATTTTAATATGCATGAGCAGAATAAATCTCATACCGAGTTGAGTTGAGCATGAAAAAGGGTTCATACAGGCAATTCCATGTACTGGTAGATTTCAAGGAATCTACTTCAGATTTCAAGGACTTCCAATTTAATGAGCATACAGATTAACATTACAACATCTCTACTGATAGACAACTTAGCTAAAGCTTATAAATCATTCTAACACTGATCACAAAATTTCATGATTTTTCCATGATTATTCAGGTTTTTTTCAATTCCATGATTTTTCCATGCATGGAACTTTTTTAGCAATTTTCCAGGTTTTCCATTATTTCCAGAGCTTGTGGGAACCCTGTGTTATAGATGCTGAAGGATTTGTTCATATTTTTAATGTGTTTGTGCTAACAGTGATTTGTTGCTTAATATATTATTGTCTGTCAGTCATAAGTGGATAAATCACTCGTGCTTTGTGCTTGTGATTTATCAACTTTAACGACTGACCTCCAGCCAATAATATATTAAGCAACAAATCACTGCTAGTGCAAATCTAGTTCTTTAGTATAATTGTTTTTGTCATTTGGTGCAGCAATATACCTATTTTGGATCAGGTCCTACTGTAATGGTCAAATTTAAATACATTCAATGCCTTTCAGTGGTTTTACAGCACTTTTCAAGCAAGGAAGCCCTCCATTTAAAAGCATTTACAAGCTTGTGTGAACCCAGTTTATTCATAAGCAGCTAAAACAATAAGGGCCACATACTACAAAAAAGGTACTTTAAAAATATAAAGATGTCAACCTCATTCTAACAAATACATGTATATGGCAAATAATGATGGCATGTGAAAGATGTCATGAAATCTTAAAATATAAAACTAATAACAGCATGACCCCATGTAAATAAAGAATAAAAATCTAAATCGTGCCTAAATGTCACAGCCTAGCATAGTTGAGTCAAGACCTTATTCTCTCTGTACTCACCAATGTTCAAATGGACACAACCTTGAGTAACTGTACCATACCAAGGATATGTAAGCATAGACAGAAATAGTTTATTAATAAGCCATGACATGTGATTTCCAAAAATGTGGCATTTTGACAAGTGTAGACTCAGGCGAGCCTGTGCAGCCTCCTTTTAAGCGTAGAACTTCCAACTGATGTTCAGTCAGTAGCTAAGCATTCATAGAATATTCAAGCGACTAGCAAAGGCTCTGATCAGACTGTGCATATGCGCAGGCTGATCTGAGGCTTTGCTGCTCGCACATACCACATTGTTAGAAATCTCATGCACTGGCTCAATTATGTAAGCATAGACAGAACTAGTTTATTTCTTTTCTAACACCTATTTTCTCATGAAAATGCCTGAATGTGGAAAATGAACTAAATAAGAATGAGCCATAAATAATTGCCTCTCTTCGACAATGCATTGGTCCCTTTTTGACAAAATGACAGCCTTATTACACACTAAATGCAATCAGGATTATTCCTGAATTAAGGATTTCGTGATTGACTTTCCACAGAAGTCAGCCCCAAAATCCTGAATAAGGCAGATTATATTATCCCTTCTGAGACATCAGTTCATCAAAAGACAAATGATTATTTAAACTTGAAAGATTGATAGATTATAGGCATACTGCAAAGTTTTAAAATCTCTATTTCTTGAATTAAGATTTTTGTTTTATTTTTTAACTTTCACCCATACAAACGCTGCTATGGAAAAGTGATGCCAAATGATTCTAAATGTGCTAAATGCCCTAAGCAAAGAAAATTGGGAAATCCTCACAGGTAGTTGAATGCATCAATGGCACAATCTGATGTTAACCTTTAAAGCACCAGCAAAATATCTGATTCTGAAACTCTTGTCTGCTTAAGTTTTCTGCTGCATATATTTGCTAACCTTATTGATTAATACCAGCTTTGGGGCAGTCAGTGTGGACCCAAATCAGACTGCTCCTGCTACACTGTTTATCGAAAAGATTCTAAAACATTGCAGCAGAAGACAAAATCAGATGTTTGTTGTGATCGACGCTTTAAGGGTTAAAATCACAAAAGAAGTTGCATTGTTTTTGAACATCAAGTGCAGTCACACATACCTTATTTGATCAGTACAAAAATACAGTAAAACCTGTCTTAAGCAGTCACTCAAAAATATACAAAACAAAGGTCTTAATGGAAAATGATAGCTTATGGAAGGTCAAAAGTATTGCAGAATGCTCCACTTGGAGCACTCTGCAATATTTTTGACCTGCATTAAGCGATAATCGGTATTGAAATCCAATTTTTTGTGTTCTTTTTGAGTAGCTGCTTAAGACTGGTTCTACTCTTGTTAACAATTTATGGTTACCATAAATTAATTAATGCTCATTAAGTGTCTAGTTATCTTGGCTTAACTCTGTGCCTACTAGTGGTATCTGCTGATAACCTTTGCAACGTGTTTTGACCCAGATCAGGCCCAACGAAATGTTGGGCCTGATCTGGGTCCAAACTGCTTAACACTGATGGTATTGCTGTTAGAATTCTTTGAATTTTTTTTTAAAAATCAGCACACTACAAAACAAAATGAAAAATTACATAGCATAAAGTTAAAATCACAAATATAATTGCATTGTCTTTGAATATCACACAATACCACAGGTTTGATTGTTCCATCTGTACAATAATATTTAAAAATTAGTTCAGTTAAGAAATAAATTCAATTTTTGGAATGTTCATGGAATCATGAATACTTCGGGTCTCTTGTAAAGTAAGTGAAGCCCTTTGGGCTACCTATATATGACATAGTACGGATGTGGGGCCTGAATAGCCCGCTATTTCAGCGCTGCCAGGGATAGGATAAGCCCGCTATTTCTAAGAAAATGTATATGACTGACCCAGTTTTTTTATCATTGTTATATGAATGGTCCCATTTTCTGACATCCCTGTTTGAAAATACTCATATGTTTGCTCAGATATTCAGCTCAGAAACCAAAATTGTAATATTTATAAACTTTGTTTACAGACAGCACACCCATACCAAAATTACCCTCAAGTTACCTGGGAAGTTTGGTAATAAACATAGCCAAGAAAACTCCACTTTAGCAGCTGGGCTTCTATGAACACATCTAAAGCATAAACATAAGCAATAAAAAACATTGCATACATCCACTTTGTCATCTGCTGTTGTGTTTTAGAAATCTCTATAGCAAACTGTGTGGATCCAGATCAGACTGCTCCCTATGGAGCAGTCTGATCTGGGCCCATACTGTTTGTAGGCAAGTTAAAATTAATCTATTAAGGTGAAAAATTTGCGTTGGACGGCATCAGATGGCTGGCAGCTAAAACACTTTGGTAAATGGTACCACTGAGTAAATCTCTCAATATGCAGAAAAATCAAACATGTCAATGGCAGGCAATACTGGCAGGTTTGAAATTAGTTGTTAAAAAAAGTTTTTAAAGCTAAAAATTAACAGACAATATAAAATTGCAGGGCAAGACATTAACAGACAATATTTTCAGCTGCATTTTCACACTGGTAAATGTATACGTCGATTTGGTGGTATTTACGCGTATTGCCGGTACTTCATAGACCAGAAGTGGTAGATATTGGTGTTAAATCATATATAGAAAAACATGCCATATGCCTAAAGGACTATAGAATTAGATCATTTTTAATAATTTCAGTATGTGAGTATCGAGTACCGATCATCCAGATCGGTACTCGAATCCAGATCGGTACTCGAATCTATTCCTAAATGCTTACATAAATCTCCATGTGCATGCCGAATACTTAAAAATGATCTACAGTCAACCCTGTCTTAAGCAAGCGGTCAAGGGATAATCCAAAATCACTTGCTTAAGACAGGTGGCTGCTTAATAGAGGTTCAGCTAAGATGGCCATATGATAGGGGACTCGAAAGAATTTTGGCTTCCAGTTGAGGATACCCATATAATAATGAGTAGAAAAGTATAAAGAATAAGGTCTACACTGCTGCAGTTATTGCATTTCTTCATAAAATATATAAATGAAAAAAACACAACAAAATATGAAATAAAAAAATCATGTCCATTTAGTCTAAAGATGTTCATGTATGTCAAAAGAGTAGAGATAGCACTGCTTATCATATTTTTTCAAAAAGCTAAAACTTGATTTTTGATAAGCATATGTATGTTTAATGGCCATCGTACTATTGAACATGAAGAGAATGTTGTAAGAATTGTAAATTTATTCAGGTGAAAAAGAATCGGAAAATGGTTCAAATTTTGTTACTCAAAATAACTTCTTTTTTTCTCAAAAGCTATTGCTTGTTGACTTTTAGCAAAGATTGTATCCTTGTGTAGTAAGTATATGCCTCCAGCAAAGAGTATAACTTTGCATTTAGATTTTCACACATTTACCGTTAAACATCTGTCATGGTATGGATGAATGAACTTTGGCAGCGGCAAAATGCTTTGATGTCGACAATTTTATCGGCCGACTGGCTCTACGACTGGTTACCCGCTTGCAATAATGGTTACCCGCTTACAAAAATCAACAAGTGGTGTTCGTTTAGCGTATTCAGGTTTTCGGTTACTGTTGACGCTGCTTTTAATCCACATGTGCTGGATTCCTGAACCGTGTTGTAGTGTTTTATTAGCGAAAACACTTGAACTAAGTTGATTTCGGCCCCTTTGCAGTTCGACTGCACCACAAACTTCCAAATAGTTGAGCCCAATAACCTCGACATAGGGTAGCGGCCGTTGAAGAATTTATTCTGGGAGACACCACTGCTGGGGAGTTTAATTGCACCAAGCATATGACCGGTGCAAAAAAGTTAATCGATGCAATTTTAATCGAAACTGGTCGCATCAACGCATAGAAATTGGCCGTTTGGGGACACAATTTCAGTGTTTTGGGGCGACTTTCGCCGACCGCTGGCCGCGTTGGACAGGTGCACGCTTAATAAAGGTGCATTTGCATTCAAAATCGTTCGGGGGGCTCTAAAATGGCCGCTTAAGGGAGGGTCACGCTTAATAGAGGTGGCTGCAACAGCAGGTTTGACTGTAATTTTATAGTCCTTTAGGCATGTGGCATGTTTTTCTATATAGTATTAACACCAATATCTACCACTTCTGGTCTATGAAGTACCGGCAATACGCATAAATACCACCAAATCGACGTATACATTTACCAGTGTGATTTTGGCTCGCAGTTATAGCACTTTTGGATATCACAATAAGCAGAAACAAGGGAGAAAACTTTAACATAGCCAGCACATAAGAGTTTGGTACTTATCATGTATGCAAGTATTCTTTGACTTTTCGCTTACTGTAAAGGGGGCGCCTCATGAATGTGTAATTAGGACTGGTCGACCTTAGACATAGGTAAAAGCTGAAAATGAGGCGTGGTTTTATTCAAAAGTAACTGTATCATATTGCGCCATTACCTCAGTCATTATTTAGTCCTTAAAACGCCAGCAAAATAACTGCATATGAAAATGTCTATTTAACATAAGCATAGAGGCAAACATTGTGGACCCAGATCAGACTGCTCCTACAGGAACTGGGTCTACACTGTTTGTCTATGAGTCTTCAAATATTTTAGTGGACGACAAAAACATACATTTTGTGATTATGCCCTTTTTGGGTTAATAAATGTGACTTCAGTGTGTATACGGTTGGTACTTTCATGAAATGCACTCACGTTTGCGCGGCACAAACAACTTATTAATTCTTCACCAAATTATAAAAAAGACCTGATTATCCCAACGCTTTTTTAAAAAAGCGATGGGGATATTGCAATCGCCTCCGTCCGTCCGTCCGTCCGTCCGTCACGCTATCTCCTCCTAAACCATTGGACAAAATTCAACCAAATTTGGTGTGTGGGTTGCTCACATGAATGGGGCGTGCAATGGCACATTTTTTTTTTGCCCCGCCCCCTGGGGCCCTGGGGAGGGGCCAAAAGGTCAAATATCATTAAATGTCATTAAATTTCAATTACAAAGTCAATTTGAAAGATTTTTGACCAAACTTTGTGTGTCTTCTCCCACATGAAAGATATAAAACATATCAGACGGGATTTTCATTTGGCAGCCTGGGTCATGCCCTAGGGGTCGGACTTGGGGGTACCGTGGGGGGTTGGGGCGGTCAAAAATTTTTTTTCCCGAAATTCAACCAGATTTGGTGTGTGAGTTTCTTACATGAATGGCACACGCACAGGCGTCATTTTTTTGGTCCCCCCGCCCTGGGGCCTTGGGGAGGGGCCAAAAGGTCAAATATCATTAAATCTGAATTACAAAGTCAATTTCAAAGATTTTTAAACCAAACTTTGTATATCTTCTCACAAATGAAAGATATAAAACATATCAGACGGAATTTTCATTTGGCCGCCTGGGTCATGCCCAGGGGTGGGACTTGGGCGTACCGTGGGGGGCTGGGGGGGTCAAAAAAATTTTTTTCCGAAATTCAACCAGATTTTGTGTTTGAGTTACTCACATGAATGGCACATGCACCGGCACAATTTTTTGGGTCCCGGCCCCCTGGGGCCTTGGGGAAGGGTCAAAAATTTAATTTTCTGAACATGTACATGTGGCATATCAAATTAACTGGGCTGAGCAGTATACCAGGATACACTGAAATTTTTTTACCTACGATCAAACTGGTGACCTTCAATTACCATTAGATTTCTTCGAGAGCGTGGGGATTTGCGATGGCGTGCCATCGAATGTGTTCTAGTTTCCCTTGCTAAGCAGATGAAATAGCCGATCCACGCCAAGATATGAATATTAAAGTTGCCGCCTTTACAGTAAGGGAAAAGTCTGTCAATACATGTAGGGAAGGCTCAGACCAAAAATTAGGCCATTAGCCCCACTAGGAAGGGGGGAACCACTATGAATTAACTCTTTGCCCGCTGGGTAATTTCTTCAGGCTTTTTTTTGTCTGTTGTTTTTTTCAAAATCAACTTTTTCAAAAAGTTCTTTCAGGAATACTATCAGAGTGTCAAACAGTTAAGATCCAGACAGAATGTCAGGCCTTATCTGGGTCCAATCTGTTTGCAACGGTTATCATCAGATGACAATAGGAAGCAAAAAGAGTTAGAGAGAGTGAATTTACATGTATATGAGAAAAGTACCAAAATCCCTTGAGCCAGCATACATGTCAATGGCAAAAAAATCAAAATACCCCTTTATAAGTCTATTTAGAGGCAAGTCTATTAATAGACCAAGCTCTTCTTCATCGGTCTTACATTGATAAATTTTGACACTTTTTTTAGCAAAAATTTAAAATCTCATCAACTTCATACAATATAGGTTCGTATTGTCCAGTTTATCAATACATTCAACTCGTTGCATGCCTAGTAATTTTGCATCCTTTTTTGTCGTCTGCAGGTTTTACATATATTAACCTTTCAGAAAATCGCAAGAGCACAATCAAATAGTACAACAGTTTTGATCCAGATCAAGCGCCATGTTTTGCTCAGCCTGATTTGAATCCAAACTGTCTGTAAGGGTTATCAGCAGAGGGCAAGTATTGCCACTAGCAAGGAAAGGGTTACAAAAGGTCAGGCCTGATCTGGATCCAAATTGATTGATACTCTGATGGTATTCCTGTAAGAATTTTTCGAAAAGTTGATTTTGAAAAAAATCATTAGAGGACAAAAAAGCTTGCAAAATTACCCAGTAGGCATAAAGCTACCCACTGAACCAAAAAGTTGAATCTCTGACTTAGTCAAACAGAGATGGAGTTATATGGAAAATCTCCTATTGGTAGATACATTTAGAATTTAACTGTCTTTTCATTTGGGAAGATATATCATCCGATAAAAGGTGGGAAATTTAGTTATATGGAGACGTGTGAGCAGAGCCATAAAATGTGATTTCCAACAGTGTATCAGACAATATACCTCTCCAAATGTACATTTTGAATATGTTCATCCCCATTTTACTGTGTTTTGTGCTTTTTTACCATAAAAATCTTTGTTTCATCTCCAATTGATAGTTCCCACTCAACGGATATTTACTTCACTTTGAAATATAGGTCGGCCATCTTGATGGTCAAAAATCAATAAGACAAATAGACAAAAAATAGATATACCTATTATTCTAAAAATCTCTGCATCTTTGTGCCGTGACAGTTGCCATGATTTATGCATAAATGGAAATAAAAAATAAACATGATTGGTTTAACATGAAATTATAGATTTTCTATTTTTCCACTATGTGTACTATTGATTTTTGACCTACAGCATGGCTGACCATTATTTCAAAGGGAAGTAACTATTGGTTGAGTGGGATCTATGAATTGGAGCATTGCAAGCCACAAAGCTGCATGTCATCCAACAATTAATTAATGACAACAAGCTTATTTCCAGCAGTATATTGCAGAATATAATGTCACAATTTTTGACGTTATCCAATCAGACCTAGAGTTACAAAAGCAAGTGCATTAGAAAGCAAATTATTATGTATATATCACAGACACAACGAGAAAAAAATGGTCAAAATTGACAGTAACAAAAGTTTGACATCTCATGTCTTATTAAAACATACAGAAAGACGTCTAAAGTAGCTTTAACCCTTTGTATTCTGCCACATGATACGATACAATTATTAAGAAATGAATTCAATTTTTGTAATGTTCATGGAATCATGAATACTTTGGTTCTCTTGCAAAGTAGGCTTTGCTTATATTTACATTTTATTATAAATATCTAAAATATAAAAACTATTTATAATTTAGGAATTAAAACAGTTTTGTATTTAAAATATAACCCTATAAACGGTTTAGTCGGAATAAAAAATGGAAAAGCCGAACAGCCAGCTTGAACACGGACAACAAATGGAGACAACAAATAGCTTGTTTTGCATGTGCGCCTCTGGTGTGGCTCGCTGTTAATCACAACACCAGTATCACTTCTGGCTAATGAGTTCGATGTTTAAAGCATATTGCACGGGCAAGTGAGCTGGGCAGCTGTCAATCAAATTTGTGTAATTCATGAGGCTATGAACGGTTGCAAAAATCTAAAGATTCATTAAAGGATTGCTTTGAAAATGTAAGTATAACAGAGTAGACCTAGATGAAACGCAAAATTATGCAGCATTTCATCTGGGTCTTCATTGTTTGCCAAAGTACTTGTTTTGTATACAAAGGGTTAAGTGAAAGGTCATAATAACAAGAATATACACTGCTCAAAATATGTAAAGGAACACTGCATATTTTGCCATTGATCACAATACAAAGTCACTCAAAGTCAGACTCATAATGAGAGTTGGATTAATAAGGCAAAAACATGTTTCTCCTGTGATTAGTTTGGATACCCATCAAGGATGATGCTTGTTAATAAAAATGAAGTAATCCCTTTCGAGAAATCTCCATGGAAGGCTTTATGTAAAAATGGAAGTTTGTTAAAAATACCCCTTTTTTTCAAAACCAAATTTTAAGAGGATGTTTCAATCAAGCACCACAACAGCATCATTTCTGTACAGTAATGTTGCAGAAATCATTAGGTTACGCTATTAACAAATTTGAAAGATTCTACAGAGTTCCAGAAAAAATCGTCATTTTCAAGAAAATTACAAAATTTGAGCCATGAACTTAAGCAGCAATTGTTTTATCAAAAACTTTTTCTGATCCAAAACTTTGACTATCGTAGCACAAATGGCAAAAGAAACTGGGTTTCTGACTTATAGTCTAATGAAATACATTACTTGTCTATTGGACAGAGGCTAACATTATCACCTATGGAAAATCATCAGGTGTTCCTTTAAATATTTTGAGCAGTGTATTTTGAAAGCACGCCTAAAGCAGATATATCTTAACAATAATCTCAAGCGGAAGAAATATCTAAGAAAAACATTCAAACCAGCCCATAAGCTACTGGTACATGTTTGTTTGATTTGATTCTTTATGTCCCATCAACAATCTTTCAGTTCTATAGGGACGGGTCTTCCTGGGTTGAACCAGTACTAAGCTAGGATTAATGTGTCTTGCTCAACGACACAACACAGTGACAATGGTGAGGCTCAAACCCGCTGCCCCTCAAACTCGAGTCAAGCACTCTACCACTGAGCCACTGTGCTCCCTCAAAAAGTATAAAACTCTATGCCTGCTAGTGGTGAATTACTATACATGTGCTATAGGTCACGATAAATAAAAATTTGAGCGTAAACTTGTGAATATTTCCTAACCATCAATTTTCACATATGTTTTGGTTGTTCAAAAGAACAGTCTCATTGAGACACTCAATAAGAAAATTAACATATTCACATATTTTGTTGCTCAAAAGAACCGTCACCTTTTAAACACATACTCAGTTATCTAGTGGGGCAACAGATCTAATTTTTGATCTGAGTCTTTGTCCACCTCTAAACTTCAGCTGAGCATGCAGAGAAGCCTCTGGCGAGTCTGTGCCCATGTGCAGGCTTGTCTGAGTCTTCAGTAGGTATCTAACAGATAAATTGCAAAAACACTTGAATGAACTGGCTCATTTAAACGAGCCAGTTCATGTGATTTTGCAACTTATGTTATTATCATGGGTGAAAGTTCAAAATTTCCGAAAATCCTGAACTTTAGAAATTCAAATTTTTAAACTTGCAGGATGCCTATAAAAATGAATAATTCCAAGTTTAAATGGTTAATTGTGTTAAGATGATCTGAAAACTAATCAGAGAAGCTATAATTATAATCTGCCTAATTCAGCATTTTTAGGCTGACTTTCTATGGAAAGTCAGCCTCAAAATCCTGAATTCAGGATTAATCCTGAAAACTTTCACCCATATATTATGCTTAAAGACACTCTTCAAACATGTATGCACAGCTATCTAGTGGGGCAAGAAATGTGCCTCATCTTTGTGTGTGATAGCAGTGTGTGAATGCACAGGCTCATCTTAGGCTTAGTTTCTTGCTGATGAAATAAGTACAGTTAAACCTGTCTTAAGCAGCCACTGAAAAGAAGACAAAATTGGCTTTCAAGACCAATTATCTCTTAATGCAGGTCAAAAGTATTGCAGAATACTCCAAGAGAGCATTTTGCAATACTTTCAACCTTCACTAAGCTACCACTTGTCTTTACGACCTTTGTTTTGTCTACTTTTGAGTGGCCGCTTAAGACAGGTTTTACTGTACCAAAATCTCATGGACTGGCTCATATAAACATAATTGAGCCACATGCGATTTCCAACAATGTGGCATTTTGACAAGTGTAGAATCAGACGAGCCTGTGCAGCCACCTGTTTAGCTTAAGACTCCAAATGGTGTTCTGTCAGTAGCTTTACTTCAAGAATACTCAAGCGACTAGCAAAGGCACTGATCAGACTGCAAGTATGCGCAGGCTGATCTGAGGCTTTGCTCTGTGCACATACCACATTGTTGGAAATCTCATGTCGCGGCTCATTTATACATACACACAGGTTTGGAAAACAACATTTTGAGCGTAATTTTGCAAGTATTTTCTTACCTATCAGTCTTAACTTATGTTTTGAGTGCTCAAAAGAACCGTCTCATTGAAATATTTCATTTGCATACCCACAACATATGTTTTGGTTGAGAAATTAGAAAATTATTATTTTGGTACACACTCCTAGTTAAAGGCCTGCATATATATGTAGATATATTATACACATTCTAACAGTGATCTATAATTAAAGTTCAGACTATCAAAAGTGTAGATCTTAACACGTCTGATTAGGGTCTATACTAATGCCTGTTAAGCCAAGGACTAAAAATTTTGATTTCAGTTCAGTAACAACTTTTAGACACAACCAGGATGGGTATAAGCACAGGTGGTAGATTTTGGAGGGAGGCATTTTGAGAAAGCCAAGCTTCCAGGGCACATCAGAAGTTTGACTTGAGCAAATGAAAATAATATCACATTAATGCCAACTAGGCTTCCATATTTTTTATTTGATTCTTTAAGTCCCATCAACAATCTTTCAGTTATAAATGGACGGGTCTTCTTCTAAGCTAGGATTAATGTTCTTGCTAAAAGAACACATCGCAGTGACGCCGGTGAGGCTCGAACCGTTGCCCTCGGTCTCGAGTCAAGCACTCTACCACTGAGCCACTGCGCTCCCATAGGCATCCATTTCAGGATATCTATTTTGTATGCCGATTTAAATTGAGAATATATGGTGTAAAAATAATAGGCAAAAATATTTACCTCCACCCTTGTGTTGATTTGTGACTGAGCTCAACTCCTTGATTTGTTTTAAATATGGAATTTACTTTTAAATGCCGAAATTGAGATTTACAAATATGGAAGATGTTCCTCTGAGAGACAGCTTATGGCTCTAATATTAAAAGACAATTCCTAACTAGAACCCACAGTTGATGGGGCACCATCCAAAATCCCCATGCTCAAATCTTTTACCACCAGCACCCCCAAGTCCCAAAACTGGGGCATGACCCAGGTGACAGAATGAAAAGTCTGTTTGATATGGGGTTTTTTATATTTTATTTGTGAGAACACACACACAGTTTGTAATAAAAAAATAAAAATGATTTTGTAATTGAAATTTAAGTATATTTGACCTTTTGACCTCACCCCAAGGTCACTTGTTTGACCCTAGGATGAAATTTTTACGTGCATTCTGTTCTGCTCATAATCCCTGTCAATTTGATATGCCACATGACCATGTTCGAAAAATTATATTTTTTGACCCCCTGGGCACCCCCAGCCCCACCCCTAGGGCATGACCCAGGCAGCAGAACAAAAATCCAGTTTAATATGTTTTTTTTATTTATTAGAGTACACACAAAGTTTGGAATTGACTTTGTTATAGTAATTTAATGATATTTGAACTTTTGACCCTCCCCAGGGCCCCAGGGGGCGGAGCCAAATTGTTTTTTGCCATTGCACACTCCACTCATGTGAGTAACTCACATACCAAATATGGTTAGATTTCATCCATTGATTTGGGAAGAGATAGCATAATGGACAAATAGATGGACGGAGGCGATTACAATATCCCCTTAGCTTTTTATCAGTAGTGGTTTGTGTCTTCACAGTATGAACAATGCTAAATTTTGACAGATATAAACATGTTATAGGTATATGTTGACAGGTATAAATATTATGTCAGAGACATGTATTTTAAACAAATTTAGATTTGATTTTATTTTGTGTTTTTTTGAGTTGTGGGGGAAGAGGGGTTGGATTGAAAGTGATAGTCACCATGGCACATGATATATTAATATTTATTCATTTTTAAGGGGGTGGGGAAGAAAGATCCATTTACGCATCAAACCTGTACAATGCACAGCTTCTCAAATAAAATAACCTTTCTTCATTTTTAGGCATTTTATTCCATATTGGAACCAGAACTCGGCTATCAAAAGATTACTTTTGTTCTTGTGATTAAAAATTCCATACTCAATGCAAAATTCCATATCTAAAGCTAATTCAATACTTAAAGCCAAATTCTTTACTTAGAGCCAAATTCCATATTTAAAGGCAAATTCAAAGGCAATATTCATATAAAAAAATTACTGAAATAGCAAAATAGACTACATCACTAAACACTAACACTGGTACTCAGACTTCAAGATTTAAGTGAACATCATTTATTGGCAAAATAACTGCCCATTTCAAGAAAAGTGATCTATGCAAAATGTTAGCTTTGGGGCAAAATTTATGACATTCAACAGTAAAAATAATTATTTTATCACATGAACTCGCATCTGGGAATGAAATAACGCCATGCAATAGAATCGACAAACCACTAGTGGTTTACAGATTTTCAGGAAAGGTTATGACGTCCATAATAACCTTGCATACATAATGACAAAATTATAATGTTTTTACAGCAGAAATGAGATTTCAAAGTAATCTCAATGTCATATGATAAATAGTATCTAACATTTGTGCTCTTTTATTATTGAATTTATTAAACTCATTGAGAAAAAGATATAAAATGCTCGGCTAGCCTTGCATTTTTTCATTTTCCCCAACTTGTTTAATAAAATCAATAAAACATGAGCTCTCATGTAATATATTTAAAGATGTCTGGGTGAACAATGCACATATTCTTAACCCAACTTCTAGTAACCTCAGGGAGGTTAAGCTCCACTTTTTAAAACAAAGTTGCATCCTCTAACTCAACATTTAAAAATGTCTCTAAGAGATGTCCACATAAATATTGCACAGTATACATAGTTATAATGGCAGGTGTAAATAAAAAATATGGCACAATAATACTAAAATAACAATGGTAAATGTTCTGAAACCTTGAACCCTTTTCTCTTTCTGTTTTCAAATAAAATGTTGCCAATCAGGGTAGGAATTCATACAATGCTTGTCAGAATAGCAAACAGGCAAGACCCTGATCAGACTGCTTCTTCAGAAGCAGTCTGATCTGGGTCTGTGCTCTTTGTCTAGACCTTTTTGGCAGACAACTAGTGTCTGAAATTTTAGAACATCTACGGCACCTGATATGCATAAATCTGATCAACATTCACATGATTTCATCTAAGAAGCTTTATGATTATTTATCTATTTAAAATTAGCATTTCTTATGGAACAAATAGTCAAATGAACAAAAGATATTAAAAAAAATCCACTTGAAGGTAGTGCCACATCTGCCTTATGTCAATGTCACTTGGCTTGAAATGTAGGCCAAGATCACCAGGTCTACTTCACACAGGTTTCGATAAACAACGTTTTTGAATGAAAAATGTAAATATTTTCTTACCTATTAGTTTTAACATATGTTTTTCTTATGTTTTGGGTGCTCAAAAGAACCGTCTCATTGAGACCTTTTTTTTGAGTACCCACAGTATATGATAAGAAAAATATTTTTAAGTTATGCACTCTTACCTAAGGGCCTGACTTCATGATTGAAGAAGATTGAAGAATACGCCGATGATAATTATCAGCTATCTCTCATATTAACTGCATTGTCGCATGTTGCCTGATAAACGCTTATCTCACGGCATGTGCCTTCATCAGGTCATGGTGACGTTGCACTTTTAGAATGACGTCGCAAATGACGCTGGATCGACACAAAAATAGAAAATTACGTCATAATCACTAGTTTGAAGAGAGAAACATTAGGTAAACTGATAAATAGAATACCAGGTTCACGTCTTTTGATATCAAGTTTACCAGGCTCGGCTTTGAGAATGCATGTTGAATCGCTCAGCAAGCATCGCAATGTCAACAAGCGTTCTCAAAGCCTTGCCTGGTAAACTTGATATCAAAAGACACTCACCTGTGTATGCGCAGGCTGATCGAAGGTTTTGCTGATCGCACATACCACATTGTTGGAAATCCCATGTCCTGGCTCAAATGAACAAAGAGAAATTTCAACTGTATCATACTCCATTAGTAGCAGGTGTGAACCATGTAAAATTTCCTAATAGTGTGAACCATGTAAAATTTCCAAATAGTGTGAACCATGTAAAAGTTCTAAATAGTGTGAACCATGTAAAAATGTAAAATTTCCAAATAGAGTATTGATGGTATAAAAAATAGAAACCTGTGATGCCCCCCCCCCCCCCCCCAACTCCTCACCCACCAACTCCCACACACATATGCCTATATAAAAATGAAAAAAAAACAGACACATTTAACACAACAATTTAAACACAACAAGCTGTCACTTTATCTCAGAAAAAAAAAAGGTTTCTACTTTTTTTTGTTCCTTCAAATATTCTATTTGTTCCTTTAATATTCTATTTGTTCCTTCAATATTCTATCTGTTTCTTCAATATTCTATTGGTTCCTTCAATATTCTATTGGTTACTTCAATATTCAATTTGTTCCTTCAATATTCTATTTGTTCCTTCAATATTCTATTTACCAGTAGTGGTTTGTGTCTTCACAGTATGAACAATGCTAAATTTTGACAGATACAGTTCTTATAACAGATGAATTTACACAAATGCTAAGCATTTATATTGAAAGTTCCAGTGTTTTCGTTAAGAGGCGGCAGCTGGCAAAAATAGCCATCTACTTTGCCTTCTGTGCCAGCTATTTTGATAGATTTGGTCCTTAGGTTATACTATAAAGCAGTGAATTTGGCAAGGTTCCCGACAATGTCTGCCCGCTACTCAAAAACTTAGAGAAATCCCTGTTTGAAACCAACATAAACACGGAAAATCATTACAATACATGTATTTGGTTTAAACATATCCATTTCTCAAGTAAAGTGACATTGACATAAGGCAGATGTGGCACTACCTTCAAGTGGATTTTTTTTAATATCTTTTGTTCATTTGACTATTTGTTCCATAAGAAATGCTAATTTTAAATAGATAAATAATCATAAAGCTTCTTAGATGAAATCATGTGAATGTTGATCAGATTTATGCATATCAGGTGCCGTAGATGTTCTAAAATTTCAGACACTAGTTGTCTGCCAAAAAGGTCTAGACAAAGAGCACAGACCCAGATCAGACTGCTTCTGAAGAAGCAGTCTGATCAGGGTCTTGCCTGTTTGCTATTCTGACAAGCATTGTATGAATTCCTACCCTGATTGGCAACATTTTATTTGAAAACAGAAAGAGAAAAGGGTTCAAGGTTTCAGAACATTTACCATTGTTATTTTAGTATTATTGTGCCATATTTTTTATTTACACCTGCCATTATAACTATGTATACTGTGCAATATTTATGTGGACATCTTTTAGAGACATTTTTAAATGTTGAGTTAGAGGATGCAACTTTGTTTTAAAAAGTGGAGCTTAACCTCCCTGAGGTTACTAGAAGTTGGGTTAAGAATATGTGCATTGTTCACCCAGACATCTTTAAATATATTACATGAGAGCTCATGTTTTATTGATTTTATTAAACAAGTTGGGGAAAATGAAAAAATGCAAGGCTAGCCGAGCATTTTATATCTTTTTCTCAATGAGTTTAATAAATTCAATAATAAAAGAGCACAAATGTTAGATACTATTTATCATATGACATTGAGATTACTTTGAAATCTCATTTCTGCTGTAAAAACATTATAATTTTGTCATTATGTATGCAAGGTTATTATGGACGTCATAAACTTTCCTGAAAATCTGTAAACCACTAGTGGTTTGTCGATTCTATTGCATGGCGTTATTTCATTCCCAGATGCGAGTTCATGTGATAAAATAATTATTTTTACTGTTGAATGTCATAAATTTTGCCCCAAAGCTAACATTTTGCATAGATCACTTTTCTTGAAATGGGCAGTTATTTTGCCAATAAATGATGTTCACTTAAATCTTGAAGTCTGAGTACCAGTGTTAGTGTTTAGTGATGTAGTCTATTTTGCTATTTCAGTAATTTTTTTATATGAATATTGCCTTTGAATTTGCCTTTAAATATGGAATTTGGCTCTAAGTAAAGAATTTGGCTTTAAGTATTGAATTAGCTTTAGATATGGAATTTTGCATTGAGTATGGAATTTTTAATCACAAGAACAAAAGTAATCTTTTGATAGCCGAGTTCTGGTTCCAATATGGAATAAAATGCCTAAAAATGAAGAAAGGTTATTTTATTTGAGAAGCTGTGCATTGTACAGGTTTGATGCGTAAATGGATCTTTCTTCCCCACCCCCTTAAAAATGAATAAATATTAATATATCATGTGCCATGGTGACTATCACTTTCAATCCAACCCCTCTTCCCCCACAACTCAAAAAAACACAAAATAAAATCAAATCTAAATTTGTTTAAAATACATGTCTCTGACATAATATTTATACCTGTCAACATATACCTATAACATGTTTATATCTGTCAAAATTTAGCATTGTTCATACTGTGAAGACACAAACCACTACTGATAAAAAGCTAAGGGGATATTGTAATCGCCTCCGTCCATCTATTTGTCCATTATGCTATCTCTTCCCAAATCAATGGATGAAATCTAACCATATTTGGTATGTGAGTTACTCACATGAGTGGAGTGTGCAATGGCAAAAAACAATTTGGCTCCGCCCCCTGGGGCCCTGGGGAGGGTCAAAAGTTCAAATATCATTAAATTACTATAACAAAGTCAATTCCAAACTTTGTGTGTACTCTAATAAATAAAAAAAACATATTAAACTGGATTTTTGTTCTGCTGCCTGGGTCATGCCCTAGGGGTGGGGCTGGGGGTGCCCAGGGGGTCAAAAAATATAATTTTTCGAACATGGTCATGTGGCATATCAAATTGACAGGGATTATGAGCAGAACAGAATGCACGTAAAAATTTCATCCTAGGGTCAAACAAGTGACCTTGGGGTGAGGTCAAAAGGTCAAATATACTTAAATTTCAATTACAAAATCATTTTTATTTTTTTATTACAAACTGTGTGTGTGTTCTCACAAATAAAATATAAAAAACCCCATATCAAACAGACTTTTCATTCTGTCACCTGGGTCATGCCCCAGTTTTGGGACTTGGGGGTGCTGGTGGTAAAAGATTTGAGCATGGGGATTTTGGATGGTGCCCCATCAACTGCGGGTTCTAGTTAGGAATTGTCTTTTAATATTAGAGCCATAAGCTGTCTCTCAGAGGAACATCTTCCATATTTGTAAATCTCAATTTCGGCATTTAAAAGTAAATTCCATATTTAAAACAAATCAAGGAGTTGAGCTCAGTCACAAATCAACACAAGGGTGGAGGTAAATATTTTTGCCTATTATTTTTACACCATATATTCTCAATTTAAATCGGCATACAAAATAGATATCCTGAAATGGATGCCTATGGGAGCGCAGTGGCTCAGTGGTAGAGTGCTTGACTCGAGACCGAGGGCAACGGTTCGAGCCTCACCGGCGTCATTGCGATGTGTTCTTTTAGCAAGAACATTAATCCTAGCTTAGAAGAAGACCCGTCCATTTATAACTGAAAGATTGTTGATGGGACTTAAAGAATCAAATAAAAAATATGGAAGCCTAGTTGGCATTAATGTGATATTATTTTCATTTGCTCAAGTACATACACATTATCATAATAGTAACTTGATCTGGCGTACTGTATCACGTCAAGTGGATGAGGTCATACCATCGGATCACCCGAGACGTGTAGCATCGAGGGTGATCCAATGGTATGGCCTCAGCCACGAGACGTGATACTGTACGCCAGATTAAGTTACTATTATGATATGTTTATTATATGCCTTTTTTCTGACATTCTTTCTGATTTTAAAACTTGTTTTGGTCTTTAATCCCGAAAAATTGCGGGAACGTTTGCCATAACATTACGTTTTTTGACGTCACGTCAACATGTTTTCCGTCTCTGGTTCCATGCTTGCCATTTATTTTACGTAATGTCGCCGTAAAAGCAGGTAACCGACGTTAGCCTCGTTTTAAAGGATAGTGATATGAATTCAGAAAATCTCAGTTCGTTGATCCGACTTTCTGTATCAGATGGCCAGAAAATAGACAGTTCTAAAGTTGTATCAGTTATAGGTATATAATAATTAGTATAACCATTACTTGAGCAGAGACATGAGATTTTTAACAATGTGGTGTGTGCTACCAGCAAAGCCTCAGGTTAGCCTACGCCTACGCGCAGTCCGATCTGAGCCTTTGCTAGTTGCTAGACTATTCTAGGAGTGTTAAGCTACTGACTGAACATCATTTTGAGTTTCTAAGTTTAAAAGCAGGCTGCACAGACTCGCCTGAGTCTACACATGTCAAAATACCACATTGTTGGAAGTCACATGTCACGGCTCATTAGACTACTGGATTCTTCCATTTCATTTCATATTATATAAGATAACATTTTATTCCTTATTTTGCGAATAAACATCCAAATCATCCACAAAGTATATCCCTAATTACAAGTCACATTCATGAGGAAAATTAAAAAAAAAATTGTCAAAATTTTTTGGTCCGAGTTCAAAAATAATTTGGTACAAATGGTCCTTGGACCATCTGAAAAAGGACCATCTGACAAAGTGGTTCAAATTAAGGAATATGGCTGCCAGGGGGCTTGGCTTGTTTCTCCTATTTTATTATTGGGAAAATATTGTAAGGGAGACAAATTGACTGTCACATGGGATTGACTTTGATTTACCAGTTATCTTTCTTTATAAGTGGAAAAAGTCCCCATCCTGTGGATCATATGTTTTTCATAGGCTTATATACTGTTCTTAAGTGAACTAAAAGGCATAGAGCCTTGATGTTATATATTTAGCATCATGTAGTGAACATCTACTAAATTTATTCAAATTGTGCCACTAGGATCATATCTGGCCCTGCCTTGGAGGTCACATGTTTTATTTAGCCACTTTTGTTTGATTTGATTCTTTACGTCCCATCAACAATCTTTCAGATAAACAGGGACAGGTCTTCCTGGGTTGAACCAGTGCGGAGTTAGGATAAATGTGTCTTTCTCAAGGACCACAAGGCAGTGAGGCCGGTGAGGCTCAAACCCGCGGCCCCTCGGTCTCTTGTCAAGCACTCTACCACAGAGCCACTGGGCTCCCTTTTATTTAGACTCATGTAAAGAAAAATTGAAGTTCTACATCCTGTAAATTTTGTCAACATTATTAATGGAAACATTTCCATGTAAAGCCTTTATGTTTGTTTTTCTTTTTATATCTTTTCTGTTGAAACTAAAGAAGTCTTCATGTCTTATATTTTAGATGTTCCTCCAGAGCAACACCCAAAAGGTAAGTTGAAGTATTTTATTTTATCATATGGCAGAAAAGACTTTTCAGTGTTAACCCTTGTACAGTGAACCCTGCCTTAAGCGGCCACTCAAAAATAGACAAAACAAAGATTTTAAAGACAAATTGTAGCTTAATGAAGGTCAAAAGTATTGCAGAATGCTCCCCCTTGGAGCATTCTGCAATACTTTTGACCTGCATTAAGCGATAATCGGTCTTGAAAACCAATATTTGGTCTTTTTTTTGAGAGTTTTATTGTACGGGTGAACCCAGATTTAATTATTTTTGAAAACAATGTAGATCCAGATCAGCTGGCTTCCAATGAAGTAAGCTGATCAAGATCCACACTGTTTTCCACTCTGCTTGTAAATGCATGCGTAAAACTGGAATGCTGATGGTAAAAAGGATAAAAAATGGGGAAAGTGTGTAGATATATTCAACATGGCAAGGATTAAAAATGTATCATGTGCTAATGTGATCCTTAATATTTTTCATTCACAAATTTTCCGCTACAAACAATTGATTCTGATGAAATGCTGCAGCATAAAGCTGCGTTTCATCTGGCTCTTCATTGTTTGCAAAAGTACAGGTTTAAGGGTTTCCCAAATATGAAGGGCTAGACAAAATCGAGCTGATTGCAAACTTTTGAATGTCATAACACGGCCATAAGATATAAAGAAAAAAGACTTTACATTAAATTGTAAATTAGATAAAATTAAGACTTAAAATATATGTACTCTTGTCTCAAATTTTCGGGCATTGGCCTTTATTAAGAAACAAAAATCTGTACTTGGGTTGAGGGCTACATCTCCCTTGTCTAAGCTAACCAGTAGTTATAAATGATGTTATGATACTGTCCGAGGCAACATGGATGGAATGGACCAAACTTGGCAGAAATGACCCTTATTTAGGCCTTGACGCGACAAAACCTGTCTAAAAAGACTTCTGGCTTTTGGGAACAACTCAGGCACAGACCAGCCTCCGTATCCGCACAGTCTAATCAGCGCCTTTGTTATTCCCTTACTGGAAAGTATCATATCTAGACTTGCTACAAGCAAAACTGCACTTTTCTAGCTAGTCTCCGTATCTGAGCAGGCTGGTTTGAATCTCACTTTGTCGGAAAACCCGAAGACGGGTTTTGTCGTGACGAGGCCCATATGATCTTATTTGATAATTGTTCAAATGTTTCATTGCAGTCCATCGCATAATTAGGTCAAATCAGCTGAAAACTTAAAAAAATATTCTGGCCTGAAACCATGGTATGTATGATGATCACCTAGTGGACCCCTTCTAAGTTAGCTGTCCCCCGCCTTTTCCAAGTAAAACAAGGGGACATAGTATTCAGCATTTTTACCCTTGTCCCCCTCAAGTACATGTAGTAGGTATCTTGTGTATGGAACTCCTCCTAATGTTTTACTCTGATATCTTTTGAACTTTTAAACATGATTAGGTCATGGTCTAAAGATGTGCATATTGTTTGGATATAATTCTCAGAATAATTTTTGTCACTTTTTTCACAAAATGAACTTAGTCATTTTTGCGGCCAAAGTAAATAGATACAAGGTATCTTGTGTCAGCATCTTCTGTAGATAGCTCATATGAGCCGTGGCATGAGATTTCCAACAATGTGGCATTTTGACAAGTGTAGACTCAGACAAGCCTGTGCAGCCTCCGTTTAAGCTTAGAAACTCCAAATGATGTTTGGTCCGTAGCTTAACACTCATAGAATATCCAAGCGACTAGCAAAGGCTCTGATCAGACTGCGCATATGCGCAGGCTGATTCGAGGGTTTGCTGGTCGCACATACCACATTGTTGGAAATCTCATGCACTGGCTCATATATTCAAAGACAATCAGAAAAAGGCAGGGGACATACATTCTCTGATTTACTTGTTCTAATAATGGCCCTGCTGCATGTAAAATGTAACACTGACAACTTTTATAATGGAAGTTAAAAGTATGAACTCAGAAAGGAGCAGTCTGTGTTGATATTGTTTGCATAAGATTACTTTAATTTTATGTTTGTGTATTAATCTCAATGTTCTTATTGTTTGCTTTTAGGAAATAATGGTGCTTTGATAGCGGGAATAGTTATAGGAGTTTTATTTGTAATTGCAATTATAGCAATAACAATAGTTGTTATATACCGGAAGCGCTATCCTAAAGGAGGTAACAGCCCAGAAGGAGAACCAGAAGAAATGAAGAAACTTAAATCCCCAGAGAAAGAGGTAACTTTTTTATCCGCTGTCTGACAAGATATGGGGGATATAGCCATCAGCCTGGCATCTGTTTGTCTGTTCATGCGCCTGTAGACAAAAGCTTATGCACTCAAGAACGTAACCCTTAAAGCACCAAGAAAAAAATGCATCTGAAAATGCTGTCTGCTGAAGACGTCTGCTGCAAATAATTGCCTAGCATTACTGACGAATTAAGTATAGATGCAAACAGCATGGACCCAGAACAGACTGCTCCTGTAGGAGCAGTCTGATCTGGGTCCACACTGTTTGCCATAGAGGCTTCTTAAACATTTCAGCAGACGAGAAAAGCAGACGACTTTTGTTGCGATCAGCACATTAAGGGTTAAATACCTTTTGAGATATTTTGATAATATTTGGTAGACATGTATATCAGGTCAAGAGGATATGTCCTGTGCCTGATTGGTTCCTTTCTTAGTTATCTCCCTTAAATGAACTCTAAGGGATTTGGTCAAGAGGGTGTTTCGCTTGCAAGAATGGCTGCTCTACTTTGCTGGCCTTCTGAGTTATCCCCTTTATATGGGCCTCGATGCAACAAAACCTGTCTTCGGGGTTTTCGACAGAGTGAGATTCAAACCAGCCTGCTCACTTACAGAGACTAGCTAGAAAATTGAAATTTCGCTCGTAGCAAGTCTAGATATGATACTTTCCAAAAATCAAATATCAAATGATCAGACTAAGCGCATGCACCTGTGTTGTTCGCAAACCCCTGACGACAGGTTTTCTCGCGACAAGGCCCATATGAACTTTATAGTGAAAAGTGTATGTGCTCTATAACTCTTGCGCCCTTTGAGATATAGAGGATCTTACATGAGTGTTGCCGAGCATTTTATTTCTTTTTCGCAACGAGTTTCATTAATTCAATAAAACATGAGCATGAATGTTAGAAACTATTTATCATATGACATAAAACTTATTTTGAAATCGTATTTTTGCGTGAAACGTTAGGGTTTTGCCATATGTGTGACGTTAAAATGTCATTGCATAATGTTTCCCGTAAATTGGTAAACCACTAGTGGTTTATCGATTTTATTGCATGGTGTTATATCACTCCCAGACGCGACGTCATGTGATAAATTTTCATAACAAATGGTATGCATATTTGTCAGGTCAAGGCGGTGTGTCACGTGT
Source organism: Loripinus fragilis (assembly GCA_964019695.1). NCBI lineage: Eukaryota > Metazoa > Mollusca > Bivalvia > Lucinida > Lucinidae > Loripinus > Loripinus fragilis. The sequence continues at coordinate 204,168 of CAXHUL010000575.1, forward strand.
CAGGAAGATTGCTCCTCTTGCTGCCCAATTGAGTAATCTTCCTTGAATGAACTTTAATGTGGAAAGCTTTTCACTCAATAATTATACCCTTTGAGATACTTTGATGATATTTGGTATACATAAATATCCGGTCAAGATGGTCTGTCCCATGTAAGAATGGTTAACACCACTAGCTGTCCTATGAGTTATCACCCTTGAACAAACTTGACAGGGGAAAGCTTGTGTGCCCAAATACTCTTACAAGGGTGGTAAACAATGGAACGAGCTCCAAAAGGAGGTACCGTTGTTTTTTTCAACAGCTTATCCAGGAACTTTTTAGATTGTTCGGAAGGACAGAAATGTATAAACAAAGTTGGGGTGTTCAGTGACTTTTATAAAAAAAAATTCTAAGTACTAAGCGACAGATGGTTAATTATTGCAATGCTATTCTGTGTAGAAATAGTTTCACTGTGTGATGCCCAAACATTTAGCTCTCAAATTATAGGTTAAAACATAGGGATGCCAAAATATACTGCTCACAAAAAGTAGAGGATATTTGAATGCTAAAAATTATAACATTTACCAAACGAATATTATAACCCTGAAACAGCTAGTATTAATTAGCAATGTCATCTCACGGCCAATATGAATAAATTTTCAAGGATTTGGCTGGTCACATGTTTCTGAGACAACCATATATAGACCTGGGGTAGCCTTTCAATTATCACATGTGAATATCTTGATGATGGATTATGCAATGGCTAAGCTTTTAAAAAAGAAACTATCCATTATTCACTATTTTTAATGTTCAGAATTTGTTTTGATCTCTTTTTCCTCAATTTCAGGAATGGGAGGCTAAAATCTGTCAATTTTTAGTGAATCGTGTCATTTTTTACATTTTTGTCACAGCCCTATCTCCTAGAAATAACAATTATGGTATGCGAAAAAAATCTTAAAACACAAAGATATCCATTATGCACATTTAGCATGCATTTTCGAAGCCTGCCAAAAACTTAGATACTTTTTTGTGAAATTTGGGTTTTGACCCCTAGTTTCTTTGGCACGCCCTTATGGTCACATTACCCAACCTTCAGCCCTCAAATTAAGCGAGAAAACTGGCTTACATATTGCTCTATGAAAATACAAAATTATTGATGCCACAAATTAGGATTTTAATTTTTAGACTTTTTTATGTCCCAATATCCCCTACTTTTTGTGGACAGTATACATGTATACTCATGTTAACCAAGAAGGCCACCCTGAGCATGATATAATATGACAATGTAATGGTTGGTTTACTTTGCCATACAGTCTTTGTTGTAATTAGGGATATACTTTGTGGATGATTTGGATGTTTATTCGCAAAATAAGGAATAAAATGTTATCTTATATAATATGAAATGAAATGGAAGAATCCAGTAGTCTAATGAGCCGTGACATGTGACTTCCAACAATGTGGTATTTTGACATGTGTAGACTCAGGCGAGTCTGTGCAGCCTGCTTTTAAACTTAGAAACTCAAAATGATGTTCAGTCAGTAGCTTAACACTCCTAGAATAGTCTAGCAACTAGCAAAGGCTCAGATCGGACTGCGCGTAGGCGTAGGCTAACCTGAGGCTTTGCTGGTAGCACACACCACATTGTTAAAAATCTCATGTCTCTGCTCAAGTAATGGTTATACTAATTATTATATACCTATAACTGATACAACTTTAGAACTGTCTATTTTCTGGCCATCTGATACAGAAAGTCGGATCAACGAACTGAGATTTTCTGAATTCATATCACTATCCTTTAAAACGAGGCTAACGTCGGTTACCTGCTTTTACGGCGACATTACGTAAAATAAATGGCAAGCATGGAACCAGAGACGGAAAACATGTTGACGTGACGTCAAAAAACGTAATGTTATGGCAAACGTTCCCGCAATTTTTCGGGATTAAAGACCAAAACAAGTTTTAAAATCAGAAAGAATGTCAGAAAAAAGGCATATAATAAACATATCATAATAGTAACTTAATCTGGCGTACAGTATCACGTCTCGTGGCTGAGGCCATACCATTGGATCACCCTCGATGCTACACGTCTCGGGTGATCCGATGGTATGACCTCATCCACTTGACGTGATACAGTACGCCAGATCAAGTTACTATTATGATAATGTGTATGTACTTTTCTTTTCCAGAACCCAGATAAACAGTGAAAGAAATTAGGATTTAAGAGCAGAACAACACCATCTAGTTATTTTTCTGAGATCTCAGCCATAGATATTCCTCATGAGAAACTCCACAACTGTACTTTGACAGTGAAGATTCAGATGAAATGCCACAGAGTCTGAAATTTCTCTGTTTGCTATCAGATATAAAAACATCAATCTTCATGGACTGGTTTAACTTTTTGAAGAAAAATACAGGAATACTTTGGGTATCAGGCTGTTTGTGTCCAGATCAGACCTGACAAAAATGTAAGTTTTGATTTGGGTCAAAACGTTGTGCAAAAGTTATCTGCAGACACCACTTGTAGGCAAGGAGTTAATGTTTCTAAGGCTATCAAATATGGTAATCTTATTTACCTAATGTTTCTCTCTTCAAACTAGTGATTATGACGTAATTTTCTATTTTTGTGTCGATCCAGCGTCATTTGCGACGTCATTCTAAAAGTGCAACGTCACCATGACCTGATGGAGGCACATGCCGTGAGATAAGCGTTTATCAGGCAACATGCGACAATGCAGTTAATATGAGAGATAGCTGATAATTATCATCGGCGTATTCTTCAATCTTCTTCAATCATGAAGTCAGGCCCTTAGGTAAGAGTGCATAACTTAAAAATATTTTTCTTATCATATACTGTGGGTACTCAAAAAAAAGGTCTCAATGAGACGGTTCTTTTGAGCACCCAAAACATAAGAAAAACATATGTTAAAACTAATAGGTAAGAAAATATTTACATTTTTCATTCAAAAACGTTGTTTATCGAAACCTGTGTGAAGTAGACCTGGTGATCTTGGCCTACATTTCAAGCCAAGTGACAGCGACGCCATCAGCATCTGTCTCCTTGACTACACTTCCGCTAGGTATACCTAGTTACCGAAATACTAACAAAACACGAAAATCAGGTTCAACCGATCCACACAGTGAGAACAACATACCAATATTTAAGGGACAAAAGAAGTTGAATGTACAGCTAACCAGAGGCATCAGTCACACTAACTACCGGTACTTAGAATCTACAAAAGAGCCAAAATCATTGGCATTACTCAGACTACTACAGCTCGTTCTAACTGAAACAGCACTTAAATTCAGGAACATGCTCTATGAACAGATCACAGAGAGGACAATGCGAAGAACATGTGCACAAAACTACGTGATAATTACTGTGGGAAAACATGAAATAAAGTTCTTAGCCATATCCAGGTTAAAACCTCTTAAGCGATGGAGATATTTAGATGACATATACATGATCTGGCCCAATACACTACAGGAGTTGAGCTCCTACTTAGAGGCCTTAAACTCTTTCCATAAAAACATAAGATTTGTCACTGAAGGGAGCGACACAGAAGCCAACTTCTTCAATGTCACAGTGCAAAAAGATAACCAGGGACACATACAGACAGCTTCTTACAACCCCCCCCAGGGCTCACACTTAATGAATACCTTCAATACAGTTCTTTTCTCCTTAACCTCAGAAACAAAGTTTACCAGACAGCCATTCCTTATGATTATGTGGAATGAATCATTCTGCTCAAGAGACACCAACCTACCCCTATAAGATATCCATTCCCAGCTTCCAGTTAAAGACTTCCTTGCACTGTATTATACAAATCTGATCCAGATAAAACCAGACCAGTCTACTTTCGTTTTCAACAATAGAAGTCACGTGATCAAACTTTTCCGTTTTTTCTTACTTCAGGGACATTTTTTTCTTATATTTTCATCTTGATAAAGGCCATTGTTTGGCCGAAACCGGTCGATCACCCATATATAATAAAGTTAGAAACGGTCATCGATGGTTGTGTATTCTGTTTTCCCTTTTATCCTTTGATTTGATCTTCGGCAGAACCAAATCCCTTAGTGGATCCAACCTCGACGAATCTGCCATCATGACATTCCTGGCGGAGTTTGAGCGGACATAGAAGTGTCAAACGTTCCGCTCTGTATCCCTTTGGGATCCTCTGACGCACCGATACCCTGCTTTTGATAAGTGGACCCGGACTTTAGCGATCATAATGACTTTCCAAGACGACAACAAGACGTTCAAAGACACGCTAACAGCGACGCCATCAGCATCTGTCTCCTTGACTACACTTCCGCTAGGTATACCTAGTTACCGAAATACTAACAAAACACGAAAATCAGGTTCAACCGATCCACACAGTGAGAACAACATACCAATACTTAAGGGACAAAAGAAGTTGAATGTACAGCTAACCAGAGGCATCAGTCACACTAACTACCGGTACTTAGAATCTACAAAAGAGCCAAAATCATTGGCATTACTCAGACTACTACAGCTCGTTCTAACTGAAACAGCACTTAAATTCAGGAACATGCTCTATGAACAGATCACAGAGAGGACAATGCGAAGAACATGTGCACAAAACTACGTGATAATTACTGTGGGAAAACATGAAATAAAGTTCTTAGCCATATCCAGGTTAAAACCTCTTAAGCGATGGAGATATTTAGATGACATATACATGATCTGGCCCAATACACTACAGGAGTTGAGCTCCTACTTAGAGGCCTTAAACTCTTTCCATAAAAACATAAGATTTGTCACTGAAGGGAGCGACACAGAAGCCAACTTCTTCAATGTCACAGTGCAAAAAGATAACCAGGGACACATACAGACAGCTTCTTACAACCCCCCCAGGGCTCACACTTAATGAATACCTTCAATACAGTTCTTTTCTCCTTAACCTCAGAAACAAAGTTTACCAGACAGCCATTCCTTATGATTATGTGGAATGAATCATTCTGCTCAAGAGACACCAACCTACCCCTATAAGATATCCATTCCCAGCTTCCAGTTAAAGACTTCCTTGCACTGTATTATACAAATCTGATCCAGATAAAACCAGACCAGTCTACTTTCGTTTTCAACAATAGAAGTCACGTGATCAAACTTTTCCGTTTTTTCTTACTTCAGGGACATTTTTTTCTTATATTTTCATCTTGATAAAGGCCATTGTTTGGCCGAAACCGGTCGATCACCCATATATAATAAAGTTAGAAACGGTCATCGATGGTTGTGTATTCTGTTTTCCCTTTTATCCTTTGATTTGATCTTCGGCAGAACCGAATCCCTTAGTGGATCCAACCTCGACGAATCTGCCATCATGACATTCCTGGCGGAGTTTGAGCGGACATAGAAGTGTCAAACGTTCCGCTCTGTATCCCTTTGGGATCCTCTGACGCACCGATACCCTGCTTTTGATAAGTGGACCCGGACTTTAGCGATCATAATGACTTTCCAAGACGACAACAAGACGTTCAAAGACACGCTAACAGCGACGCCATCAGCATCTGTCTCCTTGACTACACTTCCGCTAGGTATACCTAGTTACCGAAATACTAACAAAACACGAAAATCAGGTTCAACCGATCCACACAGTGAGAACAACATACCAATATTTAAGGGACAAAAGAAGTTGAATGTACAGCTAACCAGAGGCATCAGTCACACTAACTACCGGTACTTAGAATCTACAAAAGAGCCAAAATCATTGGCATTACTCAGACTACTACAGCTCGTTCTAACTGAAACAGCACTTAAATTCAGGAACATGCTCTATGAACAGATCACAGAGAGGACAATGCGAAGAACATGTGCACAAAACTACGTGATAATTACTGTGGGAAAACATGAAATAAAGTTCTTAGCCATATCCAGGTTAAAACCTCTTAAGCGATGGAGATATTTAGATGACATATACATGATCTGGCCCAATACACTACAGGAGTTGAGCTCCTACTTAGAGGCCTTAAACTCTTTCCATAAAAACATAAGATTTGTCACTGAAGGGAGCGACACAGAAGCCAACTTCTTCAATGTCACAGTGCAAAAAGATAACCAGGGACACATACAGACAGCTTCTTACAACCCCCCCCCCAGGGCTCACACTTAATGAATACCTTCAATACAGTTCTTTTCTCCTTAACCTCAGAAACAAAGTTTACCAGACAGCCATTCCTTATGATTATGTGGAATGAATCATTCTGCTCAAGAGACACCAACCTACCCCTATAAGATATCCATTCCCAGCTTCCAGTTAAAGACTTCCTTGCACTGTATTATACAAATCTGATCCAGATAAAACCAGACCAGTCTACTTTCGTTTTCAACAATAGAAGTCACGTGATCAAACTTTTCCGTTTTTTCTTACTTCAGGGACATTTTTTTCTTATATTTTCATCTTGATAAAGGCCATTGTTTGGCCGAAACCGGTCGATCACCCATATATAATAAAGTTAGAAACGGTCATCGATGGTTGTGTATTCTGTTTTCCCTTTTATCCTTTGACATTTCTCAAGTAGATACATACATATACAATAATTAAAACAAAAAATAAATAAGATTACCATATTTGATAGCCTTAGAAACATTAACTCCTTGCCTACAAGTGGTGTCTGCAGATAACTTTTGCACAACGTTTTGACCCAAATCAAAACTTACATTTTTGTCAGGTCTGATCTGGACACAAACAGCCTGATACCCAAAGTATTCCTGTATTTTTCTTCAAAAAGTTAAACCAGTCCATGAAGATTGATGTTTTTATATCTGATAGCAAACAGAGAAATTTCAGACTCTGTGGCATTTCATCTGAATCTTCACTGTCAAAGTACAGTTGTGGAGTTTCTCATGAGGAATATCTATGGCTGAGATCTCAGAAAAATAACTAGATGGTGTTGTTCTGCTCTTAAATCCTAATTTCTTTCACTGTTTATCTGGGTTCTGGAAAAGAAAAGTACATACACATTATCATAATAGTAACTTGATCTGGCGTACAGTATCACGTCTCGTGGCTGAGGCCATACCATTGGATCACCCTCGATGCTACACGTCTCGGGTGATCCGATGGTATGACCTCATCCACTTGACGTGATACAGTACGCCAGATCAAGTTACTATTATGATAATGTGTATGTACTTTTCTTTTCCAGAACCCAGATAAACAGTGAAAGAAATTAGGATTTAAGAGCAGAACAACACCATCTAGTTATTTTTCTGAGATCTCAGCCATAGATATTCCTCATGAGAAACTCCACAACTGTACTTTGACAGTGAAGATTCAGATGAAATGCCACAGAGTCTGAAATTTCTCTGTTTGCTATCAGATATAAAAACATCAATCTTCATGGACTGGTTTAACTTTTTGAAGAAAAATACAGGAATACTTTGGGTATCAGGCTGTTTGTGTCCAGATCAGACCTGACAAAAATGTAAGTTTTGATTTGGGTCAAAACGTTGTGCAAAAGTTATCTGCAGACACCACTTGTAGGCAAGGAGTTAATGTTTCTAAGGCTATCAAATATGGTAATCTTATTTATTTTTTGTTTTAATTATTGTATATGTATGTATCTACTTGAGAAATGTCAAAGGATAAAAGGGAAAACAGAATACACAACCATCGATGACCGTTTCTAACTTTATTATATATGGGTGATCGACCGGTTTCGGCCAAACAATGGCCTTTATCAAGATGAAAATATAAGAAAAAAATGTCCCTGAAGTAAGAAAAAACGGAAAAGTTTGATCACGTGACTTCTATTGTTGAAAACGAAAGTAGACTGGTCTGGTTTTATCTGGATCAGATTTGTATAATACAGTGCAAGGAAGTCTTTAACTGGAAGCTGGGAATGGATATCTTATAGGGGTAGGTTGGTGTCTCTTGAGCAGAATGATTCATTCCACATAATCATAAGGAATGGCTGTCTGGTAAACTTTGTTTCTGAGGTTAAGGAGAAAAGAACTGTATTGAAGGTATTCATTAAGTGTGAGCCCTGGGGGGGGTTGTAAGAAGCTGTCTGTATGTGTCCCTGGTTATCTTTTTGCACTGTGACATTGAAGAAGTTGGCTTCTGTGTCGCTCCCTTCAGTGACAAATCTTATGTTTTTATGGAAAGAGTTTAAGGCCTCTAAGTAGGAGCTCAACTCCTGTAGTGTATTGGGCCAGATCATGTATATGTCATCTAAATATCTCCATCGCTTAAGAGGTTTTAACCTGGATATGGCTAAGAACTTTATTTCATGTTTTCCCACAGTAATTATCACGTAGTTTTGTGCACATGTTCTTCGCATTGTCCTCTCTGTGATCTGTTCATAGAGCATGTTCCTGAATTTAAGTGCTGTTTCAGTTAGAACGAGCTGTAGTAGTCTGAGTAATGCCAATGATTTTGGCTCTTTTGTAGATTCTAAGTACCGGTAGTTAGTGTGACTGATGCCTCTGGTTAGCTGTACATTCAACTTCTTTTGTCCCTTAAATATTGGTATGTTGTTCTCACTGTGTGGATCGGTTGAACCTGATTTTCGTGTTTTGTTAGTATTTCGGTAACTAGGTATACCTAGCGGAAGTGTAGTCAAGGAGACAGATGCTGATGGCGTCGCTGTTAGCGTGTCTTTGAACGTCTTGTTGTCGTCTTGGAAAGTCATTATGATCGCTAAAGTCCGGGTCCACTTATCAAAAGCAGGGTATCGGTGCGTCAGAGGATCCCAAAGGGATACAGAGCGGAACGTTTGACACTTCTATGTCCGCTCAAACTCCGCCAGGAATGTCATGATGGCAGATTCGTCGAGGTTGGATCCACTAAGGGATTCGGTTCTGCCGAAGATCAAATCAAAGGATAAAAGGGAAAACAGAATACACAACCATCGATGACCGTTTCTAACTTTATTATATATGGGTGATCGACCGGTTTCGGCCAAACAATGGCCTTTATCAAGATGAAAATATAAGAAAAAAATGTCCCTGAAGTAAGAAAAAACGGAAAAGTTTGATCACGTGACTTCTATTGTTGAAAACGAAAGTAGACTGGTCTGGTTTTATCTGGATCAGATTTGTATAATACAGTGCAAGGAAGTCTTTAACTGGAAGCTGGGAATGGATATCTTATAGGGGTAGGTTGGTGTCTCTTGAGCAGAATGATTCATTCCACATAATCATAAGGAATGGCTGTCTGGTAAACTTTGTTTCTGAGGTTAAGGAGAAAAGAACTGTATTGAAGGTATTCATTAAGTGTGAGCCCTGGGGGGGTTGTAAGAAGCTGTCTGTATGTGTCCCTGGTTATCTTTTTGCACTGTGACATTGAAGAAGTTGGCTTCTGTGTCGCTCCCTTCAGTGACAAATCTTATGTTTTTATGGAAAGAGTTTAAGGCCTCTAAGTAGGAGCTCAACTCCTGTAGTGTATTGGGCCAGATCATGTATATGTCATCTAAATATCTCCATCGCTTAAGAGGTTTTAACCTGGATATGGCTAAGAACTTTATTTCATGTTTTCCCACAGTAATTATCACGTAGTTTTGTGCACATGTTCTTCGCATTGTCCTCTCTGTGATCTGTTCATAGAGCATGTTCCTGAATTTAAGTGCTGTTTCAGTTAGAACGAGCTGTAGTAGTCTGAGTAATGCCAATGATTTTGGCTCTTTTGTAGATTCTAAGTACCGGTAGTTAGTGTGACTGATGCCTCTGGTTAGCTGTACATTCAACTTCTTTTGTCCCTTAAGTATTGGTATGTTGTTCTCACTGTGTGGATCGGTTGAACCTGATTTTCGTGTTTTGTTAGTATTTCGGTAACTAGGTATACCTAGCGGAAGTGTAGTCAAGGAGACAGATGCTGATGGCGTCGCTGTTAGCGTGTCTTTGAACGTCTTGTTGTCGTCTTGGAAAGTCATTATGATCGCTAAAGTCCGGGTCCACTTATCAAAAGCAGGGTATCGGTGCGTCAGAGGATCCCAAAGGGATACAGAGCGGAACGTTTGACACTTCTATGTCCGCTCAAACTCCGCCAGGAATGTCATGATGGCAGATTCGTCGAGGTTGGATCCACTAAGGGATTCGGTTCTGCCGAAGATCAAATCAAAGGATAAAAGGGAAAACAGAATACACAACCATCGATGACCGTTTCTAACTTTATTATATATGGGTGATCGACCGGTTTCGGCCAAACAATGGCCTTTATCAAGATGAAAATATAAGAAAAAAATGTCCCTGAAGTAAGAAAAAACGGAAAAGTTTGATCACGTGACTTCTATTGTTGAAAACGAAAGTAGACTGGTCTGGTTTTATCTGGATCAGATTTGTATATACAGTGCAAGGAAGTCTTTAACTGGAAGCTGGGAATGGATATCTTATAGGGGTAGGTTGGTGTCTCTTGAGCAGAATGATTCATTCCACATAATCATAAGGAATGGCTGTCTGGTAAACTTTGTTTCTGAGGTTAAGGAGAAAAGAACTGTATATGAAGGTATTCATTAAGTGTGAGCCCTGGGGGGTTGTAAGAAGCTGTCTGTATGTGTCCCTGGTTATCTTTTTGCACTGTGACATTGAAGAAGTTGGCTTCTGTGTCGCTCCCTTCAGTGACAAAATCTTATGTTTTTATGGAAAGAGTTTAAGGCCTCTAAGTAGGAGCTCAACTCCTGTAGTGTATTGGGCAGATCATGTATATGTCATCTAAATATCTCCATCGCTTAAGAGGTTTTAACCTGGATATGGCTAAGAACTTTATTTCATGTTTTCCCACAGTAATTATCACGTAGTTTTGTGCACATGTTCTTCGCATTGTCCTCTCTGTGATCTGTTCATAGAGCATGTTCCTGAATTTAAGTGCTGTTTCAGTTAGAACGAGCTGTAGTAGTCTGAGTAATGCCAATGATTTTGGCTCTTTTGTAGATTCTAAGTACCGGTAGTTAGTGTGACTGATGCCTCTGGTTAGCTGTACATTCAACTTCTTTTGTCCCTTAAATATTGGTATGTTGTTCTCACTGTGTGGATCGGTTGAACCTGATTTTCGTGTTTTGTTAGTATTTCGGTAACTAGGTATACCTAGCGGAAGTGTAGTCCAAGGAGACAGATGCTGATGGCGTCGCTGTCACTTGGCTTGAAATGTAGGC